>CAHIKZ030002777.1:5077500-5400000 GCA_903632075.3 Acanthosepion pharaonis
TTTGAATTTATGTGCATATGTCAGTATCTATACGCTTATGTATACGCGTACGTGTACATATATGCACACACGAATATAGGTATACTTTCGCGCACATATATGCATATAAACGTGCGTACATCGGTACATGTACACTTATGCCTGTGCTTTGTTGTTCATAAACCAGTGCTTAAATCGTGAAGTTATTTTTTTTCTATTTTTCGAGTATTAATTATGGTTGCTTGATTGGTTGGGTTAATATATATATATATATATATATATATATATATATATATATATATAGAGAGAGAGTGAATATATACTCCCACACAGTCACGCAATAAGTGTATGCTTATATGTTATCGTTTATAATTTATTTAATGTTTAGTAGTTTATTTGTTTTTGCCTTGGTGTTATATATTGAGGTATTAACTATGGGAGTTAGATGTGTTCGTTTTTTTGATGTTTGTAAATATACATATATATATATATATATATATATATATATATATGTGTGTGTGTGTGTGTGTGTGTGTGTGTACATATATACGCGTATGGTGTGTATGTTTATTAATAATTGGTCGTTTATTTATTTATTAATAAATTAAGTTTATATTATATTAGTTTCCTTTATTTAGTTCTTTAAAGTTTATGTTATATTTATTTTATTTATATTTATTTGTACATTTGCCCATTATTTCAGTCTTTATGTTTAAGAGTTTATTTTGGCTTTTAAATCTAATTATTGCTAATTTATCCTCTAAGCATAATTCACAATTTTTACGGTTGATACTGTATGGGGATGCTCTTTTTATAATTTCTCATTTGATTTCGGTTTGAATATTGTTTTCTTTTGGGCTCCATATGTATTTTGATAGGGTTGTATTGTTTGTGTATTTTTTTATGACATTCTTTATTTATAATATCATTATTTAAAAGTTATTTTTCCATGGCGCCGATGTATTTTCTCGTCTCTGTTAGTGTTATTAGTTATGATAGCTTTGTATATTAAGTTATTAGCTAAACATTTATAGTTAAGTGGGCAAATTTCTTTGTTTCTGCAGTTACATTTAATGGTGTGATTTTGTTGCATGTTATTGTAATGGTCATTGGTTTTGTAGATAATATTTTTTATTGTGTTTACTTATTATTTTTCCATGTTATCTATGCAACTGTAACTAACTGATTGTATTCTTGTTGATATTTTTTTTATAATTTGCTGCTTTTAGATAAGTGCTTGTTAATATTGAAGATTATTTTCCCAGGTGAAACAGATTATATTTCTTTTTCTGTTGTTTTTGTTTGAATTGTTTTAAGCATATTTTTTCTAATATTTCTTTGCTTATTTTCCCAGTGTTGCTTTTTGGGTGGTTTAGTATTTTGCATGTTGGTTTGGTCGTGAAGTTGTCCATATGGTCTTTTAATTTAAGAAATTGATCTACTTTTGTTAATTATTTCATTCTGTTGTCTAATTTTAGTTTAGTGACTATGTTTTTAGCCTCTTTGTTCATTTCATTTTCTGTTTCATTATTAGTGGTTTTGTAAAATTTAGTGACTTTTTTTCGACTATTTTATTGTAAGTCTTGTTTTCCATTTTATAGTTTACCCTGGATTTATCTGCTTTTATGAATAATTTCTTTGGGCTGTTTATTATTTTTGGATCTTTTTCAAGTATTTTTGGGAAATTGTTGTTAAATTTTCTTATTTCCAAATTATTCATTATATTTGCTATGTCATTTTCAAAAGCAATGAAGTCGTTTTGTTGTGGTGGGCATTTTATTGATATAATTCAAATTTCTTAATATTTTCGGTCTTGTTGGGGTTGTCACCATTGTCATTGTTTTTGTTGAGGAAATAGAATACCTTCCATCTTATACGTTTTGTAAAGTGATCTATTTTTTCTGTGAGTTTGATTTTGTAATTATGGAGGTTTGATGTTGGTATATTTTTAAGGAGTAGTTAAATAGTGTAGATAGTATTTTGGTTTATTTTTATGGTTTTTTTTTTAGAAAATGTAATAGCAGAATTGATTTCTGTGAAAAAGTGATCAAACAAAAAGAAAAATCTGCAAAAGTGCTCAACTGTGAATAATTTTTCAGGAGCTAAGTCAATAGTGATATCAAAGATAGTATAAAGCCAAAACAGTCAATGGGATATTGAGAGAAAAGACATTTAAGGCAAGCAGTCTTTGCAGTAAAGTGCTCGATATCAAAGATAGAGCATTAATATAACTAAAGAATTAATATAAGTAAAAGTTTGTCACTTAGCTGATTGATGTTACCTTCAGCATCCCGACTCCAGAGTTTCGTAGACGGACCTGTCCATCCACTCTTCAGGGGGTATCAACATTATATATTCTAGAATTTTACTTTTTAATTTATGTAAATCTAGTAATACCACCAAGGAAATAAATAGAAGTGATTGCAAATTTAATAGAGATATTTTGTTCTTATCTTTTTTTTAATGTTTAAGGTGTTTTTTTTTTTTTAATATCTGAGTCTAGTATTTTAAAAAAACTGTTACATTTTAGCTTGCACTTAATTACACAAATCCGAACAATGCCTAAAGCAATGTTAAATGTTTGCAATATGAAATCCTATTTGTTCTAGGTTGGTATTTCAGCTCAAGTCCTCGGCTTTTGACTCGGATCAAAGTGTAGTATCTGTTCTCATTTTGTGTTGGGAGAATGTACTCAATGCCGGAGATTCCAACTTCTTCATTGCACTAAGAGAGGTGTGGTCGGTGTAATATCAACACCTGTGTAACAGCAGTCACAGAAAGTGAGTAATATTTGTCCTTCACCTATATGCGTACATGTATGTTGCATGATGCGGGAAATGGATGTTGGAAGATCATATTGTGACCGTAAAAAAAAAAAAAGTTTTTTATCGTGTTCAAAATTGTTTTTTTCAGTTCTAATTTTACAATCTTAATAATGCGAAGTAGAAAAAAATAATCTTTTGAATAGCTTTAATGTGTTTATCTGTAAAAATTACATGAGAAATGAGTCGGTAATTTTTTTTTTTTTTTACTTTAAAACTCGCAAGCAGAAGAAAAGACGAATAGAATGGAGATGTTATTTACTTGTCGAATAAAGTTCACACACGCATATCGATAAATATTTCCTTTTGTTCACCCTTAAGCCCAGAGCTGTTTCATACATTTTACACGCATTTGACTTTCCAAATACTTGAATCTGTTTTGACGTTTTTCTTATTAGGAAATTGTGCAAAACAAATTAATGGGCGGTAACGTTTCCGTTTTTAACAAAGATTTCTTTTCTTAGCAGTTGATTCGGATCAAAAATATTGATTCATGGGAATAAAATAAAGGAAAAGTTTTTATGAAAACGAATTTATTCAAGTTTCTCATAAATTTATCAGAACTTTAATGTCAGAATCCAACCAAAAGCTAGTGAAACAATCTCCACTTCGACATCCGTTTATCTCGTGCAATAACGGTCGGTTAACCAGTTGGTGGCACTGAAATGACCACTCTTGCGTACATATGAAGACCTTGAGCTGCTCAAACAACAGGAACCTCTCTGAGAAAAACTGATGAGAACAAAGGGAATTCACGATTTTGTGAGCGCCTTGAATGCAGGAGTTTTCGAAAGGTTAATTATGACACAGGTGCTACTCTAGGACTTCTGGGTTTAATTCCATAGATTTTTCGTGGCCACAACGCCGCACAGGTTTGAACCTAAAGGTTGATCGGCATCCAAGGCTAGAGAGGCCAGTCTTTCCTGCTATTTAATCTATAGATCTCGAAAGATGGATTCATACATTTTTCAAGGAAACTATTACAAAATGAACGAAGCTGACTCAGCCAAAACTTGAACTCGGTTAACCAATTCTACTTTCTGCGTCGATAACCCTTACGCTACCCACTCAGTCTGATACGATAATATCTGCGCTTGAAAATGATGCTGAAAATATTCCAGTTTATCTTCTTTTCTTCTTTCTGAATGATTTCTCACTTATGAGCGCGAAGATCCGCAAATAATGATATCCAATAATTTGCTGTGTCTTTTAATACAGCGTATGAGTCATGGTCACCATTAATTCTGACTGTGTGTGGTTGAAGGATCACTGCGCAGTTCCCTTCTGCAAACCTGGGTTGAAATCCGTAGAGGTATTCATTCATGTCTACCGTGTATTGAGCAATAAAACTCTCTCCCCGTTCAAGTCAAACTACTGCCGATGTTCTCCAACTTGCCTTGGTCACAGGTATGTGGCCGTTGATTCAATCGAGAAAAAGCTCCGTTATCTTCAGCCAAGAAAGCCCTCCGCCCAGCCATGTCGTATCATCATCGCACTGGCTGCATACATAGCTATGGAACCCAGGTTACTACATTATACTAGATGCCCACCGAGCCTAAAAATGTTTCATCTGACCTTTTGCCCAGGTCGTTTCTAATCCTTCTGTCTGTCTAGCTACTCTACTCACCAGAAAAACTTATTGGAGAAACAGTCTAGTCACTGATGTTTCAACTATGCAGTAGGTAGTATCGGGTTTTATATATTAATAGCACTCGTAGGGTGACTTGGCATAACATATGATGAAATAGTCGCTATGAATAGAACATTCTTAACTAAAGAATTATATATTATCAGGTAAGTTTCTATTTACTTACTTATGGTATAACAATATATAATTTTATATATCAAGAATTATTTTAGGAGAAAGTATTATGACAAACTGGAAAAAGTTTTCGTGTGACCCGTTTCGTCCGTGACAGAGTAAGAGGTATCAACCCAAGCAAATTGATAATATCAACAAGACGCAAGGGACCACCGGAAGTCAATCGTAAACCGGAAACACAGGATAAAAGTCTAAACCTTAACTACAAACTCAAATGATCGTGAAGAAATGTAAACCTGGCGATAGGCAAACTTATAAGAGAATGGATCAATAAATCTGTACCATGACCAAGTTATTCGGTGAATTTTGATTTTCAATAATTGATTTTTCAATGATTAATATTAATTTTTCCAAATCCTCTTTCTTTATTATTTTCAGCTGTTTCTTTCTTATTGTAAGTATATATTTCCTTGCAGTTCCTATTTTTCATAAAATTTCCAGATTGCTCACGCGCCCTGTTAATGACATTAACAACGTTCGACGGTAGAGGCATATCTATTTCGTTTCAAATCTCTTCTTCATCTGCGAGAAGATTGTCTAGCACTCCCTACCACATCGGAGATTAGATAGCCACGCAGAATAATTTTTTTCTGTTTCTAATAAGATTTTCCTATCGTTTAATACCTTGCTTAGTTTCCAAAGACATATTTCTCTGTTCCTTTTTGCCTTTGGATTCCTTTTTTCTATTTTCCGTAGTCTGTTACTATACTAAAAGGCTGAAATTTTGTACTACCTGCTTGTTTTTAATGTCCCCAATACATACCTCCCAATTTGGGCTATTTCCTTCACTAAAAACTGTACACTCTGTCATATTAATACCTACGCACGCATAAAGACCTGCGGTAGAAGAAATATATACTGACAAGTTTCACTGCTCATTAATAATGTCCAAGAAAATCTGCATCTTGTGCTAAACTGTTGACCATGTTCGCCAGGTCTATAAATATAGAATACAGCGCAGTACGTAATCTGTTCAATAAAACAACGTTAAAGATTAACACTCACCAGCAGCGGTTCCGGAATTCTTCAGTCTTCGATATCAGAAAAAAAAAAAATGGCCGCCTTTATACACGTCGCTTTGAATATTCTGAGCCTTCTGATTGGTTAACCCTTCTATTGGCGAACTATAAAATAAGTCAGTTCATTTTGGCTGGCTCACTAGTACTAAGGTACCCAAAAATTCCAACATAAACTCTCTCTCTCTCTCTCTCTCTCTCTCTCTCTCTCTCTCTCTCTTTCTGTGTGTAAGTGTGTGTTTGTGGATATGTGCGTGTATATGGATGGGTGTGTGCCAATTTTCTGAAGGACGTGGGCGTTCATGGCCCTTTACAGTTTCCTATATTTTGTTACTTTCGACAATACTTTTGTCTTTGTGGTACTGGTTTCTCTAACAACGTTCTCAAAATTCCTTTTCTTGTCGCCCATAAGAAATTCTCAAAGCTTTCTTTTCTCATTAAATACTTATACATAGAATCAGAAAGAGAAATTTCTGGTACGCGTAATGAGAAAAGAAGGCTTTGAAGATTTAACACTCATAGGATTTATCGAAGGCAAAAGAGCCAGGGATATACCAGTGAATAAAGTACCGAATAATCTTGTGTACATGCATAGTAGAACAATGACTGGAAGTGTAGTGAGGGGACTCATATTGCTAAGGGCTACAAAGGATAGAAAATTGTGGAAAGCCATGATCCTTCAGGAACTCGGCATATAGAAAAAAAGAAGTGCCCCCAAAATATTGACTGTCTTTTTCAAACTAGATTAATAAGTAATTATTCAATCTTTAAAAATCGAATCATCCTTGATAATGGCTAAAGGTATAGCCGAAAGTGCTCGGAAATATAAAACATTTGGATAGTTTTTACACACTCTTTGTCCAGAAAAGAAAGCTCTTGTTCGAACACAAGAAAAATTAAATAAAAATCTTTACCGTAGTACCTTGTCTGTCGTTTTTTATGAAACATGCATAAAAGAAAGATTGCTGCCTAAATATACAACTATCATATATATATATATATATATATATATATATATATATATATATATAAATTATTTTCACATAGAGTGTATCTGTAAAGGAACAAAATGAATAAAAAGAAAAAAGGAAAACTATTCTTAGCCGACGCGTTTCCTTCAGTGGACGAAACACGTTTCTTAGGGCCTTCATCAAGCAACTTGTCTTGATAAAATCCTTCAGAGGACGAAATCCTTTGGCAAGAATAGCATTTACCTCGTTTTTTATACACACACACACACACACACACACATATATATATATATATACAAATGTTATGAGTATTGAATTTATCGATCTATTTCTTTTTAGTTTTTAGAATATTTTTTCATGGTAGTTACTAAAAAAGAAATACTAAATATTAATTACTAAATACTAAATATCTTTAGTTTTGTGTTGTCAGTCTTGCAGACAGATAATAAAATTGGAAAAATCATTATTTTCTAGATAAAGCTCTTTTTTATTCTGATAAATTGATGATATCCGGGAAGAAGAGAATTAAACTCAGTACATTATTTCCTTTTCGTGGTGTATTTTTGTTTTGCAGACAAAAGGTAAGAAATCTTCGTTCAGCTTGTGAATAGAAAAAAAAAATTAAGTAGCCATTCGAAAACAATTAGCAGTGGGGAAGGGAGGTAACTCCTACGCAATTCTTTTTTTCTTTGTTTCACTTTCATTTGGTTGCTCACTGCTGGCTTTATTTTAAATTGTTAGTCCCAGGAAATCAATTTCATTTTTCCCCTGAATGAATAAAAAAAGACCCACACCCAAATAACGAAAACAGAAAAATATAGTTACGATGTTATTATAATGTAACTCACAAAAATAGGCTGATTCCTGTGAAACTTTGATCGAATACGTTTAAAAAGTATATTATTTAGAATCAATAATCGAACACATATAATAAGATATCTATTTGCATGCATCATAATTATCGATTAATTGTACACAGGCTCGTTTTTTTTATCAACATCCCATATAGATTATATTTTCTGGGAGCGTTCTGCTTCAAAAATAAATTAGACATTATGTCAATTCTCCTTATAAAACGCCGTTCATTTCAAACTGAAAGGTTGATGGCGTCAAGATTTGACCTTGTCGAAATATGCAACACGTCCACAAAGAAAAATGAAAAGAAGAAAACAGCTAAATGGCAAATACAATTTTTTTTATAATCCAGAATAATTGTTGTTCTACAAATAATGTTTTAAGTCAAGTTTCTTCATTTGAGGGCAAAGTGTTCATACGACCGAAAATAAATGAGACAATGGAAGAGTTTTTTAATGCCTCAACTTTGATTCAGACGACTTCGAATTCAGGCTTTGTCTCAGACTAACAACTTGATACGATGACTTGAATTTATATTAAACGCTCGGAGCGAGGTATAGACACCAGGCAGCGCGCATATATTTGACAGAATTATGCCAAACTCTGTTTGAAAGTTAACTGGAGAGTATAACATTTCTAATAATTTAATAACTATAAATTCCTTAAAGCTGAAACTTAGCAGGTTAATGATTTGATATATGTTTTAAATGTTATTCACTTTTTATCTTGCTCGATAAATTAGTATTTAATTAAATTTATATTGATATTAAGAGAAATTAAACCATCCAGACATGGACGAAAGGTAGATTTACATATGTATAAGTCTACCATTCCTCCATGCTTAGAATATTGCTGCCACATATGGTCCGGTGCTTCTGCTATTTATCTAGAACTCCTTCATAAAATTCAAAGAAGAATCAATAATATTATTGGCTCCGGTCTGATGTCTAGGCTTGAGTTACTTTCTCACCCCTGTAAGAATGTCTCTCTTTGCCTTTTCTATACATACAGACAAACCTCTCATTTACGGATCCTTCATCAATGGATTCGGATGTAATGAACAATATCTGCAAGCAAGATAAAAAAAAAAATCAGCAAGAAAAAATACTTCCAACTTGTCAGCTATATATTTCAAAATTTGCACGCTTAGCGGAACGAGTGATATCAGTTCTCAAAGTGGCCTCTTAGCAGCGCTGGCGAGTATTTCAATTATAAACAAAGACGGAAAGTACGATACATTAGCGCGTGCGTGGGAAAGTAGCTGTATGAAATGCATTATTTTTGTTATTTTGATTAATATATCTACAATATATATATATATATATATAAATAGTATATATTTATTTATGCCATATATGCATATTTATAGTATTTGCATTATGGTCATAACTACTGTTAATTACTATAGCGGCTTATAACTCAAAAATATTCCCTTCCCATCTAGGGACAATCGGCTTTAACGGACCACCATCCCCAATTAGTCCGTTGATGAGAGGTTTGTACTTTCATGGTAATTAATCAGATGTGCTATTCGCTATAATACCTGACTATATTATAGCGGACATATTAGAAAACGTGAACGTGACAATTATTGTAAGTAAAATGTTACAGTTAAATAAGAAACCAATATTTTTTGTAAATCGAGTTCACTCCATGCAAGGCAGTAAGACACAAAGCTTACTGGATGTGGAAGAATTAAAAACGGGAACTTTAATTTCGCGAAATTGAAACTGGTTAGTTATTAAATCCATCACGTGCTTGCTCAACTTCCGGAAATTTTCAAGCGAAAGCTTAATCTTGTGCAAATCTTTGGCGCTTCTACTCCCAACAGTGAAAGCTATCAGCAGCCGTGTGAGACAGGGACACTTTGAAGTAAATGTATGCTTACTTAGAAAATTTACGAAGCTTTTCCTTATATTCAGATAAATTCAGATAAATTCAGAAAAAGCACAGCTTCAACAAAAGCAAGAGAACTTTTTTTTTCTTTTTCCTAGAAGATATTTCTGAAAAACAAAGACACGAACAGTTCAACTGATCCTGGTTGTTAACCAATTCACGCACAAAGGACAATTTGTGTAAATCTAATTCAAAAACATCCCTTTAACCTGTAAAAAAAAAAAGCTGTCTTTTTCGAACTTTAAGAGCTATTCTCTTTTTATATACTTTTTCTTTAATACGTTTTATGTGGTTAGTAAATAGTAAATAATTTTACTAAAAGGACGGTTTTTCCATTGACACCGCTTTTTTAACTACCTTCACTCCTCAGCAATGTTTGTTGTTTCAAAAAAATAATGATTAGAATTAGAATTAAATAACTCGTGTTTATTGTTTTTCTTGTTAATTCTACAGAACAAAGAAAATGTATAAATTCACTTTTATCATGTGTTTAGGTTTTATTACAATTCTAATCATCGCTTTTAAAAACGATAAATATTACCAAGGAGTAAATGGTATCTAAAATAATAGCGATGTCAAGGGAAAAGCCATCCTTTTTGCATTGCCGACATCAGATCCAAGTCTGATGAATTTTTCAGCTTTATAATGAAAGAAAAACTATATGCTCAATGGCAATGCATATTTCGTCTTTTTCCTTTTTTTTTTTGTATTATCTATATATTTAAAAAATATATCTTTACATAATGCAATTCACTTTTATACATGAAATATCGGTAGAGAATCAAAGGTACTAAATATAATAAATAAAAGAATATTAGAAATTTATTCCCGTAATAATAACTTGTAGTTGACATTTCAGACACAAATAGTATTTTACAATTAGCAAATCAAAGCAAGTATAAAGGGAAGTAATTCTAAAAGAATTTCTACGTGTTATGTCCCTTGACTTAATACTTGCCCAAAACAAATATAATTAAATAAAAACAATAAATCTACTAAAAAATATATAATTAAAAATTAATTGATTGGTTTCGATCAGTGTTTATCAATCAGTGTTCTGCAAGTGGCCGCTAGGTGTTAATAATATAAATAATATAATAAAGATGCAATTTTGACTATTTTTTATTACTCAAAATTATTATTCACAATCGTTCGCTATATTTTTGAAAAATCCTTGTTTACTTATATAATAAATGCGAATGTCGGTGTGTCACTGTGTCACACTTTTTCAACTGTACTCTTAAAGATCATAGCCCAACATGTCATACCATTTTGGAATCAGGCTGACTCTGTGAGCAAATAAAAGAAATTTCGGAACCCGAAATCCTAAAATTTTGAATTCTCTAGTTTTCCTTAAAACGAATGACATTTACATTGTAACGAATTCCACTCGAATCCATTACATTCACTTACATGCTAATACCCTTGGAAAAGCTATGAATCCTCTTCTTCTCCGCTCAGATATGAGTAAATAGCAGGGCAGACCGGGTTCTATAGCCTTGGATGGCAACACGTTTGCCGCAGTAAGAAATGACAACCTCCTGCGGGAAAAAAAATCTGCCTCGTCAGTCATGTATCGAAAGATACCTGATCGCCTAAGCGTGTATCCCGCATGGGCCATAACTGACTGACTAGTTTTCATTATTGCGATTGTTTTCGGCGATTTTTTTACGTGATTTTTTTTGGCGACGAATTTTTTGTACGATAACAATTTTTATAAATTGGGAAATAATCGAAATTAATTGCGATTGTCATCTATGAAATAAAAAATAATTGTTTGTACGGAAAGTAAGGACCTACGCACATCAAATTGTCTTTAAATTAAATGGCGGCAGAAGACTTATCGTTGAACTTTTAAAAGGTAACCTTAATACAATACTTAAATGCAACGATCAATTTCGAGTTCTTCTATAGTTTATTGTTACTTGTCGCATCTACTCCTCCCTACCTATTGTGATGAAAGCCCAATTAAGAGCTCTCCGCAGGAGCTATCCTGAATGCCGCCCGATACGGCGGCTTTTAAGCTAGTTATAAATAAAGGCTACAAACATTTATATTATTTAAAACCATAATCATATGGAATCATAGAGAATGTACTTAGAGATGTCTATATGGCGTCAGTACGAAACTACCTTCAATGGTTAGTGGACAGGACCTGTACGCGTTGGATTCATGTATCATTGAGAGACTCACTTGTGTACAGGATGCATTCATGGTGTCAATATTTTGGGTTTAACACGATAAATATATAAAAGAAATAGATATTAATAATTGGATATAATCATATTTATGCGGGGATTCCCTGAGACATAATAATTGTTTGAAGGATCCACAAGGGTAAAAAGGTTTAGAAACGCTGGTCTAGACCAATCAATGGCGGACTTTCTAAGATATCTAAGTAATAGTGGCAATATCCCAAAAAATATTAATTTTAATTTCGGAATATTTTCCTCTTTTTCTTCCTCGAAGCGTAACCATGTTAAGTAATAGCTCTTTAAAGGATTGGAAACTACATGCTGCGATAAACAACAAATAACTGACCAAATGCTCCAAGGAACAACAACCTTTGCACGCCTTCTGTCGAACTCTCTGCGTTAGCAGAGAGGAACCCGGACGAGGCTTTGCCGAAGGGCAAGGTTTCGTCCGGGGAGGTAGACAGGGCCTGAACCCGTCTAATCGGCTTCAAAGGCTATTTTTTTGGCCGAGCCTACGGGCTCGGAGAAACCCACAATAAAACCGGCCTTGTGCCATATTCGTTTCCCGTGGGTGAGATGATAAATATTCAATGTAAACATAAAAATAAAAATAAAATACGGAAAAAGAAAAAAAAGAAAAATAACGCATTTGCTTACTTGAAAAATACATCTTTCTCTCTCTCTCTCACACACACACACACACACACACACACACACACACACACACACACACACACACACACACAACTAAAGAGAAGGCAATTCTCATATAAAAAGAAGAAACAAATGAACAACTGCTTCAAAATGGAAGATTTTTCTGGTCCAGGATCTAGTTTATTGTGACTAGAAATCTACCACACCTAAACTCCGCTATAAGAAAAAAAAAGAAAAAAAAAAAAAGAAAGGAACGCCGGAAAATAAATAAAGTATCTTGACCAATAAAAATAACAAAGAGACTTTTGAAGTTAGCCGAAAACAAGCTAGCCTGGAGCCTTTCTTAATTGTATATAAAGAGACAATCGACAGACAACTGCAGAAAGGAGTCAGCCAGAGAAACTAGCCCAGTATGTCACATGAAGAAACTAATCGATCATCTACTTAAGGGCCGTGAAAACACAGCGTGTGGCGTCCGTAACGTGTTTCCAAAGTAAACATTCACCCGAATCTTACAAGGATTTAACTCATAAACTATCAATTAGCCAAACGAACGCTCCTATCGAAATCAATTAAATAAAAACATATTTTATTTGTTTATACCTTTGATTCTGTTCATTTATTCCGAAGTTTCCGAGAAATATTGCTAAGGCCCCTCTGGCACTTCCTTACAACTTCCTTCCCGAAGCAACAATGAGCATTATTTACTCTTGATAAAACAAACATTTCAGCCTTACCGTTTTTATTTGAGATATAATTTGTGATAGGTTCCCCTATCACCTTGTTCACACCACTCCGCGTTCTTTTGAACAGGAGTAGAGGGTTTATCCCTTGTTTATTGTTTAGAATTGGCTTCCCGGGTCCTTCTGAAACCTACTACAACTCTATGCATCTAACGTCTCCGCCGAAAAACCTAAACATTTATTTACTATTTATTTACATTTTCTTCCATCAATAGGAGTAGATAAGTTTGCTTTTCGTCCTTTATTTCCTGTTTAGGGTTGGGTTTCCTGTTCCCTCTAAAGGCTTTTTATTCTCTTTCACTTCCGGTGCCCCCCTTGCGTCTTGTTGGCATTATCCACTTGCTTAGGTTGATACCTCTTACTCTGTAACCCTCTACCTTAAGTGGCTCTTAGGCCTTGTACAGAGTTAACATCATTGTAAAACAAATGGTTAGTACCTAGGAATTTATGGATGTACCGATATTCAGTCTTTTCCTTCTCTTTTACTTCTAGTAGCCATTTGCGTCTTAGTGGCATTGTCACCTTGCTTGGAATGGAATGATTTTTTTAAAATTCTGGTGGTTTGAGTTCTGCTCGAAATTCGCAACAGTTTAGTTTACCTCTTATGTAACTTCAGTATTCAATCGAGGAATTAATGAAAATAATTGTAAAGAAATTTAATTCCCTTGCTATTTTAGAAGTACCAGTGAGAATACAGTCAAAAAATGGTTGTAAAAGCACTTACAATTGATTAATTAATTGATTGATTCGTTTTTTTACGGCTTATCAACCCTTTGCAAGTTGAGAAATAGTTTTAGATTATAAGAATTATTTTGGAGATAATAATGCTTCTGTAACAAAGCTGGGGTGGAGAAGATGTGGATTCATGCCTTTCCCAAGGGTATTTGCGCATAAAGAAACATAACGAACACAACTGGAATTGGAACTCCGCTAAACAATTCCGAGCCATTACACCACCCGCACATCCAAGCTTACAGAACCTGGTATTCCCAAGTGGTTACCCATCTAGGTACTGAACAGGCTCCTACGGGAACCGGTGTTTCAATGTGATACGGCCACAAGCCTAACGATTGTTCAAAATGAATCAATGTAGAATAAAAACCAATGTGGATTAAAATAAATGATAAACTATATTTAATAATCAGTATTTTTCTATGTATGACCGTTACATTTCTCTGTCTAGGATCAGAATTTATTATCTAGATGGTTCCCAGCCTTATTAGCTGGAATCAGTGACGCTTTCCGACTGAGAAAACTAATAATATTCAGCGGGAAGGTATGAAGAAAAGAGAAAGAGCAGATACAAGAATAAAGATGGTGTAATGAAAAGAATATTTTGATTCTTCATCAGATTTCCTAGTTTTTTGGGGTTTTTTTTCTTCCAATTCTTTGCACGACTACGCATGAAAGATGATAGAAATTAAATTCAAACATTTAATAACTTGCAGTGCTGAGGAATTTCAACGGAGAACCTAACCAGAAAATTACACTAATGCGGCGATTTTGTAAAGATCATCCCTATGTATAGTCTCCGCATATTCGTTCCTGTGGTAAGAAAAAAAAAGCAAATAATTGAAAGCAGTTTTAGGACCAAACAGAATCGTCCCCACGAAAATCCCCACAATAAACTCACAATCTATAAGAAAACATGTCTAATCGACCCATATTCGACAAAGAGAGATATTCCCTGATTTTGGTCATATGTTGATCATTTCACACTGATTGATAAAGGTCTCTCAATAACTCAAAAATAATTCTTTACAGAAACAGACATTGGGGCTTTTCTTCTTTTTGCTTTGTTTTTTTTTTTTTTGTTGTTGTTGTTTTAGTGAAAAATACTGTACAATTTATTAATACACTTTTTCACTAAATTCTGTCACACACAGACTATTAGCTTTACTTGTACGCATACCTTTATTAATTCTATCATTATTGAATAAATTTGCAAATTCCGCGTATAAAATTCGTTGATTAAAAACACCCAACACATTTCTCGCGTGTCTAATTTAGCACACATATATTACGGTGGTAGAAGAAAACAAACTTTTAGCGTCTGTCGTCTTCTCTCTTTTCTTGAACCAGTCATTTTCACGTCGACTACCACAGTAGTAAGAAGATGGACATCTTGTTGCTTTCTCTATGTATTCAATCCTAATAGCGTACTCCTTAGCGGTCGAAGAATATCAAGTAATAATCAAGAAAGTAACAATTCTGTAACAATGTTTTCTCTAAAAAGAATGTGTGGTCCTTTGAAACAATGACATCTGACTAATTTTTCTTTCTTTTGTTTTCGATAAGGAGATCAAGTCTTCTGACTTAGAATTTGTGATTTGTTTCGATTTCAAAATGCTAGAGTATTATTGTTAGAAAGTGTTGTCCTTTATTTGTTTTATGATTAAATACAAGATCATAACCAACGATATAGTGCAAGTGAAGGATGTGATATTTTGTTGTCTCCATTTAATTAAACAACAACAGAGAGCTAATGACAAATAATAATAAAAAAAAAATGAATGAGAAAACTGAAATGGATAAAACTCTTCACAGGATACGAGCTGGGCTTGTTAAAACTAATTTTTAGAATTCCTCGGCAGATTCTACACCAGGTTTTTTGTTTATTTATTCTTGAGTTCCTTTCTTTATCAGATCCAATGCTAGGAAATTTGTCCCGGCTTTCCCGCATCAAAGGGTTGAGGTTAAAAATAGGGTAGAGGTTTAAAAATTTGCGACAAAGCGCGAGTCAAACAGCAAGCTTAGAGCGGAAAAAACTCCTGCTTGGGGAGTAACAACAAAAGAAGAAAGTGTTTATTTACAACATATACAGAAAAAAGGGGTAAAGAGATAAAAGGACGATTAGTAGAGAAAGAAAGGGAAAAGAGAAAATGTTCTTAACTTAAAAAAGGCTTGCTCAAAATATTTCTCTGGGCGTCTAAAGAGTTCTTTAAGCGATTAGATATTATTGTTAAGGTTCAGATAGATACACTTATAGTTCTTGTAGAGTTGGAAATTTGTTCGCAGATGAAGGAATCCTGTAGCTGAGTGAGTTTTTAGGTCGCCGACAGAAGTCCAGTGGGCTCGTCAGAAGGGTGAAGGGATGCAGCTTTGGATTGGTCTTGAATAGTGGACCGACGTTCGTTTTTGACAGCCCTTTTTAGTAGTTCTTATTTGGTGAAAGAGGTGCTGGAGCTCCCTAATGTCGACCTCATAGACGGTGGGCAGAAATCTCACTGTCGAAATAGGCAAGATTCTCCAAATTTATGGCGTTTTAGTAGGCTCCGATGGATCGGGGACTTTTCCCTCCAAAATCGTTGTACAAATTTCCTGGCACCTCTATTGGTCAGAAAACACATTCTTATCTCTGATAAGAATCAGGGCCCTGGGAACCAGTTTCGAGGGTACTGAAAACAGGTTGAAGTGGAGAAGCTGTCAGGTTTCTCCCAGACTTTATGGCACCATGGAAAGAATAATGGTGGTGGAATTCCTTTTTATTTTCCAGCTCTCTCCTTAGTCAGAAAATATATTCTTATCTCTGATAAGAATCAAGGCCTTGGGAGCCGGTTTTGAAATTAAAAAGAGGTTGGAGTGAGGATCGAAAAAATAGCGAGAATGTGAACTTGTGAAATTGTTGTTCTCAAATTAAATTCTAGCATCAAAGTTCCAACCCTAACAGGAACAGTTTAAGATTTTTTTTCTATTTTCATCCCCAGGCCTTTAAATTTGCTTATTTTTTCAACAGATACTTGTATGTACCTTCGCTTTCCACATAAAAGGATTGAGGTTAAAAATGCGATAAAATTGGAAAACGCAACAATGGCTTGAAAGATCAGAGCGGACAATTCTCTCTTTTTAGGCGACCCTTTCAGGCGAAAGATTAAAGGCTCAAACTCCTGCTCGGTGAAAATGTTTATTTACATGCACAAAAAAAGGGTATAAGGATATAGACAATTACAAGAGAAAGAAAGAGCGAAGAAAATTCCTTTAACTTTAAAAGAAGAAAAAATGTTCATAAAAAAGAGGCTTGCTCAAAATGTTTTTCTGAGCGCCTAAAATGTTCTTTAAACGAGTAGTAGATTGTTGTTAAAGTTTAAAGCACTCACAGATTTGTTCAGAGTTCTTGTATAGGAAGAAACTGTCGGAAGATACGAATTTCGTAGCTGAGTGACTTTGCCGGCCAGTGATAGATATCTTCTAGTTGCAAGAAGGCAGATCTCAACTGGTTTTAGTAGTGGGCCGACGTTCTTTCTCGACAGCCCGTAGTAGGTTAGTTCTTTCTTGTCGCCGACCTGTTGATATCACAGATGGTTGTATATTAATCACTGCCAAATAGTTGAAGAATCTCCGTATTTAGGAGGTTCAGAAATAACGGGGATTTTCCATCCAAAACTGCTATACAAATTTCCTAGTTCATTAGTTCTTATCTCTGATAAGAACCAAGGTTTTTGGAGCTGCTTTTTGGAAGGAAGTGTCCAACAATCTGTGAGCGTTACCCTCAGATTTTATAACACCGTGGATAGGATAATGGCGGTCAAATTTCTTTTTATATTTTCCAGCTCTCTCGTTTGTCAAAAAATATATTTTTATCTCTAATAAGAATCAAGGCTTTGGGAGCCGGATTTGAAAGCAGGGGGGAAAAAGTTGGGGTGAAGATTGGAAAAGAGGCTAGAACGTGAATAGCTCGACGTTGTGACATGAGCTCGTTTCTGGAATATGGTAGTTGTGTTTCTCAGATTAAATTCTAATAAGGCCCTTAATCACCTGTACCAAGAATTGTATTCGCACTACTAATAAGCTTTCCTCGATTGAAACTGGACTTTACACATTCATCTCACACAAAATCCATGCTTATATTATCGCATGAGACTTTTCCCGGCCTTTAAAAGTCCTGCCAATTCATCATGATATTTTTGCATATACTTCCGAGTCATATAAAATAGATGAGTTATACCTTTATTCTTAACCGTATACCCATATTCTGTATTGTTTAACGATTTTGATAAAGGAATTAATGCCAAACAAAAAGGTTCACCTTGAAAAATTTCACATTTAATTTTCATACCTTTAGGAGCACATCATTAGACAGCAAGAATAACATATATGTCTTCTAGAATTACATATTATGGTGTAAGAAATTCACAATTGTTGGTGAAATTTTGTATGTTTCAAGGTCCTTGAAACATACAAAATGTGTGGGATGCTGTCGAAGGCCTTCTTTGTAGTCTATCCAGGCTAAACTGAATTACTTCTCATTATTATTATTTTTGTTATTTATTTATAATGTAAGTTTCATTATCCTATTATTATTACATCCTTTAATTTCTTTTGTTAATACATTTCCTTCCGGGTCCCAACAATAGACCTAAGTTCAGACCCGGCATCATGACATTTTCCACTGATTATTTTTGTAAAAAAAAAAAAAACTACGATCATACACATTTTACGTAGATAAAGCTCTTCGTAATGTGTGAGCTGTACTTGTGAGGCATGAACTACCAAGAATCCCTTCAATGAATCTATTGGAATCTTTTCCAATCAATCCGAGAGCTACAACTACAACTGGAATTATTGATGTCTTCATGCGTCACATGTTTAAGATTTCCATTTCAATATCCTTGTATTTTGATAGTTTTTTGAAGATTTTTAAAGATACATTAAAATCTGCGGGGACCGCCATGTCAATAAGAAAATACATTCTCTTCTTGTGGTCTTATCTGGGTGATTAGCTTTAACCGTTCTGTCTGTGCCTATTGTATAATGTTCTATAAAATTGTTACAAGTCCTATCTCTGTAATTGGGTCTGGGTGGTGTTCCTACCAGTTTTTTTTTTTTTTTCTCCGTAGATGTTATATATTTTCCAGTGAAGATATTGGCCCACTCTATCATGATGAGTTTTACATTTAGTTGGTGCTAACACCGTGCAACCTGATACAATATGGTCAATTGTTTCTGGATATTTATCACAGAATCTGCATTTTGGGATCACACAATTTTACAGTATGTGTGCTTGGTAATTTTTTACTAGTCTTGTGCAGCAAGATTAAAACCTGTTTCAGCTTTTCACCATGCACTATGTAACAACTGATGGGTAAGGGGATTGTCTAAATCAGCTTGTTTCGTACGGGTAAAGTATTGACCCTGAAGAGGTTTATCTTACGAACCTTTCTGCTTTTGATATATTGCATTTGCTTTACAGTAGGAGTATTATGGTTTATTTGCACTTCTTCAGCCTCTTGAAATTCCCTTTGGAATTTGTTGGCTTCCTTTATTACTGAATAAAGTTTCTTATTTCTTTCAAGTTCTTTGACGCAGATCATCATCCAGTCTTCTGTAGTTTACGTGTATCTTTGCAGACCGACTGTCTGTGGCTTTGTAAAACAGTTGAACTAATCCTCTGCTTACTTCGGATCTGGGCACATGCAAACTATCAACATCAGCCTTAGGATGATGCATGCGGTGGCAAATGAGAATATTTCTCGTTTTGACATCCATTCGGTAATTCCTAAGTATTTATAGGCTTTATCATGCTCCAGTTCCCTGATCTTTGTGACAAAATCTAAATCTATTAAGGGTGTTTCTGTAATTCTACCTTTCTTGAATGTTACTTTTGCACATTTATCTAATCCGAAGTCCATACCTATGTCGTCACTGAAGTATTTTACAATATTGAGAAGTCCCTTCAACTCATTGTTGTCTTTGGCGAAGAGTTTGAGATCATCCATGTAGAGTAGGTGATTGAATATTTTCTTATTTATTTTGTAACCATAGCTACTGTTGTTCAGTTCATTCGTAAGGGGGATTAAGGAGAAACAAAACAGAAGGGGTGACAGAGAGTCTCCTGAAAAGATTCCACGTCGGATATTCAGACGGTTGGATATGGCAGTTCCCCCGGTGTGACTAAGGTATAGTTTGGTGTTCCACATTCCCATTCTGTGCTTAAGGGAATTTACTACCACAGGGGAGACTTTATATATTTCCAAAGTCTTAAGAATCCAAGAATGTGGAACATTATCAAAGGCTTTACGATAATCAATCCACGCTGCGCTATCTGCGATTTCTATGTCGTCTTCTGCAATTTTCCAAGATCATTTGATTTATCAGTAATTGATCTTTACAGCCATATGAACCTCTCCTGTATCGATTCTGTTCCAGGGGAAGAATGCTGTTTGTTTCGAAAAAAGAATAAGTACGGTTCGTCAGGACAGACGTGACCAACTTATATGTTGTGGAGAGACATGTTATCGGTCTATAATTTTTCGGGTCTGTTTCACTTGTTTTTGGCATGAGGTATGTAATACCTTCAGTAATCCACTCCGGGATTTTATTGGGATTATTTACAAGCGTTGATAATGTTTTTGCAAGGATTTTATGGATAGACGAGAGATGATAAAGCCAGAAATTAGGCACCTTGTCATTTCCTGGGGATTTCCATTTTGGGGATTTCGTTAGAGCTTGCCTAACATCATCTGTGGATATATTTTCCCATTATTGCAAAGGTGTATCCAGCATTCGTTCTTCTTCGCGTCGGATCCATTCTGCATTTGGGATGCTCCAAATATTTCCCAAAATGTCTGTACATTATCAATCGATGGTGGCCTTTCAAAATGCATAGGTGTTTTTCCAATTTCCCTGTAAAATTTCTTAAGGTCCGTTTGGAATATTTTATTTTGGCGATAGAACCTACAACGTTTTTCGTATCGTCTTGTTCTCTGTGCCTTTAGCTGAAGTTTCTGCTTCAGCATTTCCTTGATTGATGGAATATCAATTAGGGATTTAATGTTATATTTCCGCTTGATCTTTCTGCATTTACGTGTGGAAATATTAGGGTTTCTGGTGAGCTCATCAAATATAGAAAGCTCACATCTGATTTGTTTTATTTCTCGTATCAGTTTTGCTTTCCAAGCTGGTTCTCTGTGTCTGTTAATTTTATTTATTGTCTTGACTCCAAGCTTCCGAGTCGCTGCTAAAGCTGTTGCGTATATGACGTTGTTAACTTCTGTGATGTTTCCCAGTGGTTTATCTGTTAACAGTGTTTCCAGAGCAGCATTGTATATTTTCACGATGTGCTTGTTGGAATTCGTCATATGGATTTTCGGGAGCTGGTCTCTGTCTGACAATTGTATGAAAGTTACTCTGCTGAGTACTTGGATGACGTCGTCTTTCGCTTCGGTGATTTCAGCTTTGTGGTTTTCAAGGAATTCTAAGTTAATGTACCTGGAGCCATCTTCAGGGACATTGTCTGGAGAACTGCAGGTTGTGTTTAAGGTAGAGTCTTTGATTTTATTTCCTGGGAGGTTATTTCGTATTTTATTTGTTTAGTTTTTACCTCATCCTCTGTCATATTACTTATTTCTACATTCATCTCATTACAGTTTGAGTGATGGGTCATAGTATCTTGTCTTATATCCAATTTTATCTATTTCTGCCTTTGAGAGTATGTTGTTTCGCATAATGTTCCTACGGATATTGGCAAGCATGTTTGGATTGAGGTTAGGTCTTATATCATTTCCCACCATAGTGCTCCATATTTGTTATGTTTGATTGGTGGTTTTCTTTGCTGGGTTTTCGAGTGCAGTGAAGAATGATGGCATGACTTGTTGATACTCTTCGCAAGACCATTTCGTTCGTTTTCTTTTTATTAGTCGATTTGGTATGGAGTCACTTTGTCCAAGGTTGACAATAGTCCGGGTTTGGTGACCTAGTGTCTCTTCATTTTGTGGAAGAGTTTGTTCCAGTGACAGATTTTTCGTCCTCAGACTGGTTCCTCTGTGAGTGACACGGCCCTTGTTGACCCGGATGACGACCGATCCGGTATAAAAATTTTATTTGTATTCATTGAAATTGGTAGAGATTTGCGTTTTAACCTTGACCGCCAAGGGGTAATTATGTTCAAGTTACCAGCTTTAGGACGACTCTCGAAGAAGACCCAAGAGCACGCCCAAGCAATGAGATTGGTTAGAATGTGGATTTATTACTATATTGAAGGTGGAATATTTCATAAGAGTGTATTGTATTCAGTGGGGTAGACTATACTAAGTTTTCACTTAGTATAAGTCGGGGTGCCCATTCACAGGGGGAATATCAGATTTTAGTATTCAGAGTTAAAAAAAATAATAAAAAAGGGGCAAAGGAAAGAGAAAAGAGAAATTAAAATGAAAGAATTAAAGTTAAATTGAGTCAAAGGGATTTATAATCATATCAAAGTACAGGAAAAAGTATAATTGAAAAATGGTACAACATTTACCATTTCTTACATGTTCGGAGCATGGCACAAGTGACTTTCAACAAATATTCAACTTTCCGTCACCAACGACAGATACTTATCAAATTTTATGGGGTAGGCTGGACCTTCTACTACAGTTTGTCAGGGTGACTATCAAAGAATTCATTAAACAAAGGGGTAGAGGCAAGTGGAAAAAAATTATACATTTCCGGTCATCTCTCAACCTACTAACCACTAAAAGATAAATTTTAAATTTTCACTCAAAGAGAAGACAGTCAAAGGGCAGAACATTGTTAGATAATTACACCTGTAGGCATGAAAAAAAATCATTAAATATGATCCCTATCCATGCGTATATATACATATGTACATGCGGATAAAGGTATATATATATATATATATATATATATATATATATATAGAGAGAGAGAGAGAGAGAGAGACAGACAGACAGACAGACAGAGACAGACAGACAGACAGACAGAGATTAGTACATTGTTATTATTGTTATTATTATTTTTGTTATTATTATTGTTATTGTTATTATTATTATTATTTCCATTTTTTTTTTTTCATTTTGTACAACGTTAAAAGGAACAGAGGAAAGCAACGCGCAACCTTCCTGTCGGGCTTGAGTGAATGAAGTGTTTGTGATCATCCATGTAGAGTACCTGATTACTTTCCTGCTTACCTTGTATCCATAGTTATTACTGCTTAGTTCATGCGAAAGTGGGGTGTGTACAGACAAAAGGGTTAATAGAGAGACTCTTTGGAAGATTGCTCGTCGGATATTCAGGCGATTGGAAGTTGCAGTGTCGTTTGCGTGATTTAGGTATAATGTAGCTTTCCACAGTCTCATGTTTAGGAAATCTGCTATCACCGAGGAGAGTTTGTACATTTCAAAAAGCCTTAAGTATCAAGAGTGTGGCACAGTGTCAAAGGCTTTACGTTAATCTGTAGAAAGTGTGAAATAATACCTCCCTTTTCACGCTCTCTTCAAATTCAGAAAACTGACGAAAAAAAATGGAAAGGAAAATTCGAGGGCCTATGTGAAATTTTTTTGGACCATTGAAAGCCTCGCTTTCACATAGATTGAACAGCTAGCTGAGAAGAAGAAAAAATAAATTCGCCTGCCTGTGTAAAATTTCTTTTGGACCAATGAAAACCTTGTCTTCAAATAAATTAGCCGTTGAGCCAATAACAAGAAAGAAAAGAAAGTAGAGAGCCTATGCGAAAAGAAAGTAGAGAGCCTATGCGAAATTTTTATTATATAAAATAAGAAAAAATGAATTAATAAAGGAAGAGTATCTGAAATGCGAAAGCTTTCGCTTCTTTCTACCGCATCCATTATCTTATTAATTTTCGCCAGTATCATATTACACGCTAATTATCTTATCAGACTTAACTAAGCACGTACCATTTCAGAGAGCTTTCCTTCAACAAACCAAGAAAGTTAATTATTGCAAACTATCTCTATCTGTTTACTTTTGAATGTATGCAACTGTTTATTCCTTCTGTGAACTCTCTTTATTTTAAACATTTTTGTGCGAGACCATTTAATATATTGTTTGAAAATTTCCTATTCGCGACAATACGAAAAAATTATGGAATTTAAAAACATTTCTTATTTATTTTCCTGAAACGAGCTACTGTCACAACTTCAAGCGTTTAAATTCGTAAATATATTCTTTATTTTGCTATTTGTTAAAATTACCCTTGTGTTTCTTCGTCCTTACCATCTTCCATTAATTTTCTTGGCGGGATAAATCAATTGTTAATTTTAGCCTCGAACCCCACACCGCTATAAATCTATTCATTCTGTTCTGAGATTTCTATTTTTTTTATTTTCTTCCAATTTTCTGGGATCATTTTATTTATCAATAGTTGATCTTTACAACCATATGAACCGCTTCGACATCCCTTCTATCCCAGGGTAAGAATGTTTGTCATCATCGAAAAAAAGCTGGTAGAGTTCATCAGGACAGACGTTATCAATTTACATGTTATTGGCCTATGATCTTTTTGGAATCATCTTCTTCACCCGTTTGTGGTAGGAGATATGTAATACTTTCAGTAATCCATTCTGGATTACATTGGGGCTATTGATTAGCATTGATAGATTTTGAACAGTCATCACCTGTCATCAATGCATAAAAACATGCATTGATGACAGGTGATGTTGCCAAACGTTGGGTACCTTGTAATTTCCTGGAGATTTCCATTTTGAGGATTTTCTTAGAGCTTGCCTTACATTATTCTGTGCTAATTTTTTCCATTTTTATACAGGCTTATCTTTCAAGTACTGCGTCGACGAAATGAACATGTCTTCATCTTTTGGTCAGAGAAGTCTCTATAAATTCGCCTGTCGTAAATGTAATCTGAGTGAAATTTTATACAATTAATTTAGAATTACGTTATTTTATTTTATTTTTAATTTTAATTCTATTTCATTTCATTTATTTTATTTTATTTTTTGTTTATTTAATTTCATTTTAATCTTATTTCATTTTTTACTCTTACTTTATTCAATAATTTATTCTCCTTTTTCTTTTTTTCTTTCTCTCACATTTCCAAGGAACCTTTCCAAGGATCCTTCCGCTACCCTGGAGTGGGAAGAGTATCTATCATATAAAGGTTGATTATTATTACTCGAATTGGTGTAGAGGAAATGAAGAATTTCTGGTTAAAGAAGTTTCTGGAGATTCGCTTGTAGTAAATGTAAGCTTTTATACGATTAATTAGAAATTACGTTTATCTTTTTCTTTTCTTTTAATTTTATTTTATTTCATTTTAGTTTAGTTTATTTTTTACTTTACTAATTAGTATTTTCATTATTATTATTATTATTATAATTATTATTATTATTAAATAGTTAGATATTATTATTATTAAATAGTTAGATATTATTATTATTAAATAGTTAGATAATTTTCCGAGAAAAGAAAATTTTCCTGGTAAAGAACAATTTTCCTGGAAAAAGAGCAATTTTGATGCAAGGGAAGTAAACTTGAAATAAACTTTTTTTGAATAGCCTCCCTTGAATTGTCGTAGTTTTAGGAATTACTTTAGAGATTTTTATTATTAATAGTGATCCATTGATAAATAATTACTAAAAAGCATCAAAAGACAATATTAGGATGATAAATAATTATCAGTTATGATCAATTATCAATTATGATCTTAATTTTACAATATAAATTAAGATAATGAACTATGTTCTAATTAATTTCACTAGGCAAATTACAAATATAGGGGACACCGTAATCAAACAAGTACAATTTAAATACCAGTCTCCTACCGCTTTTCGGCAAAATATTCGAGGCTTTAATCAATGTCGAAGTAGTTAAGCATCTTACCTCTCACAATCTACTCTCTGACAAACAATATGGTTTCCGTTTTGCCCGGCCTACCGCTGATTTGCTTACGGCTATAACTGAATATGTATATCAAGCGCTTCATAATAACGGTAAAGCTCGAACTGTGGCTCGAGATATCTCGAAGTCGTTTGACAGGGTTTGGCATGCTGTTCTTCTACGTAAGCTTCAGGGATATAGTATTACAGAACCATTATTTGATTAAATTCAATCATTCCTATCAAATCGTGAAATGAATGTGGTTCTGAACGGGCTCTCTTCCAGATCTTTTCATACGGACGTGGGCGTTCCCCAAGGCTCTATACTGGGTCCTACGCTCTTTCTGATGTCTTTAGTTCCCAAGTAGATATCTATGCTGACGAAAATACCATTTCTGACAAACTGGCCGCTGCTCTCGAAAAGGTCCATCAATCAGTGGTTAACTGGGGCAGGAAATAGCTTGTAAAAATTTTAATGCCTTCAAAACTAAACCGCTCTCATTTAATTACCATAGAGAAACATCCCTGTCTACCATTAGCATGGTTGTTACTAGACTCCGGTAGAGCGGCTTACAGTGCCTTCTTAGCCTTACGTTTTCAACTGAGTTAAAGCGGGACAAATACATTTAATCAATAGCTGCATCTACTGCAAAGAAAATTAGTGCCAGAAGGTTTTTCTCCTCAAATGCCATCTTACAAAGCTACCATTCGTCCTTTCATTGAATACTGTTGCCATATCGGGTTTGGTGCCCCTACTGTTTATCTCGAAGTTCTCGACAAAATCCAAGGAAGGATCTGTAATGTAATTGATCCTGACCTGACGTCTCGACTTCAGTCTCTTTCTCGCCGACGTGACATGGCTTCCCTCTGTCTTTTCTACAAATATTTTCACGGTAACTGCACTGATGAGCCTTTTCCCTGGTGCCTCGATACATGAATCTAAGTGCGCTACTAGATTGTCATCTAGGTCACTCCCTTTTACCTTTAAAATATTTAAATGTAACCACCATTTCAGTTTCTTTTTTTCGCACTTCCAGACTGTGAATCTCCCTTCCTCTTACTTGCTTCCCTGATAACTACTTCAAAAATTTAAATGCAGTGTCAGCCGCCATCTTCTATTGACCTGAACCCTGTTCATCTTTTATCCTTTCCTCAATCCCCACTATACACAGTCTTTTCTCTCACTTTCAGTTTCTGTAATCCCCTGCGTGCTAGTGGCACTCCTGTCTTGCTTGGGGTGAAATACTTACAAAAAATGGGTTCCTGGGTGTAGAAGTATTAGAAAACAGAAACATACTTTCGATACATGACTGACGAGGCAGATTTTTTCCCGCAGTAGGTTGCCATTTCTTTCGGCGGTAGACCAGATGCCATCCAAGGCTACAGAACCCAGTCTGTCCTGCTATTTACCCATAGCTGGGAGGGGGAGAAGAAGTGGATTCATAACTTTCCCAAGGGTAGCACTTAAGTGAATGTAATGGATCTAACGGGCCTGGCTTGTCCAGTACTTCGCTTAAATTCATAAAGTCTAGGTACAGGAGCAAAATAGATCGTCACAACAATTATTATGAATAGAAAAGGGAGGCAACTTTAGGTCGGCGGAAAATGTGACTGAAGGCATAACATGAGCAATAATAACTGAAGGTTATTTTGAACTCTTCACATTTATTTTCATTTCTCATTTTTCCTTTTTGTAATATGCCCGTTTAATTTGTTGACATTTGTTTGTTTAAAGGGAAAAAATAAAACATAAGATTAATCATGTTCTTTATTTTTGCCCGCCATTATTGTTGGACAATGTACCAGGATGTAAAAAACGTACACACCCCATATCAAATTTCAAGCACCAGTATGCTTTTTGTGTGTTAATCCCAACATTTTTACTCATTCAGTGTTGTTTTGCCAACTTTTGTCTTGTATATATGGCTTGCTTAGCATTACTTTTTGACCTGCTCTTATCTATCTCTTGTTATAATCGTTATTTAACCTGGTCTCCCCACTGAAACAGGATGTGACATAAGGTCGGGTTTAACGTGGGGAACCCGAGCGCGTACACCTGGTTGTGCTGGCATTGGTATGAGGACCGATCTCTACCTCTTTAGTTCAATGGGGAGTGGTGTAGCCTTGGGCAGCTGTTCCCCGGGACAGGGCACCTCATAGTATTTCATTCTTCAGCTGCATCTCTGTCTACGTTCAGAGTCACAACCGAGTCATACTCTGCCCGAAGACAGAGAATCAACTCAGAGATAATAATCATCCCCCTAAATGATAATAATCATCCTCCTAAATGATTTTCTAAGCGTAGCTTAGACTTGGCATAAGGCCGAAAGTGAGGTGCACACAGTGAGGATCGATCTCACTAATAAGTCATAATTGATAAAGCGAGACAAGCTTGGTAACTATTACACCACATGGAAGTACCCAAAGTTATTTTCATAGCGTAGCTTAGATGTGGAACAAGGCCGAAAGTTTTCTGGCACTCAGTGAGGATCGAAGTCACTACTCGGTCGTAATTGATCTAGCGGGATAGGTTTGCTAGCCATTACATCTCGTTGAAGTAATCAAAATTATTTTCTAAGCGTAGCTTAAGTGTGGCACAAGGCCGAAAGTGTGCAACACTCAGCGAGTATCGGCGTCAATACTCGGTCGTAATTGATCTAGCGAGACAAGTTTGCTAGCTATTACACCTCGTTGAAGTACTCAACATTGTCAATTATAGTGATTTTCTAAGTGTAGCTTAGCAAGGCCCAAAGTATGGGGTACCCAGTGAGGTTCAAACTCAGTCGTAATTTCTCTAGTGAGACTAGTGAGACTAGTGAGACATTTAACCATGTCCAATTATTAATGCTTAATAAGAACCAAAATTCTCATAAAATAATATTAGACATGAATTTGATGGCAAATAAAGTTTTATTTATTGATATTTTCTATTAAAAGAAATTATTACTATTTCAGCTATATTAGTGTTTAATCTATATTAATGTACTATTAGTCTATCAATGTTAAATGTTCAATTTCGTTTATTTACTTGTTCTATTAGTCTGTTAAACGTTCTGAGAACTTATCTCTTCAAACTGAATTCTATCAGATCTCAAACAGTTCTTGATTAAATTCACTACGTCGCTTCGGTAGTAAAATGTCACCAACAGAAGTATCTGCAAAAAATAAAAACAAATGAAAAATATTAGAAATGTTATATATTTTATTATTTCTTTAATTAAACGTGTAGCAACAAACTGGAGATGTCAAAATTAAGCAAGTACAGACATGTATCTAACTGGGAAGTGTGTTAATCACGCACTTCCTAAAAAAGAAAAGAACAAAGCTCATTTTAAATAATTTAAAAGGTCTTTTTTTATGGAAAGGATAAAAGTTATTCCGTAAAAAAAATAATTAAGTTTTTAGTCACTTAAAACATTGTCACAATACTCAGCGGGCCTCCGTTTTAGAGGAAGTCTAGAACATATTTCTTAATATTCCAAAATTTGTCCCTTATTTATCAATTCACCCCAAGTAAGGCGATAAAGCCACTAAGACGCAATGGGTTACAAAGTATGAAAGAGTTTGAGAAAAAAAATATTGTCGTATTTTTTGCGTTATTGCTTTTTATTTTAATTTTCTTTGGTCACTTGGCAGGTTTTGCGTTTGTTTTACCAATAATTTTGTTGGTTATATATATATATATATATATATATATATATATATATATATATATATATATATTTTGACTGGGAAACAATATATATATATATACAGAGATCATTGTTAGTACTCAAGTCTTAAAATCTCTGTAAATTCAAATTAAAGAATTCAAAAATGTAAATTTCTTATTCACTTTGAATCACTATAATAAATCTTTTTAATCGAATTTACCCCATGCAAGACACTAAGGCTCAAGGGGCTACTGGGTATAAAAGAATTAGAAAACAGAAATATTATCAAGGAATGAGAACAATAAAAGAGTAATCAGGAAGATAGTAGATAACGATTGACATTGCATTTACATTTTTGAAGATCAAAGTTGACTGGGAAACAAAAAGCCGACAGAGAGTTCAACAAGTGAGAAGTGCAAGATTAAAAAAAAAAACTTTTAGCATAGAACTTACGGTTACATCTAACTACTTCAAATATAAATTGATAAGACCATGTTGCCTTGGTACTGTGCTTAAATTCATAACGTCGAAGAGTCGAAGAGGAAATTTCATTAAGACAATTACAATGAAAGTATTTATAGAAAAAAGGCACGTGGAAGCGACGTTACGGCGTTGGGGAAGTGACTGAAACCGATGTGCCAGGTCAGGACCGATAACGTTGTATATTCTTTAGATTTTATCAAGAATCTCGAAATACATAGCAGAAATAGCAGGGACGCAACAGGGAACCAGAAGAAGAAGGCCTAGCAAATTGATTAAATATAATCGTTCCACTTCATGTCAGTGGAAAACGTCACACAGGGAAAGTGTAACGAGTTACTTTCCTGGAGAACAGTATACGTCATACTGATGGAGAGCAAAAAGGTTTCTCTAAGATGATTAAAATAGAGCAGTTTTGTTTTGGAGGCGTTAAAATTAGCAAGTCAATTTTGGCTCCAGTTGACAACAGATTGTAGGTCATTTTTGAGCCTAGATAGCAATTTGATCTGATCGAACCAAACAGACTTAACATTAACATTATGACAGGCGTAAATAGACGTTTCATCAGCATAGATACCAAGTCGAGAACAGATGATATCGAAAGGGTCTATGAAAATTAGGAACAATGTAGGTTCACTGATGATGGTGTGTGGAGGAGGAGGGAATACTCGCCTCATTGTAAAAAGAAAAATTCATTTCGCGATTTGATAAGATATTGAAGCAAATAAAAAATTCGACCAGAAACAACTATAGCCTTTCAAGTTGTGAAGAAGACTGGTGTGCCAAACCCAGGCAAATCCCTTCATTCTTATCTAAATTATAACAAGTTCTTTCAGCATTATGCGTTAACATATCTATATTTATCCTTGAGTAGCGAAAGCCATTTTGATGGTCTAAAAGAAGACCATGCTTAATCAATTCGTAGTTTATTAGTGCCTCTAGGATTTTACCAAAATAAGTAAAAGACTAATAGGTCAATAATCAGAAAGATCAGACTGTTTCTTAAAAACAGAACCCACAGAAAAAAAAACCGGAATGCAAGAAGCAAGGCATTTATGGTAGATTTTATAGCGAACAGGGGCTAATTCAGGAGCACATTCCTTAAATACTACTGCAAGTATACCATCAATTCTGCTTGAGGAACAAGTTTAAAGATGTTTAAAGAAATCATGAACCTAACAGTAGATGCGCAATTTTAATTGGAAAATTACAGGGGAGTCAAGAGAAGAATTGGAAAAGAATTTACGAGCTTAACATTCTGTTTCATAGGCAGAAGATGATAACATCTCTAACTGAGCAAAGATAGAGGACTTGCTCTTATTTAACACATATAGATAGTCAGGCAAACCACTTGTTAGAGTCTCATTTTTACAACGAACAAACATTTAACCTCAGTGAGGACACAGTTACAATTATTACGAGCAGAAACAAAAAAGCGTCTCTTTTGATCAAAACTATCACATTGGAACAGCCGGAAAAAGTGATTTCGGAGCGTCTGAACATTGGTTTCACCTGGTATTTCCCAGATGGTACAAAAGCGTCAAAGTTGGCTTTTACCCAAGAAGAACAGTGACAATCTCTAAGGAACTTAGAAAAGCAAAGGGGCGTAAAGGATTCAGAAAGAAATCTTGTGATTAGGCGGTTCATGTCTAATAGACGAGTTAAAATAAATATCAATAGATATTACAACGTGATCACTGGGAATTCGTCGAGTGCCTTTGTGCTGGGACGGTCGATTCGTCAGGGTTGTTCGCTATCGCCCCTACTTTACGTTTTGGCGCTAAAGCCTGTCCTGTGTCGACTAAAGAACAACATGTGCAGTCCGGCCCTATACGGAATCGGTATCCCTGGAGGGATTAGAGCCAGGTTTTTCACCTACGGTGATGTATCAATTTCGTTTTCGGCAACGAACAAAGCCAGAGGTTTAACCAAATAAAGAAGCACATTGATCAGAATTATTAGGAAAACATATGGAAAACATTTGACTGAATGAATTAAAGTCTCATTACGGCAGCATCAGTAAACAAAAAACTTGACATAATGAAATCAACAAAAATATTCGCAGATGAACGTCGAGAAACATTTCTATTGTGCCAGGTACTTTATCTAATATGTTCTAAGAAGAAATGGGGGCGATAAAGAAAAAATAGATAGCTAAGAGAGTACAATAAATAAAGTCGAAAGCGCATGAAAGTATCATCCAAGGACACGAAAGACGATTTCCTTGCCGTTAGATTTTCTCGAATACAAACACCAAGACCATGAATCATTTCGACAAAGAGAAAGATAGCCTGCAACACTGGTAACGACAGCAGAATTTAAATTAGTTTCACAAAGCTAAGAATCTGGAGAACGTTTCCATAGAAACGGATTCTACTCTACAAAAATTGATATGAATACCACGAATATTGGAGAAAGAAAGGTTGAAGGGATTAGGTGACTTTTTGTTTACAGACCCTTTTAAGAAGAAAACACTGTCCATAAAAACCGACAAGTTGCCTTCGATATTTTGTGGCTGTAGGAACTAGTTTATCGTCAAAAGGAAAGGTTGCATCAACTTATCAGTCAGATGACCAAAACGTTAAAACTGTTAAATCATTAAAGTCATAAGAAACGAGAAAATCGTAAACGTAAAAAAAATAAACTGAATAAACATGGAAGTGGTACCGGCTGGGTGATTATTAATGATTTAAGTTTGTCGAAGAGATTTGTTTCAAAGTAAATTATTAAATTTAAGTGTTAAGTGAGTGAATTTTACGATGGAGTAATTGATAGCGGCTCGGATTGAGGAATCGGAGAGCCGAATTTAAAGTAAATATTCAATAGATACTACAGCGAGACGACGTGTATCTGCCTAGATAGTCGTTGCCGTAAATGGAATTCGCCTCTCGAGTAAGCGGGCGAGCCTTTGTGACCATTGGGACTGGGGTCTTAGGTTCCCTCCCTTCCGGGGCCCAAGATTCGTTGTGGTCAATGTTTTGAAGCTCTAGTTGCGACGTGCCCCACGTCTGTGGGGATAGGTTTGGGTGGTCGCGTCACCCTTCTGCTAAAGCACCGGTTGGTCCTCAACCTCCATCCAGGATGCTGTGACCTCCATGGGTTAAAGAATCCAATCAGTGGTGGACCATTCTCCCGGTATTTCGGGCCCTGTTCCTATGGTATCCAACATTCCTAGGGGAACCTCAGGGAGTCGGAGTATCTACTACTGGGTTTATTTTTCGGAGGAATCTGCGATTGCGAGGATCCCATCCATGCGTACATTATACTGCCGGTTACCCAGTGTTTCCACCACCCTTCCTGTTTTGCCCATCGGCGCGGGTGGACCAACTTGGTGATCTGCACGTTTCCCCGATTTTCAGTTCCAGTGGGTGACTTTTTCGTGTTGCCATCGCTGTTTCCCTATAATGACATTTCTCTCCAGCGGCGATATCGGTCCTGGAGGCTATGGTCCTATCACACGACCGTAGAGCATCATCGCTGGAGACATATATGTTGATCTCGTACCGGGGTGTTGCGATGAGTCAGTAGGGACCAGCTGCCTGGAGCATAGGCCAGCAAGTCCGTGCTATCAACAAGTATCCTTTTAGCCGTTTTAAAAGGGTAATATGCCGATGAATGCCCCAATTATCTAGGAACCGGTTAAATTGATCAGTCAAATGGTCCGCCATTAGGTACGCCAACGTGCAGAACCAGTTTCGGAGGGCGTCACATGTGGCCTTGGCATTCCCGGACGACAAAATCCGGTGTATCTATCTGCATTTGAGTTCTTCCCTCTGATTTCTGAAATGGGAACTCGGGGTTCGAGGGCGCATCAGGGGTTCCTTGGGTTGTGAAAATACTTTGCACTAAAGTCGCGTCAGTCCTGGCCAAAAATACGTGGCCAACATTCATTGAATGATGCTGAATGGAGCGCGTAACCTCCGCACGTAGCTTTCTGGGATGAAGTTTTATTTTCCAATGAAACTCCTCAACAAAAAATCCGGCAGTTTGCCGAGATAGGGAACGAATTCGGCGAGGAACGGCATTCCTCGTCAGTAGCAGCCAGCCACAATCCTGTCCCATGTTATTGCTCTTAATTTAGGGTCCTGCTCACAGGTGGAGTTAAATGAATGGCGAAGTTTGTGCGATGTCCTTTTCGTTTGCTTCCTCCTGGCTTAACGCCACTGGGCATCTCGATACAGTCTGGTGCCGAAAATGCTTTATTAAATACATAAGGAGAAGTTAAACAGTCTTGGGTTCTTTATGTCCTCCAGAGCTTTGTCCGAGAAGATCTTCAAAGTCGAACATCCGCATGAAAGACTAATCATCCATATCGGGACATTAGTGAATCGAAGGATTAACTTCCAGTGGTCCTCACCACACTTCGGTCCCTTCGGTGGCACAGTTGCAGTGTTGGAAAAAAGAAAATATCCTAAGCCTGTTTTGCTGAAGTCCGTCGACAAACAAGTTGGCCTATTCACTTCGAAAGTTCTTACATGAATCCTTCTTTTCGACTCTTCGAAAGAGTGTGCTCCCAGTAGAAGATAGCTCCCGGAACGGGGCCATTACCTCACGTGGGCTACCTGGTTTACCATTCCAAACCAGGATCTTATGTCAGTTATATTTTTTTGGTGTAAATTCCGTATTGTTTCAGTCATTTTCTGGTGGGTTTTTCCCGTCTTCTGTTATCAAGAACCCGGCAAATTCCACCTCTTTTCCCGAAGTGAAATTTCTGGGGTTGAATACGATACCATTTTTTGCTGCTACTCTATAGTATGCCAAAATGATGATTCAAAAGAGTTGTCCCATAGTATCGTATCGTCAATACATCTTGTTTTCCTGGTCATATCTACAGTAATATTGTCGAACCTGCGTGTATATGCGTCTCCTGACGCTTGGAATCCTTGTGGTGGAGAAACGGTAATTCCGTGATGAAGGTAGTTGCATCTCTTGCCGATGGAGAGGGTTAGGCTATGATAGCCATTCCATGCATCCAAAACGGTTTTCTAGTTTTCGCAGGCACCAGCGATGCCTGATTGAAAGGAGACGGTGTATGATGGGTTTCTCGTAGGGGTAGCGGTGTTGAGCTTCTGTAGGTCCACCGTTTGACCCGTCCTTTCGGTGCAACCACCATTCTAGAGCACCATGTTGTAGGTGTACCCACTGGTACAGGTTTTTGCCCAAACGTCTCGGTCGAGATCCTCCTTACTCTTTTCTTCCAATGGTGTGGGACCGGGATTTGGGGTGTGGACAGAGGGTTTGGCCCCGGGATGAACGGGATTTCCATGGGTTTTCCTTAATTGATTACATTGAATCTGGACTCAAAAATCCATCGATCGGGGTCTGAAGGTGGATACTGTAGGTGTTCTTTGTGGGCACCCACATGGTGCCTTTCCGCCGTCGCTAGTTGCCACGTTCTGCTGGGAAGTTGGGTCTGTTATCCCCAGACCAAGTTCTTTTAGGGCCGACTCGGACAGGCAGAAATCTGATGTTTTTTTGATACATATATAATCTGACGTGTTTCCCGCGATCCTACTCTGACTTTAGCGAATATCACGCCTTTTATGTTTTAGTAGGTTATCCGTGATTCCCCGAATTCGGTGACTAGTCGGTACTAGACATTTGTCTGGACACTTCAGAATTTTTGGATTTCTGGTCCGCTAGAGCATGTCCTAGATCGCCTCGATCCGGTGAGTATGGAGGCCAGCTTGTCCTATGGATAGTTATGGGCCTCTGGAAAATCTCTACCAAGGGTTGGTGTGGATCGTACCTCTTCGGAAGATGAATCAGGTGCGGCACGGCCTTTGGTTTTGTCAGGTTGATTCCACTTGTCCATCTTGGACGATCAGATGACCCTTCTTGTGTCTTTGGGTGGTGAAAACGTTGTAAACTTCGGTTTTAAACCCTTTTAAATGTCCGGTTAAGCCGCAATTGTGACAAGTCATCTTTGCTGCTGGGCAACCCCTTCGTTCGAAGCCGTCCGGGTGTGAGCTCTTCCCACCATTTAAAGTGTCTCTCGGGGTTTGATACGGTCTGGTTCTCCCGAGGCCGCTGCCTAAACTCGTTGTAATACATTACTATGGAGAAGACTTGTCCGTGGTCTCTAGGCTGACAAAGTGTCGTAAGTGTCGCAAGACAACACCTTGCTTTGATGCTCCAGGTTTCAGCCCAGCCACCATTTGTTTAATAAACATGGAAGTGGTACCAGCTTGCCGGTACACTTCTTTGTGTAGGCTTCTGACGGCTACTGAGCTTTATGTGATTAGCTCTTAATGACGGAGTTTAAGTTTGTCGAAGAGATTTGTTTCTTAAAAGTCAACCCCACAAATTATTAAATTTCACCATCACTTGAGTCCGGTTCTATTAAGTGAGGTCTCCTTGAGTGACTTTCTCGGCTGTCCTCCGTCTCTTCGCAGGGCGATGATCTCTTGCTGTAGCTCGATGAGCTGTCGAAGTAATGTCTGCTGTGTTTGTTCGTCCATATTCCAACTCGGATTCGGCGACGCCATGAAGGTCAGCGAGACGAATTTGATAGTCGTTGCCGTAAAGTCGAATCGCCATTATATTGACGCCAAGACCATTTCCGGTCTTGTAACGTAGGTTCGATTCCACCTCTACAAATACTCTTGGGAAAGGGTAATAGCACGTTATGAATCCTCTTCCCCCAGCTATGGGTAAATAACAGAACAGACTGTGTTCTATAGCCTTCTACTATCACCTACAAAGTGCATGTAGACTATCACCCAAAAATTGATAAAGAATTATTGAATAGATACTGTTAATTGATTGCAGTTACAGTATTACTTCCTTTTTGAACCTCCATACAAGTAATGTTCTAATAGTTGTAAAACCGAAGAAAAAAGATAAAATTATTTTAGAAAATATTTCAGATTCAAACATAGAATTAACCTTTATATTTTTCGATTCTTTCAACATGTATGTATTTAATACTTTGCTTATTACGAACAGTAACGAGATGAATTTAAAATGACACTGAAAAATTATAACTATTTTTTTAAGTAAATATTTAGTGTAGAGTTTTTCCCGTCAAATCTGAAAGAAAATAACATTTTCTTAAATTATGGAAGCACCAACTCCCTTCAAACATTTCTTTTTTAGTTTTATTCATTTATTTTTAAGGTTCGGGGCAAATTTTCAGGATGTTCCCACTTGATTGAGCATATTTTTTTACTTTTAAAAATGACAAATTTAGTTTTATGGCGATTTAAGCCGCAAATAATATCAACACAAGAAGAACATGGAACACAAATTAAAAGCTAAAAGGAATAATATTGAAATTGATAGATACAAATATTATTGAAATAATAGTTCTTGTTGCAAACAAATTGTTCTGTTTGCGGCTATATATTATAAAGACACTTAAGTCCTTGGTTAAGAATGGTTTCGTTTACGTACTAATATAGTACAGCTCTCATGTCAAAACTACAGGTAGAATCATAGACAACTTTGCAAATCTAGTCAGAAAAAAGGAAGAGCTTCAGAACTGAATAAATAGCGTTCTTTATAATTGGCGCCAAAATATTCTGGCTAGTGATTGGTTGGTTTGACGCTATACATGATCTTTTGAGAGTGCAGTTTACCAAGGGTGATAACTCACTTACGTAAAATAACATCTGCAGCGATTTTTCTATATTTAATTGTATAATACTTTCCCGCCACCCAAAATATAAAAATAGCCACCATATATCGAAATGTGGAAGGGAGTGAAAATGGTGCTCCAAAAATATTTACTCAAAGTTTTTCTAAGAAAATAAAAAGTATTTAGTATACTATAGTGGGTCAGCCAATTTGTATTAGTTATAAATAGAAATAAAAACCGACTCTCTACATTTTTTACAATATCAAATGTAACAAAGACAACAACAAGAGAAATAATCAAGTAGAAGGCAAAAGAAAAAGCAAACAAAACAAGACCGATAATATGTATATACAAATATATATTAATAACAAGTTACAATACATGGAAACAGTACAAAGGACGAAGTGTGTGTGAATATTCTGTATGTGAATATTCTGTATGTGGGTGTGTGAATATTCTGTGTGTGCGTGCGTGTGTGAATATTCTGTATGTGCGTCCGTGTGTGTATATTGGGCTTAGCGTGTTTCCACGCTATCCCTTGTTAGCGACTACATTTCGAGGTTGATAGCTGAAAAACCTCTAGGAATAAGAGAAATTTACCTCGATATCACTGCTCAGGCCTGAAGGAAAAAAGAGATAGAGGCCAAGGGTCAGCGGCTATTTATAGCCAGGGAAGAGAGGGCCCTGGTGAAAGGGTTACGAAGTGAAGGAGGAGGAGTTAACTCCGACAATACAATTCATTCATCAACGAATGATTATTGAAAATTTTGTTTAAATCTGATAATGCCATGATTTTTGGTAATATTTTTAAATCAGTGGTTAGCGTTTTGCCTTAATTTCGGAAGAAAAAAAACGAATCCATTTGGTCGAAACATAGTTTTAACAGATAATGGAAAATGTAATAGTATAGAAAATCTCAGTACAGAATGAATAGATTTGTAGTGGCGTGGGTCTTAGAGGTTAAAATGAACAGATGCTTTGCCCACGCCAAGAAAATTAATGGAAGCTGATAATGACAAGAAAGCACAGGGGTAATTTTTAACAAATCAAGGAATTTATTTACGAATTTACAGGCTTGAAATTGTTTTTAGGAAAATAAAGCAGAAATTTTTAAAGTCCGTAGTTTTAATGAATTGTCATGAAGAGGACATTTAATATTTGTATATTTAATATACAACAGATTAAATGATATGACGTAAGATAATATTAAAAGATGTTTAATTCAAAGCTGAGTTCGTTGCTCACAAAAGGGATATACGGTTTCATATATTCAAGGGTAAACGAAGATAGTTTGAAATACTTAGCTTTCTTAGTTTGTTGAAAGACAATGCTTTGAAGTTCCATATGTTTGGTTAATGCCCATAATATATCTAACGATTAATTTAACACTTGCGAAAACTTCCACGCTGGTCGCGGTGAACAGAAAAGAAAATTTTCACATGACTTCAAACACTCTCCTCTTATTAATTTAAATGTTATCCTCATTTTATATCAAAAGGAATTCCGAATAGTTTCGCTAATTTATGTGGAGACAAGTTTTTCTTTAGTCCCACATAGGCTCGCCAGTTTATTTCCGTTTTTATTTTTTCTCGGCTCGCTGGTCAATCTCTGTGAAGTAGAGGTTTTCATTGATCCAAAGAAAATTTCACATAGACTCACGAATTCCTTTCCGTAATTTTTTCCTCAGCTCAGATGAATTTGAAGGAAGTGAAGTTATTATTTCATACTCAATACAAATGTGAATATGAGCATAACGCCGTCACTGATCTCGGACATCATTTCTTAATTAGACTCCCATAAGGGAAGTGGAATTGACGGAATACCAGCCATCGCCTTACAGAAATATGCACCCGAGCACCCTATTAGTCACCTACCGCTTTTCGGCAAAGTATTTGGGGCTTTAATCAACACTGAAGTGGTTAAGTATCTTATCTCTCACGACCTAATCTCTGAAAAACAATATCACTTTCGTTTTGCCCGGTTTACCGCTGACGTGCTTACGGTTGGCACTGAAAATGTATATCAAACTCTTCATAATAACGGTGAAGTTCGAGCTGTGGCTCTAGATATCTCGAAGTCGTTTGACAGGGTTTGGCATGCTGTTCTTCTACGTAAGCTATGATATTACAGAACGTTTGTTTGATTTAATTCAATGATTCCTACGAAATCCTGAAATGAAGATGGTTCTGAATTGGCTCGCTTCCTGATCTTTTCATACGGACGAGGGTGTCCTCAAGGCTCTATCCTGGGTACTACGCTGTTTCTGATCTTCCTGATGTCATCAAGTAAGCATTTATGCAGATGACACTACCATTTACTCTTGTCTCAATAGCAAATCCGTCAGAGCTGACACAGTTAACCTGACCACTGCTCTTGGAAAAATGGTTATTTGGAAAAATTGGTGGTTAAATGGATCAGGAAATGTGCTTGTAAATTTGAATGCCTCCAAAACTAAAGCACCATAGAGAAACTTCCCTGTCCACCATCATCATGGCTGATGTGCGTCTCTCTGCATCTTATTGGGTTCACTTTTACAAATGACTTAAAGTTGAACTACATTGAATTAATAGCTTTACCTACTGCAAGGAAAGCTGGTCCATTGTGTCATGCCAGAACGTTTTTCACCTCAGAGTCCATCTTACACATTTACAAATCTACAATTCAACCGTGGATTGAATACTGTTGCCATATCTAATCTAGTGCTTCTGTTATTCATCTCGAGGTTCTTGACAAAATCCAAAGAAGTTTAGCGCATATGGTATCCTCGAGCGGTCATCCATCGAACTACTGAGCAGTCTCGACGTTGATTAACTTCAGTGATCGGCTTGGAATCGGTATTTCAACGTGATAAGCCTCTATTTTAGAAATTTTTATATTTACTGAATTCATTTTCTATCCGTATGCAAACGGTTTACAATCAATATAGTTTCTGGATTATTCTAATATCCTTCCCAAATATATTAAGATTATTTATCGGTTGTTCATAATGCATCAGCCCGAAAATTGCAGTATGTCTAAAATTCTTAATTCACGTCAGTTGTGCAATCTGTTTCCAGCAGAGATGATGCCTTCCTTTAAATATGTGGTTTTAAAAAGTTTAACTCTCCACACGAAATTTAAAAACTTGAATTTCAGTATCAAATAACTTACCAAGGATATTGCAATAACCAAAACAATAACAGTAACAATACTGATGATTTCACTGTCGGAAAAAATACCACTTCCTGGAAGTAAATAAAAAAGAAAACAGCACTGAAATGCTATGTAACATCAATCCTGTAAATTTCTGCACAGAAGATAAATAAATTTGAAATGAGGAAGAAACTTGAAGTAACAGAAATGTGGCTCTACCGAAGGATAACATGGATTGAACATGTGAGCAGCGAGGAAGTTATAGAAACAATGGCAACAAAAAGGACATTAACACCAGGAAGGAAGAGTTGAAATAATGAGGAAAGTGGACTTGGAAAATTTGATACACACGGGACATAGTGAAGAAGACCAGAGAATAACAACGCACAACCTACCTGGAGAATGGGTGGCAGAGCAGGGGTTGGGAAATATTTAAAAAAAAAAAAGGTATTAAGAGCTACAAAGGGCAGGAAATTGTGGAGAGCCATAATCACCAACTTCCTGAAGGGGCACGACACATAGAAGAAGAAACTAAGAATTCTATGAGCAGAACATGTGAATAACGAGGAAGTTTTTTTAGGAAAATGAGAACGGAAAGGATACTACTTAGAATTAGAAAGAAGCAATTGAATTTTTTTAATTATTTCACACCAAGCAAGGCAAGGCAATAAAGCCACTAAAACGCAAGGTTGTTAGAGAATATGAGAAAACAAATTAACTACTATTAAGGAGGCAGAACAATAAAGAACAAGTATCTCTGAAGTTCTTGGATAAAGAGCCATCTGTATTTAATGTCTGACTGATGCCATTTACTATTTCTTCATTCGTCTATTGATCAGGTTAACCTTCAAGGAATTTTGAAATGACACTTTATTTAATCTACAGGAGTAGATTATTCTCATTCTGCTGTCCGTGTCGAGGGATATCATGCCTCGTTCTTCTCTATAATACTGCTCAGTTCTTACTGCTTCCACTGTGACTAGTGTCCGTATTAATCGGCCCACAATTACTATGCTAACAAAATCGTCTAGAGATCTAATGCTATCACAAACTGTGTATAATAAAAAAAAAACACTTATTTCCTGAACATGACTTGCTTCAATGAATCCTGGGCCTAGTGATCTGTTATAGTTGAACACACCTATTCTATTGTTAATAGACTCTCCCACCTATAATTAGGAGTAGTTGCAGTCGCTAAGTAGCTCAGTGAGTTGCTCAGTCAGTCGATGTCGGACGACCGTTAGTCGGATATTAAAGTATCAGCCACCACAACTTGATTACTGCGTCATTACCTATTATATGAAGTTCCTAACGTTTTGTACGTCGAACCTATTTTAGGACCGACTTAGTGAAATAGAAGCCTCCACTGTGAAACTACTTTACAACATGATCGTAAAACGAAAATCTCTAAAGAACATCTGCAACACCAGAGCTTACCATAGCACCGACTTCGAAACGGACCATTCCTTTATCTCCCCAACGGTAAAACTAAAAGCTAAGAAACTTCGGCAAGAAGAAATACAAGTTGAGAATTAATGCTGAAAAGATCCAGATAAAAAGCAGAAGTTCTTAGGGAGGTTTGTTGAAAATTCTTCCCAGTGACATATTACAGTGTGTGGGAAAAGATGGAACTCCATTTGAAACATCATTTACAATGCTGCAGTCATGATCTCTGAAAAGAAGGTGCAGAAAAAGAAGACTGGACTGAGGCAAACATTTTCACATCAGAGCCAATCATCCACGCTAAGCACAGCGCTCTGATTAGATTCTAGTGTAACCCCAACCAAAAGAATCTACAAGATATGAAATCTGTTCGTGGCAAAGCTCAGCAAACGTCGTTGTGCTAATGACAACTGGCTTCAACTGTCAAATGGCATCCAACATTGATTAATTGATTGATTGATTTTCTATGGGTTATCAACCTTTTGCAAGGTTGTTTGAAGACAGAAAATATTTTTAGAGTGTAAGAATTTTTTGTAGAAAATAATGTTTTGCTAATGGGGATTCATACCTTTCCCAAAAGTATTTGCGCATAAATAAATATAACGAACCCAACTGGAATTGGAACTCGGCTCTCCGATTTCCAATTTCAAGTTGTTATTCATCTGACCATCCGTACATTCAAGCTTACAGCATCTGGTATTCTCAAGCGACCACACATCTAGGTACTGATCAGGTTCGGCGTTGTTTAATTTTGTTTATCACACGAGAATCGGTGGTTCAACGTGAGTTCGCTGTAAGCCTAGCACCCAAAAGGGTCCGGACACCGGGAAGACCCGGAATATGTACAAATGCATATAAACAGCAACAAGGGGGGGTGGACAAAGGAGTCTGCAGCCTTGAAATCAAAAGCAAAAAGGTTAATTATGAACAAAGAGAAACAAATGAGACGATGGGTAGAGCATTCCATCACTTAAGAATCGCTTGATAATAATGAATGCCTGACAGTTCTGGAGCATAACAAAGCCTTTGATGCTATAGCTTCTTTGAGAAAAAAAAGCAGGTGAAGACGGTGGACTGCTAGAGATCATTAAATGTAATAAGTCAGCTTTGCTTAAACCATTCCATAGTCTTGTGATCTCTTCTCAGTCACTGCTGGAAAGAAAGCAAGTTTCCTTAAGGCATGGGCAATGCCAGTATAATTACCCTGTATAAAAACAAGGGCGACTGCAATGACTTCAGTTATTACCGGGGTATATCCCTGTTAAACATAATTGAACAAATCCTTGCCCGGGTTGTTTTAAGTCGATTCCGCGTCCTTGCTAGATTTTGGGCTAAGCGGTCTACAAGTGACATAATTTTCTCACTACGTCAGCTCCAGGAGAAATGTAAACAACAGATGCCATAATACACTGCTTTCATCGATCTCTCGAAGATGTTCTACTTGGTTAACAGGAATGGTCTGTTACAGTTACTAATGAATACTGGCTTTCCCCCCACAGTTTCGGGGCATAATCACCTCCTTTGGTGTAGTCAGCTATGATAGTAAAACTTTAATACCTTTCACAAATCAGAGTGGCGGAAAATAAGGATGCGCATTATTTGGCATCTTTTCCATGTTACTGAGTTTTGCGTTCAAACAATCCAAAGTATGTGTAGACTTACACACAGGAAGCAATGGTAAACTGTTCAACTTGACCAGCCTGAGGTCCAAGACGAAAGTGCACACAGTCATCACACAGTCATCACAGAAGTGTTGTTTGCTGGTGACGCAGCTCTGACCATGAACACCGAACTCGACCTCCAACAACTGATTAGTCAGTTCAACCACACACATAAGGTATCCGGGCTATTAATAATAAAAAACGACAAAAGTCATGAGTCAAGGTGTTTCTGTATCTCCATAAAGCATTGATGACGTGATGTTTGAAGTCACAGATCACTTCACGTATCTGAATTTTACTGTCACCAACAACCTATCAGAAATTTCCAAAAAAGTAACAGCCCTATACCAAAAGATATCATATATGGTGAGCTGGTTACGGGACACCGTCCTGTAGGCCGGCCTGTACAACGTTTCAAGGACGTCTGTAATAGAGACTTGAAACTCATGGGCATCGACTCTGGTAGCTAAGAACAGCTAGCAGGTGATCGAAGCAGCTGGTGCTATGATGTTTAAGAAGGAAACACGAAGGGCAAAAAAACAAATGTTACAGTTCAGAAGATAATGCAGGAAGCAGAGAGAGCAATATAGGACCTTTATTTTACATTCCAGCTTGCAAAGATTGAACTGTTAAGCTGTTCCAGACGCTGCTCACAAACGGATTGAATTTGGCCCAAACATGGCGCTACCTATATCTAACGAGATAAAGAAATAGCTGCTTTTTCTTCTTCTTCTTTTTCTATATGTCGTGTTCCTTCGCGACGTTGGTGATGATACCTCTCCACAATTTCCTGTCCTGTGTAACTCTTAATCAATTTTGTCTTCATTTTAGCTCTCCTAAAACTTTTTCTTCATCCATTTACTCAAGCTAGCTAGATTGGTTATGCGTAGTTTTCTTCTATCCCTTTGACCTTCAATTTGTCTTTTGGATATCAAATTTCCAAGTCCTAATTATGTGTCCTCAAAATTTTAACTCTTTCTTCCTTATGTTAAGTATAAGTGTCCTTTATATTTCCATTTTGTCTAAAACTTCGATATTGCTCACATGTATTCTCAGTATCCTTCATATTTGTGTTACTTCAAGTCTCTTCTTCGTCTGTGAGGAGATTGCTTAGCATTCGCTGTCATATAGGAGGACTAATATTATATAATAGTTCAGTATTCCTTCCTTTATTTCGAACGACATTTTTCTGTTTCTTAATAATTTGCTTATCTTTTGGAAGACAAATTTCGCTATCCCCAATGCACTTTCGGATTTTAATGTCGCGCTTTCCGTCCTCTGTTAAAACACTTTACAGATATTGAAATTGTTGTAATTGTTTTTGATATCTCCATATTGTAATTTGGTATCCCTAATTTGCAATTTGTATTTTCGGCTGTTCCTTTTGCTAGCAACCACACATTTTGTTTTGTTGCTTTTTAGTACTTTCCTTCACTACCTTTTTGTCTCTGCTATCAACGTTGTGTCATCTGCATATCTTATTTTAAGATTGTGGCCGTCAATAATGAATCCCGGTAGGACTTCTGTTTTACGATATAACTATTTGGAAAGGATTTTACGTAGTGGAGGTATCAACATCAAGCAAATACAGAAGTTTAAATATCTGGGAAGTGTTTAAACAATGGATCAAAAATGTGACACTGAAATACGAACACCCTTTAGATTAGCAGAAGTCGCATTCCAAAATATAAGCTTAAAAACAGAAACAATTTCGTTAGAAACAAAGAAAAGAGTACTGGATGGGATATCAATCCTCTTATAGGGAAATGCATTCTGAGCAATCTAACCACGCATGATGAGAAAAATAGAGACAACAGAAATGTGGTTCTACAGAAGGATACTGAGAATTCCATGGAGGGAGCGAGTAAAAATAAAAGAAAACGGCAACAAAACACTTATACTCAGTAGCAGAAAGAGACAGCAGAAATTCCTTGAACACAATATGGGAAGAGATCTTAGAAAACTTACCCCCTCATAGAGCATTTTGAGGGCAAGAAAAATAAGGACACCAAACTTACGAGGTTTTGTGAAGGGATTGTAGAACAAGAGCGGGAGCTTTAGCAAAAGTAGAAAAAACGGTTAAGGACCAGAAGGAATAGGAAAATGTGGAGAGCCATGATCACACATGATCTAAAGGAGCACGGCATATAGAAAAAACATTAATGAAATAATAAAACATAAAAATATTTTTCAGTCCGTGATCACATGCCGAAAAACGAAACGAAAAAGTTCCACTCATCGGCAAACCAAATTTTTTAGGTTATAGAAAAAAAAAAAAAAAGAAAAGAAAAGTAAAAAAAAAAAAAAGAAAAGAAAGAACAACAACAAAGAAAAAGAAATGAAAAGAGAAGAAAAATGAAAAAAATGACGATAAAGAAAAAAAAAGAAAAAGGAAGAAAAAGGGAAGAAAAAAGAAGACAAAAAGAAAAATAAGAAAAAGAGAAAGAGAGAAAAGAAAAAAGAAAACGAGGAAAACAGAAGGAAATAAGAAAAGATGAAAAAAGAAAAAAAAAGAAAAAATCAGCAAAAAAAGGGGGACTCACTCTGACATTTTCCTTCAATTTCCTCGTACAAGTATTTGCATTCACATCTGTACTTTAGAGTATGTTCATTTCTCTTTAGCAAATTTCCATATATAACTTGTCCCTTACAATTCGCGTTTACATCCAGGCAAATTCTTCTGTAGTTGCATAATTCTCCAAGGCGTGTTCCTTATTCAGAAATAATAACAGAAAGAAATTCAAAGTATAAAAGCATATGAAATATAATAAGTAAAGTAAAAAAGGAAATGGAACCGAAATATGTATTTCTATCACGTTCACATACAAATATATTATGAAATGGACAAAGTCCGACAATTATTTTAAGACATTTTTATGTTTATACATTCTTTTTATAGATACAAATATTTAAGTAAATGCTCTGTTTATAATAAACAGTATTAAACAACATTTACCAGCCTGAATGTCCGAGAGATTTTCACAGAAAATATTCGTCCTCTGACAGGATTCGAACCCGTATCCTATACGGAACCCTCATTTAGCTTGACGTGCCTTTAACCGATTGAAGTTCAAATACAGTAAATTCGACCATGCTAACCGAACGCTCCTCTGTGGCCAAATCGGTTAAAGGCACGTCAAGCTAAATGACGGTTCCGTATATGATACAAGTTCGAATCCTATCGGAGGACGAATATTTTCTGTGAAAATGTCTAGGAACATTCAGGCCGGTAAATGTTACACATATGTGTAAATAAAACCGAAGAAGTATCTGCAATGTTACCGGCCATGACCTGGCATCTCGGCTTCAGTCATTTCCCCACTGCTTTCTAGTATTTCCCCTGTGGCTTTTCTATAAATACGTATTTTCATGAGTAATTGTTCTGCTGAACTTCCCTCATTTGTCCCTCGACTTCAAAAATTTAAGCGCAGCCAGGTCTCATAATTTCACTGTTGAATTTCCCGGATGTAACTGTTCTATGCTAATAGAAGGGCAGTCAGTCAGGCGAGATTTGAAAGCACGAAATTTAGCTTCGCCGTCTGCTCTTCGTGGCCAAGATGGTAAGGCGTACCGGGCTAAACGGTAATTCACGCTGACCTGAAGGATGCAGGTTCGATTCCTGTCGGAGAGCGCAAAATCTTTCTTTAATATGACTTCTCGAACATTCAAGCCAGTAGACGAAAATAAATATACTGTTTAATAAATGAACGGAGCGCTTACTCAAATAACATTTAAAAGGATATATATATATATATATATATATATATATATATATATATATATATATATATCGCACATTCAGAGCTGGTGTTAAATAATGTTCGATGCAATATAACAATGCTTTATTATTATTATTATTATTATTATTAGTTACAGTTATTTTAAATGCAAAACATCAGTCCTAGTATAAATTATGGACTGCCTCATCATAACCAGATATATTTACCAAAATTTAAATTATACAATGGTTAGTCTCAACTCAGGACCTGAAAATTGCGTTGTGCATGAAACTCGAGCTGCCGCTGAGGATATATATATATATATATATATATATATATATATATATATATATATATATATATATTCACATACCGACGTGGATAAAATAAGTAAAAACTGTCAAGTGTGGGACGCTATTTTACTTAGATGTGCAGGTGTCACGTGACTGTAGGTTTTACACGAGGAACATCATGTAACTAAGTGCTAAGGTAAGAAATAGTTTTACCAACTTACTTTCTCCGTATTTTTGTCACATGCATATATACACTCTACGCACATCGAAAGATTCTGAAGTTGGCACTGTAGTTTGTTTAGTCTCCGACACAAAAGATTGTCTATAGAGAAGTGTTTGGTAGTAGTAGCCAGAAATCTAATAACCGCGGTAGATGATCAGCTTTTTTTATAAAGCCATTCTTTCAGAAAGAAAACCTTCTCTTCCTTTTCCTTCCTCCCAAACGCTTCTCTGCAGCCTATCGTGAAAATATTATTTTTCTTGTTTCAAAATGTACATCAGACTATGCGGTCAGCAAAAGGCGGACCTTTACACAGTCAAATTTTTATTTTTTACTCTCATGAAATAAATGTTTTGACTTGCCTAATTGTTGTAACCTAGGGATGGTTACTGAATAGAATAATCAAAAGAAGGTTGATAATGAACGATAATACTTAGAACAAGAACAACACATATAAGATTTGCCATCGGTGCGTAGAAGAAGCAGTCAACTGCTAGAAGCGGGTCAAGTAAATTCCGCAATGAAACGCCACCTCTATACCAACATACAGTATTTACTACTCTATTTAAGTGAATGGGGACGTACCCATTATCGTTTATAGGTATGCTAGAATACTAATATCTTGTTCCTTGGAAACATGTGTAATACTGATATCTCGTCGTATATATACCGCATAAGCACATAAATTCAGAGTTACTGCGTCTACACTTCTTTGTTAACTCATTAATGCCTACCATCAAACCCAGTATTAATTATAAAAATTAGAATAAAATCTGGTAATTATAGGTGCATTAAAAACTAAAACACTGTTGTGCTGGCGTAATCAGAGTCGTGGAGCATGCGTCTTCTCGTTTGTCTACGTCATCTTCGATGGCTTTGTCACGTACATCGAAGAAATGACAGCCGTTTACCAAAATATATGTACGACAAGCAGACCACGGTACACTATCCGGTAGGCCGCCCTAAACCATGTTTCAAGGACGTCAGCAAGAGGATCTGTATCTCACAGGCATCGACTTTGGTAGATGGAAACTGTTAGCAGACGATCATAGGAGCTGGCACCATGGAATTCAAAGAAGAGTCACGATTCCATTTCTTAATTATCTGTGAATTGCCATGACTTCATAGGGAATATAGGGAGTGTTTTCCCTTTGTCTTCTCCACAGATTTCTTCTTTTTTTTTTTTTTTTTTTGGTGGGGGGAGAAGTTAACGCCACCATTTCTGCCAAAACTTAAACATTTTTCCTTGATTTCCCTTATAGTCATGATAACTTTTACCTTACATACACATCACAGAAATAAATGAAAAACTTTTATATATTTGCAGAAATGTATTTAAATAATTACTTACCATAATTTTTCGTAGCAAAACATTGACAGGCAATACTCTGCAATATAAAATAATTAGAATTATATTACTTTCCAACAAATATGTTCTATATATATATTAAAGACATTTTTTATGTTTAACGTTGTTATTTATAGATACAAGTATTTAAGCAATTGCTCTGTTTATGATAAACAGTATTAAATAACATTTACCGGCCTGAATGTCCGAGAAATTTTCATAGAAAATATTCGTTCTTTGACAATTCGAACCTGCATCCTATACGGAACCGTCATCTACGCTGACGTGCCTAACCTCTGGGCCACAAAGAACCTTATGGTAAACAAGGTCGAATTTACTGTTTATAAACTTCAATCTTCCATGAAACTCGTACATTCATAACTGCTCTGGCGTATCGAATGTAAACAAATGTGGCCGAGACGGTTAAGGCACGTCAGCGTATATGACGGTTCCGTATAGGATGCAGGTTCGAATCCTGTCAAAGAACGAATATTTTCTATGAAAATTTCTCGGACATTCAGGCCGGTAAATGTTATTTAATACTGTTTATCATAAACAGAGCATTTGCTTAAATACTTGTATCTATAAATAACAACGTTAAACATAAAAAATGTCTTTAATAAATAAATTGTCGGACCTTGTCCATTTCTTAACATACATATATATATGTGTGTGTGTGTGTGTGTGCTAGTTATTGTATATGCCAGCCGGCCAATAAAGGAATATCTTTTACGCACTTAAACGCAAAATAATAATAATAATGATAAATTTCTCATTGGAAAATATCATTATACCATTTCTAACCTTAGATTACCGATCGAAACCCGGAATAAGATGAGTAGACACCAGAAATTAAATGAAAGAAAATAATAATAATAATAATAATAATGATATCAGACCTAACCTCAATCCAAACATGCTTGCCAATGTAGAGACATCATGCGAAACAACAGACTCTCAAAGGCAGAAATAGATAAGATAAAATTAGATATAAGACAAAATACTATGAACCATCACTCAAACTCTATTGAGACGAATGTAGAAATAAGGAATGCGACAGAGGATGAGGTGGACGCTAAAGCGAATGAAATACGAAATAATCTCCCAGGAAATGAAACCCAAGACTCTACCTTAAACACAACCTACAGTCCTCTAGAAACTGTACCTGGAGTCATCTTCAGTGACAATAAGTTAGAATTCCTTGAAAACCACGAAGCTGAAATCACCGAAGCGAAAAATGACGTCATCCAAGTACTCAGCAGAGTAACTTTCATACAATTATCAGACAGAGACCAGCTCCCAAAAATCCATATGACGAATTCCAACAAGCACATCGTGAAAATATACAATGCTGCTCTGCAAACACTGTTAACAGATAAACCACCGGGAAACATCACAGAAGTTAACAACGTCATATACGCAACACTTTTTAGCAGCGACTCGGAAGCTTGAGTCAAGACAATAAATAAAATTAACAGACACTGTGAACCAGCTTGGAAAGCAAAACTGATACGAGAAATAAAACAAATCAGATGTGAGCTTTCTATATTTGATGAGCTCACCAGAAACCCTAATATTTCCACACGTAAATGCAAAAAGATCAAGCGGAAATATAACATTAAATCCCTAATTGATATTCCATCAATCAAAGAAAATGCTGAAGCAGAAACTTCAGCTAAAGGCACAGAGAAGAAGACGATACGAAAAACGTTGTAGGTTCTATCGCCAAAATAAAATATTCCGAACAGATCTTAAGAAATTTTACAGGGAAATTGGAAAAACACCTATGCATGTCGAAAGGCCACCATCGATTGATAATGTACAGACATTTTGGGAAAATATTTGGAGCAGCCCAAAGGAATATAACCCAAATGCAGGATGGATACGGCGTGAAGAAGAACGAACGCTGTATACACCTCTGCAAGAATGGGAAAATATATCCACAGATAACGTTAGGCAAGCTCTAACGAAATCCCAAAAATGAAAATCCCCAGGAAATGACAAGTTGCCCAATTTCTGGTGGTATCATCTCTCATCTACCCATGAAATTCTTGCAAAAACATTATCAACGCTTGTAAATCATCCCAATAAAATCCCGGAATCGATTACTGAAGGTGTTACATACCTCATATCAAAAACAACTGAAACAGACGACCCGAAAAATTATAGACCGATAACGTGTCTCTCCACAACGTATAAGTTGATCACGTCTGTCCTGACGAATCGTACTTATTCCTTTTTTGAAACAAACAGCATTCTTTCCCTGGAATAGAAGGGATGCAGGAGAGGTTCATATGGCTGCAAAGATCAACTCCTGATAAATAAAATGATCCTGGAAAATTGCAGGAGATGACGTAGAAATCTTAGCGCAGCGTGGATTGATTATCGTAAAGCCTTTGATAGTATTCGACATTCTTGGATCCTTAAGACTTTGAAAATGAATAAAGTCTCCCCTGTGGTATTAAATTCCCTTAAGCACAGCATGGGAATGTGGAACACCAAACTATACCTTAGTCACACCAGAGACACTGCCATATTCAACCGTCTAAATATCCGACATGGAATCTTTCAAGGAGACTCTCTGTCACCCCTTCTGTTTTGTTTGTCCTTAATACCCTTTACGCATGAAATGAACAACAGTAGCTATGGTTACAAAATAAATAAGAAAATATTCAATCACCTACTCTACATGGATGATCTCAAACTCTTTGCCAAAGACGACAATGAGTTGAAAGGCCTCCTCAATATTGTAAAATGTTTCAGTGACGACATAGGTATGGACTTCGGATTAGATAAATGTGCAAAAGTAACATTCAAGAAAGGTAGAATTACAGAAACACCCTTAATAGATTTAGATTTTGTCACAAAGATTAGGGAACTGGAGCATGATGAAGCTTATAAGTACCTAGGAATTAGCGAAGGAGATGGCATACAACACCCCCAAATGAAGGAAAAAATAAGAAAAGAGTACAACATGCGTGTACGTCAGGTACTAAATACTGAGCTAAACTCAAAAAACAGAATATCAGCCATAAGCACATTGGCTGTCCCTGTGGTGCAATACAGCTTTAATGTCCTTAACTGGACCATAACTGAAATTAGGCGAATGGACGCCAAAACGAGAAAGATTCTCACTTGCTATCGCATGCATCATCCCAAAGCTGATGTTGATCGTCTGTATGTGCCCAGATCCGAAGGAGGCAGAGGATTAGTTCAACTAGAACTGTCCTACAAAACTACAACAATTGGCCTCCAAAGATACTTGGAAACTACAGAAGACAGGATGATGGTATGCGTCAAGGAACATGAAAGTAGTAAGCGTCTTCACTCCGTAATGAAAGAAGCCAACAAATTCAAAATGGAGTTTCAAATGGGCGTAGAGATTCGACTACAGCACAATACACCGACTGAAACCGCAAAATACTTAAAAAAGACAGCAAAGACGAATGCATCCGACCAGATACAGAAGCGATGGCAAGATAAACCGCTTCATGGCCAATACTCTGCCCGTACCAAACAAGTTGACGTAGACAAAACCCGTATCAGTGGCTACGTAGTGCAGGGTTGAAAGCGAAAACTGAAGGTTTTATCCTTGCTGCGCAGGACCAATGCTTGCTAACTAGGAATTATCAAGCACATATACAAAAATATTGTGTCAGCCCAAACTGCAGATTCTGTGATAAATATCCAGAAACGATTGATCATCTTGTATCAGGTTGCACGATGTTGGCACCCACTGAATATAAAACCCGACATGACAGAGTGGGCCACTATCTGCACTGGAAAATCTGCAACTTCTACGGGAAGGAAACTGAAAGAAACTGGTATGAACACCACCCAGATCCGGTTACGGAGATAGGACCTGTTACAATTCTATGGGACTACACAATACACACTGACAGAACAATCAAAGCCAACCGCCCAGATATTGTTATTAAAGACCACAAACAAAAACGGTGCCTCTTTATTGACATGGCAGTCCCTGCTGACTGCAATGTATCTTTGAAGATATTCAAAAAGTTGTCAAAATACAAGGACCTTGAAATAGAAATCTCGAAAATGTGGCATATGGGAACATCAACAATCCCTGTTGTAGTTGGAGCCCTAGGACTGGTTGGAAAAGATTGCAGCAAACTAATTGAAGGGATTCCTGGAAATCCATGCCTCAAAGAGATACAAAAAATTGTTCCCACAAGTACAGCCCACTCTTTACGAAGGGCTTTATCTATGTAATTTTTTTTTTTTTTTTTGTCAGTGGAAAGTGTCATGCTGCCATTTCTAATCTTAGGTCCCTGGGCGGGACCCGGAAAGAAATGTGTAAACGCCAGAAATCAAAGAAAATAAAAATAATAATAATAATAATAATAGTAATCCTTTATTGAGTTCAACAGCTACCAGTCTATTCCTGTACGTCTCAACTAATGATTTGCATAAATTGAGTGGTATTTTGTCCCATTCTTCTTGGCATATTGTCTTCAAATTCTTGATATTTGTTGGTGCTCTTTTCCCAATTTGAATTTTCAAATATCGCCATAAATTATCGATTGGGTTCAAATCTGAGGACTGACTTGGCCATTGCAAGACATCAACGTTACTTTCAGCTAACCATTTCCTTGTAGATCTAGCGGTATGCTTAAGATCATTATCCAGTTGGAAAACCCAATCAGGAGGTAGTCGAAGTCTCTCAACAGAACGCATTAAATTGTCTTGCAGGATTTTCTGGTAGCTTTCGGCATTCATCTTGACATCTATTCTTGATATTCTGCCAACACCTCTTGCAGAAAAACAGTCCCAGATCATGATACTGCCACCACCAAACTTTACAGTTGGCAACGTGTTCTTTGCTAAGTAGACTTCACCGTCCTTCCTCCACACATGATTTCGATAATTATGACCAAACAACTCTATTTTAGTTTCATCTGTCCATAGTACTTTTTCCAAAAACGAATATTCTTTATCCTTATGCTCTCTAACGAATTTTAGCCTAGCATCTCTGTGTCGTTTCAAGAGGAGGGGAGTCTTACTTGGGATGCGTGACTTCAGACTGTTTTTGTGTAGTTCATTACTTATTGTACGCTTAGTTACTTTAATCCCTCATGCACGCAGATATTCCTGCAGCTCTTCTCGGGTAACCTGTGGATTTTGTTGGATCTGGCGTCCTAATATCCTTGCTGATCTTAGAGAAATCTTCCTCGGAGCACCTGTTTGTCTTTGGTTTTCGACGCTGTTACGAGTTTTAAACCTTGCAATGAACGAAGCAATTGTAGTAAAAGGAATATTCAGGTTGTTAGAAATCATTCTGTAACTGTTCCCATCTTTCCAAAGAGACAAAATGTGTTGTTTTTGTGAAATAATCAATTCTTTACCTTTAAGCATTATTAGAACCTTCTCGTAAGACTAGAAATTGCAGAATGCTCTGATAATGGCTAATAGCGTTAACTATAATTACTGATAGTATTACTGGAACATTCTAGAATATACTTTTTTCATAATTAATTGATTATTTTATTCTAATAATTGATTTGTACGAATACTTTTTTCACCAGTTAGAATTTTTAAAAATGCATTAATTTCTGTTAGAATAAGAATTAATTACGTTTATTATTATTTTTTAATAGTATGTGTCTTTATACATAAAATGTGCCGAGATTTGTTTTATTTAAGGCTTTTACATTTATAAAAATACAATTTTCCAAGTGTACGAATATTTATTTCCCCCACTGTATAAAATCTATAATAATTCCAAGAGAAACTTTACGATTTCTTCGAAAGCTGCCAATTGTACTGATATTTGATATTCATAGTATTAATATGTCTTGATTTATATGGGTCTCACAATAGAAAAATTCATCAAAATATTTAATTGTTACAGGCATATCTTGCAGAAGTATGTGACAGCAAGAAAACTTGCCTAACATTTTATCACAAACGACTGTAATTTGGACGAGAATCTTAAAGTACACATTTTAAAAAAATATCCAGAACCCACCTATCTTTCAATTCTTAAAACGCATGAAGATAATGACATATGCAAATTGCCAACGTCCCACCCCGGGGAAATGAACCAAATGACAGAAGATTTCCCTATGATATAATCTAAACTGTGTAATTAATTACTTTTACTAAGCAATCAAATAACGGAAAATTTCAAGATGAAGACGATCACCATATTGTTACTCAAGTTTCATTCAGTTTTGATGTGTTGGTTACCCGAACAACCGTTTTCCTTATGGTATATACTATATAGAGATGATCGTTGGCCTTATACATAAGTAAAGGCCAAATTTACTGTCTATAGTACCATTTTATTGTTGACTCCATTTGCTTAAAGTGGTTAAAGTGTGTGACTATCATCTTAGTAGTTTTTGTGATTTGAGAGTTCATACAGGGTCGTTGTGTTTTTGGCTGACAGAAATTAATTTGTTGAAGAAAGAAGGTTGTAATAAAGAGAGAGAGTTTTCTTTGTCACTCTCTTAGGGAAAAGGAAAGTGTATATTTCCATATTGTGTTACAACTACCAAATCCTACTACATCCTAAAGAAAAGTGACGTTTCTCCAAAGACTATGATTTTATGTTTTATACCTATGTGCAATATTTAACAATAACTTTAAGAAAACAAACATACTATCGAAATATTGTTAAACCCTGTGTCTTTTCCTTTTCTTTTTCTTAAATCGTGCTCTACTTCAAGTGTTGCAAAAAATGGAATAGTTGCGTAATCATTTTGTTTTTTATAATAATAATAATAATAATAATAATAATAATAATAATAATAATAATAGCACATACAATCTCCGTATTTGTTTTCATTTGTAATTGAAGAATTTGTAAGTAAAGTATTTTGTTGTAACGCTTATTTCTTTCTAGATACCTCCACTAATTCGCGATACCTATGGTTTAAAATGAATTTTTCTAAATGAAAAAGCTTTCTTGACGCTTTCATTTTAGCTTTAATTGAAAGCTAAAGGATTAAATTTTCTATTCCGTTTAGCAAAATACTCTGGTGTATTTCAAACAGAAATTATATTGATTGAAATCGATTTTTTCTAAAATAGCTGATAGCGCACTTTTTTAGTTGTAATGCATTAAAAAACTTCCAAAAATAAAATATACTTTTCTAAAACTTTATTTTCAGAATATTAAATGATTTGAAGTATAATTAAATCTGATTTGAAAAAAAAATATTTACATTAAATTTAAAATAACAGAAATGTATTTTTAAAATAAAACTAGCTGCATTTTTGACTGACGTCGCCATGTTTTACGTAATTAACGGGGCGACGACAGGTGATGTCGTAATAATTGTTGTTCTACAGAGACTTTATCTGTAAAACATAATTTAAGAAAATGCCGTGAGCGCTTTTTTGCATAATTTTTAAGTACTCATTAATCTTACAAATGTTGGAAAGTATTCTAATTTAAGGAATAATGAGTTTAAATTTACTATAGTCATCGATCTTATTGTGTGATAATGTCGTGTATGGTCGGCCATACTTTAGAAAATGGACACGCTACATAATGTTTTATATACATAAAAATTATTTTAAAAATTTTGGTGATTGTATTAAGCTTTTCCGTTTTTTGATTAGTAAATATAGAGATTAAACTAATGTAGAATTAGTTACTTTTGAAAAGAGGTTAAGTCAAGGTAGGGTAGGGGAGCCTTTTTCAGACGAATGATGACATCCGTTCAACGCATTTCGTCTGGATTTTTCAACGACAGAAATTTTTCGGCATTCATAATATTAGTTTGTAGCGGACCCCTCGAGCGCCCCAGTATCACAAAAGGGTGATGAGGTCACGAGAGGCCTGCTAACATTTTGGAAGAAGACGTTAAATCTGACAAGGTGAAACAACATAGATAACAGAACGAGGATATATAAGATATAAGCTAATTTATCCTAGGAAAGTAATAAAAAAATAAAGGTGGTCGGAACGGTAGAGATGCAGATGTTCCGGTGCAGGCATTGATGGTCGAGGTTGGTTGTTACAGGTGTCGTTACAGGTGATCACTGCTGGTCATGCAGGTGGTCGCTGCTGATCGTTGCAGATGATCGCTGTTGTTCGTTGTAGTTTGAGGTTGATGTTGGTCGTTGCCGGGATGCCAACTTGACGTGTTGGGAAGGAAAGAGGAGGTGGTGTTGTTCGGGCATGTCAAAGGTCCAGTGCAGGCGTTGTGTATCTGCCGGTCGAGTCCAATATTAGTAACCGCCTGTAATAATTACTAACGTAATGCACGGGAAAGGATATGGACAACATGCAGGCAACCAGTAGGGACGGAATGCCGAGCGTCGAACAGGGCCAAGGATCTAGGAGTAGTAGGCGAAGGAGAGAGAGAAGGATCCTTTTCAGGGTTTTATCGTCAAGTTCCTTCAGAGAAAAAAAAATGGGTGCGGAATTTAATACGCAGATTTGGGTCGACGTCCTGGCCACGGCTCACAGAAGCCTGCGTAACCGACCGTTTCAGTCGCCGACTCTAAATTTAGCGATAAAGTTACTGTCTTGTGGTAGGGGGAGACTAACAAGAGAATTATTAAGCTAACACAGTAAAGTCTATCTAAAAAAATGAAAGTAGTTTTTTTTTTAAAGAAAACCAAAGTCCACTAAAAATATTTCAGAAGTATGTCACGAGCAAAGGTTCGTAATATAACTAAAAACTGATTGTTTAATTTTTTGTAGTCTCTACCTCGGGTTAACAGCTTTGTTTGTAGGGAGCATTAATCGAAAGGTCAAGGTCGAAATGGTTTTTCTCTTCCGGTTTAAGGAGCCAGGAGGAGGAATTTATATAGTGAACAAGTTTCTATGGATATGGAGGAAAAATCATTTTAATTTGATGTCATTTTGACTTTCATTTATTGCTATATGAAAACTATTGTTTCAAGCGCTCTTCTCCAGGATTGTTATACAATTACAAATTTAACTGAAGCGAAAGGTTTCGCCATTAAATTTGTCTTTTCTCTCTCTCTCTCTTTTTTATTGATACAATAGTTTTCAGTGTTTATCGATTTAAATGTTCATACCGCTTATGTTAAACTCAATAAATTTCAAAATAAGTTATTCCAAAATTCAATTTCTTGAAAATGAAACAGAAGTCTACTAGAGACTTTAATTTAATTTAATTCTATAATTGAATTTGAAGTTTTCAGCTTCTGTTTTTGAAACATGCTAATACCTGTGTAACGATCGAACCATATTTTTAAATAAGTAAATTTATAGTATTTATGCTCTGTAGATTTGCATTGAGCAGTGTTTGGAAAAAATATTAATAAGAATACCGAATTATATATCTTACTGTCCTTTCTATTATAATATATACAAGGTAACCAAAACAGTTCTGTCCATTTTTAAAGGAAAAAGAGAAAACATTTCACAGTATGTGTAACTTAGTTTTAGTCTTCGAAGTAATCGCCATCAGCATCCAGCACCTTCTGGCAATGTGTCTCCAGCTGTTCAATGCCCTTGCGGTAGAACTCGGGGGAGGGGGTTGACGCAAAGAAGTCCGTGAGGGCTTTGCGCAAGTCTGCTTCATTGGTGAAGGATTTCCCACGAAGATGATTATCCAGGGAGTGGAAGAGGTGGTAATCGGATGGCGCAAGGTCAGGTGAATAAGGTGGATGGCACAAAGTGTCCCACCCAAGTTGCTGTATGGTATCCCTGACCACTGCGCGACATGCGGCCTGGCGTTGTCATGGAGGAAAAGCATACCTTTGCGATTCACCAGTGCTGGCTCCTTCTGGCGCAATGCCTGTTTCACACGTTTCAATTGCTGCGAGTATAGGTCTCCAGTGACCGTTTGGCCCGTTGGTAGTAGTTCATAATGAACCACTTGACCACCTGTCCACCAGACATAAAGCATAATCTTGCGTTGGTGCATAGGCGGTCTTGTGGTGTGAGGGGCAGCCTCCTGAGGAGACAACCAATGTCTGGAACGCTTGGGAGTTTCGCACAGAACCCACTTTTCATCACTGGTAACCACTCGATTGAATAAGGATGCGGTACGGTGGCGAGAAAGCAGCAATACGCAGGCTGCAACACGTTGTCCCTTGTGGACCTCCAACAGCATTTGCGGAACCCACTTGCTCAGCTTGTACATCTTACCTAGGCGGTGCAGGTGAAGTCTAACTGTTTCATCGGTAACGTTGAACTGTCTTGCAAGTTCACCACACGTTAGACTACTGTCCTCTTCAATGGCCGCCTTCAGGACTCTGTCATTCAAGACCTGTGGTCGTCCACTGCGAGGCTCATCATGGAGAGACAAATCTCCCGACTTGAATTTTCGAAACCAACGCCTTGCAGTACGTTCATCCACAGCACTATCCCCAAACAATTGACATATGCGGGGACTTGATGCAGCTGCTGATAAGCCCACTTTGAAGTCGTAAAGCAAACAGCCCTGAACGAGATCTCTAGACACTTCTATCCTTCTCACAGCTGTCCGGCTTATAACTGATGGCCGGACAGAAATTTTTTGGTTACCTTGTATATATATATATATATATATATATATATATATATATATATAATTATTTATTTAAAAATATGATTCCAAAACGCTACATAAGAAGTCTCATGTTTCAAAACAAGAGCCAAAACTTCAATATAATTATTTAAATTAAATTGAGTTAAAATAAGCTCCGTTCCATCTTCAAGCGAAATTTTTTTGGAATCCAAAAAAAAAATGTAATGTAAAACGTATAATACGTTTTACATTACATTTTTTTTTAATTACAGCTAAAATATGGTGTTTAATGATTTTTCGTATAGCAAATTAGTCCTTCTTATAACTATTGTGCATTTCATTACCATAAAATATGTTGATGTTTTTTGTGTGTGTGTGTGTGTGTGTGTGTGTGTGTGTGTGTGTGTGTGTGTGTGTGTGTGTGTGTGTGTGTTTTATTATTGGTTCCGTATACTTTTTGTAAGTATAATTGAATTTTTTTTATCAATGATGTATTTGAGAAAATTATTATTGACTAATGTGTGTCTGATGAGATTTAGTTCATGCAGAAATATTTTTGAAAGCGGAATTTAGTCTTGGTCTATTTAGAAAGTTTTTTTTTATCAATGGGAGTGGCATGCTGAAAGTTTTTCTTATAAAATAGAAAGATAATCACCCAACAACTATATATAGGTCACACTATAACATGTTTGACACGAAGACCCACACCTTTCTGACCATAGCTCAATTAGATCACATTTTTAAACATTCATGGAGATCTACCGGGCCCTATTCGTAACATACTTGTTGACAACACAAATATAATAGCATCATCTACACGCAAAAAAAAGTCTACAAATAATGGAAGCCTTATTAATAAAAACAACTCAATAATATCAACTATGAACATGGACACAATATCTTGACCGTGTTTTGAAAATGAAAACGTTATATAAATACATACATGCAACAAACTATTTCTTGTTAACAGTTAATATATTTCAAACTTGAAAATGGCTAAATGTATAGCCGGAACAATAAAAAAATGTTTTGAACAATAAAAAGATTGAGAAATTAAACATTTAAAGTTTTTAGACACATTGGGTTGTATCTTAATATTTTTTGTTTTATTATTTCACTTAGGTTCATATATATATATATATATATGTGTGTGTGTGTGTGTGCATGTGTGTGTGTGTGTGTGTATAAATACACATATATATGTATAAATATATTAGTGGAGTGAAACTTATAAACATATCCAAAAAAAAAAAGGAAAAGATGTAAAAAGATATTTTTCTTAGTCCAGTCTCTTCTTTTTATTCGACAGGAAATAGACTAGACACAGGATGATTTCTTAATGACTCCACGTACTGCTCTAACTCGAAGTTTACATTCGACTGCTACTCAGTTTATCTCATGGGTCGCCTACTTGATATGTTGTCCTTTCTTTATACTTGGTACACTGATGTAGTTGTCGTCTAAAGTGTCGTGTGTGATACATCCATGGGCCAATGGTCCGAAATTAGGGAGGTCCATGGTGTTTGTTCGAACCATTGTACTAATATAGAGGAGTCCATTATTTTCTATCACAACTTGAAGCAGGGAGCTAGTTCCTTTCTTTCGAAGCGGATTTGTTTTTGAAGTTACCTTCTTCTAGCCTTTGTCTAAACAGACAAGGCAGCAGGTGGTTTTCATTCAGAGTTTTTCTTCCCCTAGCCACTCAAAGCTATATGGTCCAGTCTGTCATGCTATTTTTACTTTTCATGTTCCAATTTACCATTGATTGGCGGTTCTTTTCAAGAGCAGCCGTCAGATTTACTTAATCAGATCTGACGGATTTGCTATTGAAACAGGAGTAAATGGTAGTGCGGTCTGCATAAATACCTAATTCCGAACTGATGACACCGGGGAGCTCATTGATGAAGATCAGAAACGGTGTAGGACCCAGGATAGAGCCTTGGGGGACACCCGAGGTCGTGTGAAAGGATCTGGAAGCGAGCCCGTATAAAACAACCTCGATTTCACGATTTGATAGGAATGACTGGATTAAATCAAACATTAGTCATGTGACGCCGTAGCCCTGGAGCTTGTGCAAAAGATCAGCATGTCAACCCCTGTCAAACGACCTCGAGATATCTAGAGCCATACCTCAAGCTTCACTGTTCTTATCCAGAGCTTGATATCCAAATTCATTGACGTCAGGAGTAGACCTGACAAAATCGAAGCCATATTGGTTTGTCCGAGAAGAGGTTGTGAGAAGTATGATGCTTAACCACTTCAGCATTTATTAAAGCCTCGAATAATTACCCTTCCCCCAACAAAAAAAGAAGTAAGGGACTAATAGGGAGATAACATGAGAGGTCAGAGGGTTTTCCAGAATTCTTAAAAACACGAACTACATAGGAGAACTTCAAACAAACTGAGAAGCAGGAAGCAAAGCACTCAACTTAACCTTACCTCACCTCAAATGATTGACGAGAGGAAGGATTGAGAATTTGCTGTTGTTCAGCACACTCTTGCAGAGCCGCCAGTAATCTCTAGAGCCAAAGTTGTTAGAGGTTTTTATTCTATCCGCAAACAGTAACTTATGGAGAACATGCTTGCACTCATTAAGAGCAGAGACAAAGAGACATCTATTGCAATCAGACCTGTTAATCTGGTATAGACTGAAGAAGTGATTCCCGTGGGCTGTATGGGCCAAGCATACATGAAACATGATCATGGTTTCACTTGGTATTTCCGTGCTGGAATGACAGCTTCGATGCCGGCTTTCACCCAGAAGGAAACTCCAGAGGCACATTTTTTTTTTTAAATTAAAATCCTCGTTCCAAGGGACGTGGCGATGGGAGTCATGGAATGATTTCCAGTCAGCGCGTTTATAACATAGAGATATCCTGTTGATAGGGGGTTCTTGGCTAATGGGAAAGCGAAAAGTGATGTTTACAGACGCTACCGCATGATCGGAATTCCCAAGAGGGCAGAGCTGCAGAGTGTGACATGAGTCAGAGGTAGAGGCAAAGAAGTGATCAACAAGAGAAGCACGTCCATCAGAGAAACGCATGGGGAAGTCCACCACTTGTGCGAGATTGAGTGATTGAGAATCCCAGGGTTTGGATGCCAGTGAGTTCAGTGACAGAGTGATTAATCTACTGACATTGTGGACATTGAAGTCGCCAAACACAAAGATATTTGTAAATGTGTAGCGAGAAACAGGCTTATTATATTACCAGAAATACTATCTAGCACGCAATAGTCATGAGAGGGTGGAAAATGTTTGTTGTAACTTAGGAAAGGTTACTGAATAGAATAATCATACGAAGGCTGGTAATGCTCGATAATACTTAGGACAAGAACAACACATATAAGATTCGCCAGCGGCGCGTAGAAGTAGTAGTCAACTGCTAGAATTGAGTCTAGTGAATTTCACAATGAATCTCCAATTGCAGGCCAATATACAGTATTTACTACTGTATTTATGTCAATGGGGACATACACATCTTCGTTCGTAGGTATGCTACAACAATGGTATACAAAGAGATAGCAGATTGAGTTTAGTAGTTAAAGACGGAGGTACATGTAAGAATAATCTGGAAACTCAAGAGAGAGTTCCCTAGCCAACGGGAGATGTTCCTGAACATAAACTCACAAGCCAAGCCCGAGGACACAAGAGTCTTTCATAAATTGAAGAAGATAGAGAATTCAAAGAAGGGGATTGAAGAATGTTTGAAGAAGAAAGATTCCACACTGCGAATACTATAAATGTTAGAGAAACAAAGGTTTAGAGATTTAGGTGATATTTGTCTTGCTGGTTTGATTTTTTTTCTTTGCTCGCATATCGTCAGGGTGTGTTATTTAGTTTAGAAAAAGTCTGAGAATAATAGTAACTGTTGATCATCTGAGGTAACATGTGCGGGCTGGGAATTGGCACAGACTGCAGCAAACTGTGACTTCGGAGTTGCCCGAAGGCGCTTGCAAGGACAACTTTCCATATGTGATATGCCACTGCAAGAAAGCCGATATTATGCGACTGTTGATCAGGCCAGCCTCTCTAAATGCTAGAGTTCAGGATCCTAACTACTAGCTAGGAAGCAACAACCAGAAAACTGCCAACTGGTAGTCTCTGTATGAAGAGACGTAGCCACCATCCACACATATCAACAAAATTTCATGACAGTACAACTATTAAAGCATCAGAAGATGAAAGGAACCGGGATCCCCTTTCTAATAAGGAAACAAGGGGTGAGCCTCAACTCCTTTTCAAGAGAAAGGGGAGGAGTATGGACCGGGCGATAGGAACGCATATATACCCCTATTAAAAAATGATACATGTGCTGTCCATCTCCCCATCGTAAAACTATAAAGTCTCTACTGGTCCTGACCAACAAAACCATTAAAAGAAAAAAAGAAATTTGGAGTCTGGTGTGACCTCCTGTTACGAACTGCTAATGCTGTGTCTTCATTGTTTGATTTTGTCATAATGTAATTTTGGGGTTTCTTTCATTTCATCTGTTTTTTGTTTGTTTTTGTTTTTTGTTTTTTCATTTTGGCTACTGTCGTTGCTACATTACGAAACAGTTATTGGGAGTTGGAGAAGGAAGGAGATGGGAAAATACATTTTTGTGCAGACATCTATGAATATGTATGTTTTTTATTTTTTATATCTAAATTTTGTCATTTTGTTTTGAGTTTATTATACTCAAAACAAATGAATGAGTACTTTCTTTAAAATGCTTCAGCAATTTCTCTTTTAACTCATCTCACATTCAAGCACCAAAAAGAATATTGAAAGAAATTGAATTCCATATCAGATACTTACGATTAAGATAGAAAACTTTACAAACAAGTGCAAATATTTCAGTTTCGTCATATTCAGAATCTAAAAATAAAATAAGAGATATTTTTGAAGATAAACGTCACGATTAGCAGGTTCGTCACAATTAGTAAGATAAAATGTGCAATAACGAAACGAAATAATCAAATGATCAATTAAATGTGTTATGTTCAAGATAATGTAGGTAATGCAAAAATGTGCAATAATGAAACGAAATAATCAAATGATCTATTAAATGTGTGTTATGTTCAAGATAATGTAGGTAATGAAAAATGTGCAATAATGAAACGAAATAATCAAATGATCAATTAAATATTTATGTTATGTTCAAGATAATGTCTATTAAAGGTAATGCAAAAATGTGCAATAATGAAACGAAATAATCAAATGATCTATTAAATGTGTTATGTTCAAGATAATGTAGGTAATGAAAAATGCAATAATGAAACGAAATAATCAAATGATCAATTAAATGTGTTATGTTCAAGATAATGTAGGTAATGAAATAAAAAAATGTGCAATAATGAAAAACGAAATAATCAAATGATCAATTAAATGTGTTATGTTAGAAAAAAAAGATAATGTAGGTAATTTGAGAAAATAATGAAAAAATGTGCAATAATGAAACGAAATAATCAAATGATCAATTAAATGTGTTATGTTCAAGATAATGTAGGTAATGAAAAAAAATGCAATAATAAACGAAATAATCAAATGATCAATTAAATGTGTTATGTTCAAGATAATGTAGGTAATGAAAAATGTGCAATAATGAAACGAAATAATCAAATGATCTATTAAATGTGTTATGTTCAAGATAATGTAGGTAATGAAAAAATGTGCAATAATGAAACGAAATAATCAAATGATCAATTAAATGTGTTATGTTCAAGATAATGTAGGTAATGCAAAAATGTGCAATAATGAAACGAAATAATCAAATGATCAATTAAATGTTATGTTCAAAATAATGTAGGTAATGAAAAAATGTGCAATAATGAAACGAAATAATCAAATGATCAATTAAATGTGTTATGTTCAAGATAATGTAGGTAATGCAAAAATGTGCAATAATGAAACGAAATAATCAAATGATCTATTAAATGTGTTATGTTCAAAATAATGTAGGTAATGAAAAAATGTGCAATAATGAAACGAAATAATCAAATGATCAATTAAATGTGTTATGTTCAAGATAATGTAGGTGAAATAATCAAATGATCAAAAATGCAAAATGTGCAATAATGAAACGAAATAATCAAATGATCTATTAAATGTAATCAAATGTTCAAAATAATGTAGGTAATGAAAAATGTGCAATAATGAAACGAAATAATCAAATGATCAATTAAATGTGTTATGTTCAAGATAATGTAGGTACGAAAAATGTGCAATCATTAAACGAAATAATCAAATGATCAATTAAATGTTATGTTCAAATAATGTAGAAAATCAAAATGAAAAATGTGCAATAATGAAAACGAAATAATCAAATGATCAATTAAATGTGTTTATGTTCAAGATAATGTAGGTAATGAAAAATGTGCAATCATTAAACGAAATAATCAAATGATCAATTAAATGTGTTATGTTCAAGATAATGTAGGTAATGAAAAATGTGCAATAATGAAACGAAATAATCAAATGATCTATTAAATGTGTTATGTTCAAGATAATGTAGGTAATGAAAAATGCAATAATGCAAATAATCAAATGAATTAAAACGAAATAATCAAATGATCTATTAAATGTGTCAAATGTTCAAGATAATGTTAGGATAAATGTAATGAAAAAATGTGCAATAATGAAACGAAATAATCAAATGATCAATTAAATGTGTTATGTTCAAGATAATGTAGGTAATGAAAAAATGTGCAATCATTAAACGAAATAATCAAATGATCAATTAAATGTTATGTTCAAAATAATGTAGGTAATGAAAAAAATGCAATAATGAAACGAAATAATCAAATGATCAATTAAATGTGTTATGTTCAAGATAATGTAGGTAATGAAAAAAATGTGCAATAATGAAACGAAATAATCAAATGATCAATTAAATGTGTTATGTTCAAAAGATAATGTAGGTAATGAAAAAAATGTGCAAAATGAAACGAAATAATCAAATGATCAATTAAATGTGTTATGTTTCAAGATAATGTAGGTAATGAAAAATGTGCAAAATGAAACGAAATAATCAAATGATCATGTTCAAGATTGTAGGTAATGAAAAATGTGCAATAATGTTCAAGATAATGTAGGTAATGTAGGTAATGAAAAAATGTGCAATAATGAAACGAAATAATCAAATGATCAATTAAATGTGTTATGTTCAAGATAATGTAGGTAATGAAAAAATGTGCAATCACAAAACGAAATAATCAAATGATCAATTAAATGTTATGTTCAAAGATAATGTAGGTAATGAAAAAATGTGCAATAATGAAACGAAATAATCAAATGATCAATTAAATGTGTTATGTTCAAAATAATGTAGGTAATGAAAAATGTGCAATAATGAAACGAAATAATCAAATGATCAATTAAATGTGTTATGTTCAAGATAATGTAGGTAATGAAAAATGTGCAATCATTAAACGAAATAATCAAATGATCAATTAAATAGGTGTTATGTTCAAGATAATGTAGGTAATGAAAAAATGTGCAATAATGAAACGAAATAATCAAATGATCAATTAAATGTGTTATGTTCAAGATAATGTAGGTACGAAAAAATGTGCAATAATTAAACGAAATAATCAAATGATCAATTAAATGTGTTATGTTCAAGATAATGTAGGTAATGAAAAAATGTGCAATAATGAAACGAAATAATTAAATGATCAATTAAATGTGTTATGTTCAAGAAAAATGTAGGTAATGAAATAAAAAAATGTAAATCATTCAAAACGAAATAATCAAATGATCAATTAAATGTGTTATGTTCAAGATAATGTAGGTAATGAAAAAATGTGCAATAATGAAACGAAATAATCAAATGATCAATTAAATGTGTTATGTTCAAGATAATGTAGGTAATGAAAAAATGTGCAATCATTAAACGAAATAATCAAATGATCAATTAAATGTGTTATGTTCAAGATAATGTAGGTAATGAAAAAATGTGCAATAATGAAACGAAATAATCAAATGATCTATTAAATGTGTTATGTTCAAGATAATGTAGGTAATGAAAAAATGTGCAATAATGAAACGAAATAATCAAATGATCAATTAAATGTGTTATGTTCAAGATAATGTAGGTAATGCAAAAATGTGCAATAATGAAACGAAATAATCAAATGATCTATTAAATGTGTTATGTTCAAGATAATGTAGGTAATGAAAAAATGTGCAATCATTAAACGAAATAAAAATGATCAATTTAAATGTTATGTTCAAGATAATGTAGGTAATGAAAAAATTTAATGAAACGAAATAATCAAATGATCTATTAAAAATGTGTTATGTTCAAGATAATGTAGGTAATGCAAAAATGTGCAATAATGAAACGAAATAATCAAATGATCTATTAAATGTGTTATGTTCAAGATAATGTAGGTAATAAAAAATGCAATAATGAAACGAAATAATCAAATGATCAATTAAGACGTTATGTTCAAGATAATGTAGGTAATGGTGCAATAATGAAACGAAATAATCAAATGATTAATTAAATGTGTTATGTTCAAAATAATGTAGGTAATGAAAATTGCAATAATGAAACGAAATAATCAAATGATCAATTAAATGTTATGTTCAAGATAATGTAGGTAATGAAAAATGCAATAATGAAACGAAATAATCAAATGATCTATTAAATGTGTTATGTTCAAAATAATGTAGGTTAAAAAAATGTGCAACAATGAAACGAAATAATCAAAATGATCAATTAAATGTTATGTTCAAGATAATGTAGGTAATGAAAAATGTGCAATAATGAAACGAAATAATCAAAATGATCAATTAAATGTGTTATGTTCAAGATAATGTAGGTAATGAAAAATGTGCAATCATTAAACGAAATAATCAAAAATGATCAATTAAATGTTATGTTCAAGATAATGTAGAGGTAAAAAAATGCAATAATGAAACGAAATAATCAAATGATCTATTAAATGTTATGTTCAAGATAATGTAGGTGGTAATGAAAAATGTGCAATAATGAAACGAAATAATCAAATGATCAATTAAATGTGTTATGTTCCAGATAATAAAAGGTAATGCAAAAAATGTGCAATCATTAAACGAAATAATCAAATGATCGCAAAAATGTGTTATGTTCAAGATAATGTAGGTAATGAAAAAATGTGCAATAATGAAACGAAATAATCAAATGATCAATTTGTTATGTTCAAGATAATGTATAATGCAAAAAATGTGCAATCATTAAAACGAAATAATCAAATGATCAATTAAATATTTATGTTCAAGATAATGTAGTAATGAAAAAATGCAATAATGAAATGAAATAATCAAAATGATCTATTAAATGTTATGTTCAAGATAATGTAGGTAATGAAAAATGCAATCATTAAACGAAATAATCAAAAATCAAAAATGATCAATTAAAATGTGAAAAATATGTTCAAGATAATGTAGGTATGAAAAAATGCAATGAAAAATGAAACGAAATAATCAAATGATCAATTAAATGTGTTATGTTCAAAATAATGTAGGTAATGAAAAAATGTGCAATAATTAAAAACGAAATAATCAAATGATCAATTAAATGTGTTATGTTCAAGATAATGTAGGAGAAAATGAAAATAATGAAACGAAATAATCAAATGATCTATTAAATGTGTTATGTTCAAGATAATGTAGGTAATGAAAAAATGTGCAATAATGAAACGAAATAATCAAATGATCAATTAAATGTGTTATGTTCAAGATAATGCGTAATGAAAAAATGTGCATCATGAAACGAAATAATCAAATGATCAATTAAATGTGTTATGTTCAAGATAATGTAGGTAATGAAAAATGCAATCATTAAACGAAATAATCAAATGATCAATTAAATGTGTTATGTTCAAGATAATGTAGGTAATGAAAAAATGCAATAATGAAACGAAATAATCAAATGATCTATTAAAAATGTTATGTTCAAGATAATGTAGGTAATGAAAAATGTGCAATAATGAAACGAAATAATCAAAATGATCTATTAAAATGTTATGTTCAAGATAATGTAGGTAATGAAAAATGTGCAATAATGAAACGAAATAATCAAATGATTAAATGTGTTGGGTCAAGATAATGTAGGTACGAAAAAATGCAAAATGTAAACAATAATGAAACGAAATAATCAAATGATCTATTAAATGTGTTATGTTCAAAATAATGTAGGTAAAAAACAAAAATAATGAAACGAAATAATCAAATGATCAATTAAATGTGTTATGTTCAAGATAACAGGAATGCAAAATGTGCAATAATGAAACGAATAATCAAATGATCTATTAAATGTGTTATGTTCAAAATAATGTAGGTAATGAAAAATGTGCAATAATTAAACGAAATAATCAAATGATCAATTAAATGTGTTATGTTCAAGATAATGTAGGTAATGAAAAATGCAATCATTAAACGAAATAATCAAATGATCAATTAAATGGTGTTATGTTCAAGATAATGTAGCAAAATGCAAAAATGTGCAATAATGAAACGAAATAATCAAATGATCAATTAAATGTGTTATGTTCAAGATAATGTAGGTAATGAAAAAATGCAAAATCATTAAACGAAATAATCAAATGATCAATTAAAGAGGGAGTTCAAGATAATGTAGGTAATGAAAAATGTGTAATAATGAACGAAATAATCAAATGATCTATTAAATGTGTTATGTTCAAGATAATGTAGGGCAAAAATGTGCAATAATGAAACGAAATAATCAAATGATCTATTAAATATATATATGTTCAAGATAATGTAGTAAAAAAAAAAATGTGCAATAATGAAACGAAATAATCAAATGATCAATTAAATGTGTTATGTTCAAGATAATGTAGGTAATGAAAAAATGTGCAATAATGAAACGAAATAATCAAATGATCTATTTTGTTCAAAATAATTAGGTAATGAAAAATGTGCAATAATGAAACGAAATAATCAAATGGATCAATTAAATGTGTTATGTTCAAGATAATGTAGGTACGAAAAAAATTGCAATAATCAAAACGAAAAATCAAATGATCTATTTTGTGTATGTTCAAATAAAGGTAATGAAAAAGCAATAATGAAACGAAATAATCAAATGAAATTAAATGTGTTATGTTCAAGATAATTAGGTAACGAAAAAAAAAAATGTGCAATCATAAACGAAATAATCAAATGATCAATTAAATGGTGGTTCAAGATAATGCCTAATGAAAAATGTGCAATAAATGAAAGAAATAATCAAATGATCAATTAAATGTGTTATGGATAATTAGGTAATGAAAAATGCAATCATTAAACGAAATAATCAAAATGATCAATTAAATGTGTTATGAAACAAGATAATGTAGGTAATGAAAAAAATGTGCAATAATGAAACGAAATAATCAAATGATCTATTAAATGTGTTATGTTCAAAATAATGTAGGTAATGAAAAAAATGTGCAATAATGAAACGAAATAATCAAATGATCAATTAAATCTGTTATGTTCCAGATAAAATGGTAATGATCAAAAAATGTGCAATCATTAAACGAAATAATCAAATGATCAATTAAATGTGTTATGTTCAAGATAATGTAGGTAATGAAAAGTGTAACAATGAAACGAAATAATCAAATGATCAATTAAATGTTATGTTCAAGATAATGTAGGTAATGAAAATCTTCAAAATCATTAAACGAAATAATCAAAATATCAATTAAATGGGTGTTCAAGATAATGTAGGTAATGAAAAATGCAATAATGAAAACGAAATAATCAAATGATCTATTAAATGAATGTATGATTCAAGATAATGACAAAATCCAATCATTAAAAAAATAATCAAATGATCAAATTAAATGTGTTTGTTCAAGATGTAGGTAATGAAAAATGTGCAATAATGAAACGAAATAATCAAAATGATCAATTAAAATGTTCAAGATAATGTAAATCAAAAAATACAATCATGAAACGAATGGTCAAAATGATCAATTAAATGTTATGTTCAAGATTGTAAATGAAAAAACTGTGCACAATGAAACGAAATAATCAAATGATCTATTAAATGCGTTATGTTCAAGATAATTTAGGTAATGGAATGCACAATGAAACGAAATAATCAAATGATCAATTAAATGTGTTATGTTCAAGATAATGTAGGTAATGCAAAAATGTGCAATAATGAAACGAAATAATCAAATGTCTATTAAATGTGTTCTTTCAAGATAATGTAGGTAATGAAAAAATGTGCAATCATTAAACGAAATAATCAAATGATCAATTAAATGTGTTATGTTCAAGATAATGTAGGTGTAAAATTGCAATAAATTTAATGAAACGAAATAATCAAATGATCTATTAAATGTTATGTTCAAGATAATGTAGGTAAAAAATGTGCAATAATGAAATTTTAATCAAATGATCTATTAAATGTGTTAGTTCAAGATAATGTTTAATGAAAGTTTGCAATAATGAAACGAAATAATCAAATGATCAATTAAATTTTTATGTTCAAGATAATGTAGGTAATTTGCAATAATGAAACGAAATAATCAAATGATCTATTAAATGTTTTAGTTCAAAATAATTTAGGTAATGAAAAACGTCAATAATGAAACGAAATAATCAAATTATCAATTAAATGTGTTATGTCTAAGATAATGTCGTAATGCAAAATGTGCAATAATGAAACGAAATGTTCAAATGATCTATTAAATGTATTATGTTCAAAATAATGTAGGTAATGAAAATGCAATAATGAAGGAAATAATCAAATGATCAATTAAAAGGTTATGTGCAAGATAATGTAGGTAACGAAAAAATGCAATAATGAAACGAAATAATCAAATGATCAATTAAATGTTATGTTCAAGATAATGTAGGTAATGGTGCAATCGGAAAAACCAAATGATCAATTAAATGTGTTATGTTTAAGATAATTAGGTTTCCCGTAGGGGTGCAATAATGAAACGAAATAATCAAATGATCTATTAAATGTGTTATGTTCAAGATAATCAGTCAAATGAAAAAATGTGTATGCAATCATTAAACGAAATAATCAAATGATCAATTAAATGTGTTATGTTCAAGATAATGTTCAAAAAAATGTAACAATGAACCGAAAAATCAAATGATCTATAAACAGTTACAAATAGAAAATAATGTTCAAAAAGGTCAAAATTGAAAAATGTGCATAAATAAAATGTGCAATAAAAACGAAATAATCAAATGATAAAAATGTAGTTATGTTCAAGATAATGTAGGTACGAAAAAATGTGCAATCTAAAATGATCAATTAAATAATCAAATGATCAATTAAATTACTGATCTATTAAAATGTGTTCAAGATAATGTAGGTAATGACTTACACAATGAAATGAAATCAAAATAATCAAATGATTATTAAATGATCTATTAAATGTGTTATGTTCAAGATAACAATTTCAAAGTAATGAAAAATGTGCAATAATGAAACGAAATAATCAAATGATCAATTAAATGTGTTAGTTCAAGATAATGTAGGTAATGCAAAATGAACAATAATGAAACGAAATCAAAATGATCTAAATTATTAAATGTGTTATGTTCAGATAAGTAATAATGTAGGTAATGAAAAAAAGTGCAATAATGAAAACAAATGAAATAATCAAATGATCAATTAAATGATCAATTAAATGTTATGTTCAAGATAATGTAGGTAATGAAAAATGTGCAATAATGAAACGAAATAATCAAATGATCAATTCAAAAATGTGAGAATGGAAATAATCAAAATTCAAGAGTTCAAGATAACAAGGTATGAAAAATGAAAAAATGTGCAATTAATGAAACGAAATAATCAAATGATCAATTAAATGTGTTATGTTCAAGATAATGTAGGTAATGAAAAATGTGCAATCATTAAAAATAAATAATCAAATGATCAATTAAATGTGTTATGTTCAAGATAATGTAGGTAAAAAAATCATTGAAATAATCAAAATCATTAAACGAAATAAAATAAATGAAAAATCAAATCCTATTAAAAATGTTGCAAAATGTTCGAAAGATCAAATGATCTATTAAATAAGCAGGACCAAGATAATGTAGGTAATGAAAAATGTTAACCCAAAAAAAAATTTGCAATAATGAAACGAAATAATCAAATGATCAAAATATTAAATGAAAAAATGTTATGTTCAAGATAATGTAGGTAATGCAAAATGTGCAATAATGAAACGAAATAATCAAATGATCTATTAAATGTGTTATGTTCAAGATAATGTAGGTAATGAAAAATGTGCAATAATGAAACGAAATAATCAAATGATCAATTAAATGTGTTATGTTCAAGATAATGTAGGTAATGCAAAAATGTGATCAATAATGAAAACGAAATAATCAAATGATCTATTAAATGTGTTATGTTCAAAATAATGTAGGTAATGAAAAAATGTGCACAATGAAACGAAATAATCAAATGATCAATTAAATGTTATGTTTAATATGAAAAAATTCAATAATGAAAGAAATAATGTAGGTAATGTTCAAAAAATGTGAAAAAAATAATTAAACGAAATAATCAAATGATCAATTAAATGTGTTATGTTCAAAATAATGTAATGAAAAAATGTGCAATAATGAAACGAAATAATCAAATGATCAATTAAATGTGTTATGTTCAAGATAATGTAGGTAATGAAAAAATGTGCAATCATTAAACGAAATAATCAAATGATCAATTAAATCAAAATGTTAATGTTCAAGATAATGTAGGTAATGAAAAAAATGTGCAATAATGAAACGAAATAATCAAATGATCAATTAAATGTAATTTATATTTCAAGATAATGTAGGTAATGAAAAAATGTGCAATCATTAAACGAAATAATCAAATGATCAATTAAATGTGTTATGTTCAAGATAATGTAGGTAATGAAAAAATGTGCAATAATGAAAAATCAAATGAAATTAATGTTATCAAATGAAAAATGCAATAATTAAACAGAAATAATCAAATGATCAATTAAATGTGTTATGTTCAAGATAATGTAGGTAATGAAAAATGTGCAAAATGAAACGAAATAATCAAATGATTCAATTAAATGTGTTATGTTTAATGTAAACGAAAAAAAATAATGAAATGAAATAATCAAATGATCAATTAAATGTGTTATGTTCAAGATAATGTGTAATGAAAAAGGTAATGATCAAAAAATGCAATAATGAAACGAAATAATCAAATGATCAATTAAATGTGTTATGTTCAAGATAATGTAGGTAATGAAAAAAAATGAAAATCAAATGATCAATAATGAAACGAAAAAATAATAAATGTGATCAATGAAAAATGTGCAATAATGAAACGAAATAATCAAATGATCAATTAAATGTGTTATGTTCAAGATAATGTATGGTAACGAAATAATCAAAAAAATGTGCAATAATGAAACGAAATGAAACGAAATCAAATGATCAATTAAATGTGTTCGTTCAAATAATGTAGGTAATGAAAAAATGTATAATGTAGAAATAATCAAATGATCAATTAAATGTGTTATGTTCAAAAATGTGCAATAATTAAACGTATTATGTTCAAAATAATCATAATGAAACGAAATAATCAAATGATCTATTAAATGTGTTATGTTCAAGATAATGTAGGTAATGAAAAAATGTGCAATAATGAAACGAAATAATCAAATGATCAATTAAATGTGTTATGTTCAAGATAATGTAGGTAATGAAAAAATGTGCAATAATGAAACGAAATAATCAAATGATCAATTAAATGTGTTATGTTCAAGATAATGTAGGTAATGAAAAATGTGCAATAATTAAACGAAATAATCAAATGATCTATTAAATGTGTTATGTTCAAGATACGAAAAAATGTGAAACGAAATAATCAAATGAAAAATGTTCAATCATAGTAATGCAAAAAACGAAATAATCAAATGATCTATTAAATGTGTTATGTTCAAGATAATGTAGGTAATGAAAAATGTGCAATAATGAAACGAAATAATCAAATGATCTATTAAATGTGTTATGTTCAAGATAATGAAAAAAGGTAAAAATGAAAAAAATGTGTTCAATAATGAAACGAAATAATCAAATGATCTATTAAATGTAGGTTGAAAAAATGTTCAAGATAATGTATGTTCAAGATAAAAAAAAATGTGCAATAATGAAACGAAATAATCAAATGATCAATTAAAATGTGTGCAATAATAATGAAATAATCAAAATGAATAATGTTCAAATAAGCATGAAAAAATCAAATAAAACGAAAAAATGTCAATTAAATGTGTTATGTTCAAGATAAAATAAAAATGCAATCATTAAAACGAAATAATAATGGAAGATAATGGCGGTACGGTGCAATAATGAAAAAATGTGTTCAAGATAAAAATGAAAAATAATCGAAATGATCAATTAAATGTGTTATGTTCAAGATAATGTAGGTAATGAAAAAATGTGCAATCATTAAACGAAATAATCAAAATCAATTAAATGTGTTATATTCCAAGATAATGTAGGTAATGAAAAATGTGCAATAATAAAACGAAATAATCAAATGATCAATTAAATGTTATGTTCAAGATAATGGTGGTAATGAAAAAATGTGCAATAATTAAACGAAATAATCAAATGATCAATTAAATGTGTTATGTTCAAGATAATGTAGGTAATGAAAAAATGTGCAATAATGAAACGAAATAATCAAATGATCAATTAAAAATGTTCAATGAAACGAAATAATAATTAAATGTTATGTTCAAATAATGTAAAAATGTGCAATAATGAAACGAAATAATCAAATGATCAATTAAATGTGTTATGTTCAAGATAATGTAGGTAATGCAAAAAATGTGCAATAATGAAACGAAATAATCAAATGAAAGAAATGTTATGTTCAATTATGTTCAAGATAATGAAAAAAATGTGCAATAATGAAACGAAATAATCAAATGATCAATTAAATGCGTTATGTTCAAGATAATGTAGGTAATGAAAAATGTGCAATAATAAAAGAAAATAATCAAATGATCAATTAAATGTGTATGTTCAAGATAATAGGTAATAAAAAAATGTGCAATAATGAAACGAAATAATCAAATGATCAATTAAATGTGTTATGTTCAAGATAATGTAGGTAATGAAAATGCAAAATTAAACGAAATAATCAAATGATCAATTAAATGTGTTATGTTCAAGATAATGTAGGTAATGAAAAAATGTGCAATAATTAAACGAAATAATCAAATGATCAATTAAATGTGTTATGTTCAAGATAATGTAGGTAATGAAAAATGTGCAATAATGAAACGAAATAATCAAATGATCTATTAAATGTGTTATGTTCAAGATAATGTAGGTAATGAAAAATGTGCAATAATGAAACGAAATAATCAAATGATCTATTAAATATGTTATGTTCAAGATAATGTAGGTAATGAAAAAATGTGCAATAATGAAAAATCGAAATAATCAAATGATCAATTAAATGTGTTATGTTCAAGATAATGTAGGTAATGAAAAATGTGCAATAACGAAACGAAATAATCAAATGATCAATTAAATGTGTTATGTTCAAAATAATGTAGGTAATGAAAAAATGTGCAATAATGAAACGAAATAATCAAATGATCAATTAAATGTGTTATGTTCAAGATAATGTAAAAAATGTGTGCAATAATGAAACGAAATAATCAAATGATCTATTAAATGTGTTATGTTAATGAAAAATAATGTCAAATGGTAATGAAAAAATGTGCAATAATGAAACGAAATAATCAAATGATCAATTAAATGTGTTATGTTCAAGATAATGTAGGTAATGAAAAAATGTGCAATAATGAAACGAAATAATCAAATGATCAATTAAATGTGTTATGTTCAAGATAATGTAGGTAATGAAAAAATGTGCAATAATGAAACGAAATAATCAAATGATCAATTAAATGTGTTATGTTCAAGTTATGCAATTCAAGATAATAAAGGTATTATGTTCAAAATAATAGGTAATGAAAAAATGTGCAATAATGAAACGAAATAATCGAAAAAATGATCAATTAAATGTGTTATGTTCAAGATAATGTAGGTAATGAAAAAAATGTGCAATAATGAAACGAAATAATCAAATGATCAATTAAATGTGTTATGTTCAAGATAATGTAGGTAATGAAAAAATGTGCAATAATGAAACGAAATAATCAAATGATCAATTAAATGTGTTATGTTCAAGATAATGTAGGTAATGAAAAATGTGCAATAATGAAACGAAATAATCAAATGATCTATTAAATGTGTTATGTTCAAGATAATGTAGGTAATGAAAAAAAAATGAAACGAAATAATCAAATGATCAATTAAATGTGTTATGTTCAAGATAATGTAGGTAATGAAAAAATGTGCAATAATGAAACGAAATAATCAAATGATCAATTAAATGTGTTATGTTCAAGATAATGTGAAAAGGTAATAAAAAAATGTGCAATAATGAAACGAAATAATCAAATGATCAATTAAAGTTATGTTCAAGATAATGTAGGTAATGAAAAAATGTGCAATTGAAACGAAATAATCAAATGATCAATTAAATGTGTTATGTTCAAGATAATGTAGAAAAATGCAATCATTAAACGAAAAATCAAATGATCAAAAATGTGTTCAAATAATGAAAAACGAAATAATCAAATGATCTATTAAATGTGTTATGTTCAAGATAATGTAGGTAATGAAAAAAATGTGCAATAACGGAAAAATGGAAATAATCAAATGATCAATTAAAATGTGTTATGTTCAAGATAATGTAGGTGAAAAGTGAAAAAAATACCAATGTTAAAGATAAACGAAAAAACAAAGATCAATTAAATGAAATAATCAATTTAGGTTCAAGATAATGTAGGTAATGAAAAAAATATGAAAAGAAATAATAAAAAATAAAAATGATCAATTAAATGTTAAAAAATAAAATGAAAAGAAATGAAATGAAATAATCAAATGGTTATGTTCAAGAGTAGGGAACGAAAAAAATGGATTTTAATCCGCTCACGACATTAAAATTAAATCCAGGTTTTGCTAGATATAATGGGAGTGGTAAAAGATTTTAAAAAGTAATAGCTATATTCTCAATTTTAATGTAATTGTCCAGGTTTTGATTAATGAGTTTGTAATCTATATCTCAATTTTTTTTATCGATGATTAAATTGTTGGTTTTTGAAGGACTGCAATCGAAGAAATATAAACTTATGCCAATAAATAAATTCAAAGAGTTGCTTTAGTTAAGTAGTTTATCTCCTCACATAGAAAGTAAATAAATAAAAAAGCTGATTGATAAAAGTGTGGCTTTTACAAAAGCCTTTGAAGGTGTCATTGGCTGACGAACAAAAATTTTATGCCTTTGATTGGTTGAAAGACGAACAAAAGCATGAACTAAATGAAATAGAAATGTGTATTTTATCGAGCACATGGCGTCTTCAAGGATATCACTTACGCACAAAATATTTTTGGGAATCTATGAATCCACCTCTCTTCTCCAACCAGCCACGGGTTAAATAGTACGATTTGTATTTGGAAAAAAACATTATCTCCCAAAAGTTTTTAATGCAATATTTACTCACAAAAAAGAAAAAAAATACTTATAATCTAAAATACTTCAGTTTTAGATAAACCCCAAAGGGTTGATAAGCCGTAAAAGACAAATCAATGTTCAAGGATAATTCCTGAAAGAGTACGTAGATTTAAGTTACTCGTATCTATGGAACGTGACACCCATGGAAAAGTCACTAAAATTGCACCCTTATCAAAACATCGGATACCCTAGCAAAATGTAGACCTGTGGAGTTTAGTGAAAATTAAAATCGGCATGTCACACTTATTTTAGTTGCCAAAAATAAAATTTACGTCGGCTGCTGCGGAGCCAATCGGAATAGCTCGCGAGCGCGTGTAAAAAGGAGCAGCAAGCTAAACTCTTCCTCTTTTTCCTCTACTTCAGGATATTAGTCACGAGATTCGGGTTTTTTTTTCTCGTCGGTTCGTCGTTGTAGATAGACGCGTGGGTATCTCTCAAAATGTTGTGGTGTCCTCCCTCTAAAGAGTCTATGTTGGACTCTTCCGCCTACTATGAGATTAGTAGGAGAAAAGGAAGAGGGGAACAGAAAAATAGATTGAACGGTGGGTCATCCGACATACACTGACTAGTAATCTACTTAAGATGATGTGACAAAGTAAATGGTTAAAGAAATAACAAAACAAGTGTCACAGATATATAACATATTAAGCAGTAAGTACAACAGAAGAGCATTACACGACGAGTGTGTGTCGGATGACCCAGCGTTCAATCTATTCGACTGTTAATATTCAACAGCCCCCCTCCCCACGAGGCCGGTTTATTGTGGGTACTCCGAGCCCGTAGGCTCGGCCAAAAAATTCCCTTTAAACCCGCCTAGAGAGGTTCAGGGACTGTCTACCTCCCCGGACGAAACTTTGCTCTCGGCAGAGAGTTCGACAGTTGAACAATCTAGGCGACTGTTCCCCTAAGGCCTTCTCTCCTACTAATCTTATAGTATGCGGAAGAGTCCAACATAGACTTTTTAGAGGGAGGACACCACATTTCATTGTCCTAAAAAAAAAAACTCACATAGTTGTACATGTCAGCTGTAAAAGCCTTAGGGTTGCTGGCACCCCGGGCAAGTTGAACTTCGACGACCTTACAAGTATATATTTTTTTAGATTTTCCCAAGGAGAAAAACTGAAAATGTAGAATAACGAGTTTATTACAATATACAAGCTAAAGAAAACATTCACTATCCTACAAAAAAAAACATCTTTTCTAGCCTTTAGATCTATAAATCTTTTCATGGCACTTTCTACGCCTATTTTCTTTACAAAATCCTTTTCTGTTGACAAAATAGCCAAAAAGATTAATCTGTCTTGAAACAAATATGTTTTTATAAGCTTTAGTTTTTAAAAGATCCCAAGCACATGCCATGGTGGCATGGTGGCACCCTCAGCCTTGAAGAAGCCGCGGGCGACAGCCCGAGTTGCCAGTGCAATTCAAGTATGGATATTTTATATAATAACTAGACATGTCCATTTCTTCCCTGTTATTTGTTATAAATAGTTTTTTGTGTATGTCACATTAAATTGTTCAGTCTTAATTACTGGTTTTATCAGTCTCGTATGATTTGATTTTCTCTCAAAATCTATTTTTGACGTGAGAGGATTTCCTACTAATCCTTTCGGGTTGCCTGCTCAGTCTTCTTGTAGTTTATGCTTAGTTCCTTCATCTCACTCTCCGTCGCTTCCTTCTGTAGGAGATATTCTGATATCTTTTCCGAATATATCGAGGTTGTTGACAGTAGCGTAGCTAGAGTAAACGTCACCCGGGACGGTCCGCTCAAATGTCACTCCAATGACCCCGATTCACCCTATGCTGAATGGTTAGCTGTAGCTAAATTTTCATACATGCTCTACCTCTACTTTACTCTACTGACCGGTACGTTACTGTTTACATGTATGATCCAAGACAAAATCCAATACCACAAAATAATCAGTTCAAATCAAAAGATTTTTAAAATGCAACTGTTCACTTTCAGAACAACTAAATACAAAACACGGCAATACTCAAAAGAATGACATTCGATACTATGGTCTTAGAATGAATGTTTTCTTGTTTTCATTGTGGCAAACTGGTCAATGACATCGTCAAAATCTGTTTGTCTTGTAAGCTCCTTTTCAATGGACAGCACAGCCAGATCAGACAGTCTCGACTGGCTCATGGTTGACGTAATTTTCTGTTGCTAATTTTCCGGTGTCCAATTTTCCGCTGCATCATTTTCTGGGTACCATTTAATTATCAATGATGTTTGAAAACATTTTTTTTGAGAAAAATGTTCTATTTAATTTTTAAGCATTTTTCAGGACATTGTAAATCAACTGCATTCTTTTAAAGTTTACCTAGAGAATTTATGCAGTTTATTTTTTTGTTTTTCTGTATACAAGTAAAATAAATTTACATCGTATTTTGATGTTATGATTTTAGTTTTAGTGATAATTTAAAAACTGTGACGTCCCTAAACACAGCCTTCGCTCGCTCCTCGCTGCTTCGTTCGGGTGTCGCCGCTCCAAACGTGACGTCCGCCTGTTTGCGTCAGTCTTGTTGTCCCGTCCTTGAGCCGACTTCCGACGTCTGTTGAACTCTCTGCATTAGCAGAGAGGATCCCGGACGAGGCTTTGCAAGGTTTCGTCCGGGGAGGTAGACAGGGCCTAACCCGTCTAATCGGCTTCAAAAGGCTATTTTTTGGCCGAGCCTACGGGCTCGGAGAAACCCACAATAAAACCGGCCTTGTGCCATATTCGTTTCCCGTGGGTGAAATGATAAATACCGAGAAGTTCTTGGGCTGAGTTAGTTATAGACTACTCAGACAATATCTGTACCAACTTACCAACCGAATAAACCCCATTTTATCGTTACATGTTATTTGGCCTTTGTCTTTATTAACCCCAAATTAACATCATAACAGACATTAAATATTAAGAGTTGACATGTCATAAAAGGAACCAACCCAACTCATTAAAACCGTGCAAAAAAAATCAATAAATTGTCGTGGTAAACTTAGAATTATTGCAAGTTTATTTACTACTCTCTCTATTATGACTAAGGCTACTATAAATACTAACTGGAATTCTTTTCCTTCTTTCTCTCGCTTCTCAACTTTCAGTAATGAAATATGTGCTTATTGACAACGACATGAGCGCATTTTAACATCTAGCAAAATAAGAAATTTGCAAAAGAACAAATAGGATCATAAATTTCTAGTATTGCTTAAGCAGAAGCTCATTTATACCCACAAATAAAGAAATAGACATTTTAACAATAGGTTACTAATTTGAAAGCAGTAACTCTAGGATATGAAAAAAATAGTAAAAAAAATAAAAAAAAACTACCAGTCTATATTTTTATGGGTTCGGTTAAAAAAGATCTGGGAGAATGGAGATCAAGAGACAACAAGGCACACCAGAAAAATGACGAGAGATACTTAATGATATATAAAATCAAAATTATTTTATTAAAACAAAATGAAAATACTTTTAATAAATATTAGAGATGCACAAATTTGGTTTGTGCTCCCGGAAAACGGGGCAATAAATTTCAACATAATTTTTCTAAAAATAAAGGTCAATGGTAGTTGTAAGAAAAAGATCAAGTTGAAAAAATTAAATAACCCAAAATCACAAGAAAAACGCCAGCGTATCCAAAACAATGCAAATTACAAGGAAGAAGATACAATAAAGGGGTTTCAATGGGGTCGAACCCAGTTAAAAGGGTATATTTACCTTGAAGGTATAACATGTGAAGGTTCTTAATAGTTCTTGTGATGTGGTGTGAGCTTTCGAAGCTCGGGACAGAAACCGTTCCTGCCTTCTGAGCGTTGTTTTGGGAACAGTACTTGTTCGAATCCATTACGCTCACTTACGTGTTATAGGTACCTCCATGAGATCGCTAAAAAAGCGCATAGTCTGATGAAAAAGACGCCAAACTTGACGAAAAGAAAATTTTATCGCCAAAATGTTTATGTTACTATTAAGAGGAAAGAACAAAGTAATTTTTAATCATTTTTTAAAAAAATTTCTGTCTTTATTAGAACATTCTAACTTTTTATTGAAAAACCATGTTTCTCGTCATCACCGGAACTCTACTAAATAACATGGCGAATTTTTTGTGCATTTTTTTTTTTTGTGACACACATTAATTTTGAAAATCTTGCAAAAATAGAAATAATTGTCAGATTTTAATGAAACTTTCAGAAACTATTCAGGAATGATGGAAATTATTATAAATATGTTTTTTTTTTTTTAAGTCTTTATAAAAATATATTTTTTTTACATATTTTACCACACCCATAAATGAATTAAAGAAAACTGTAAAAGTTTATGGACGAAGCACGCAAGTCATTATATTAGTTAAAAACACAAGGCTTTGAGGAAAGTAAATCATGTTTTGTTTTTATAAAAATTCGCCCTCGTAAACCTAAAATCAGCTCTGAATTGTAACATACAAAACCCAATAAAACAAAGATACTATTTAATTTTAAATACTTTTAGTTGCTTGTATTTGTTTTTATCAATATGCATAATATCATTGGAAAAGGTATGAATCCTCTTCTTACCCCCCCTCCACTTATGGGTAAATAGCAGGATAGACCGGGTTCTATAGCCTTGGACGGCAACTGGTCTACCGCAGAAAGAAATGGCAACCTACTGCGGGAAAAAATCTGTCTCGTCAATCATGTATTGAAAGATACATGATCGCCTACGCGTGTATCATGCATGGCACATAACTGACTGAATTGTTTATCTGTTGGAGAAACGAATTATTTTTGTTTGATATTTGGGATGAAAATGAAACTTAATTTTGTCGTGAAGACGACAAATTGATTTGCCAAGACATCGTTAAGAAGTGGGTTTCTTTGAGTTTACGCTCGTTCATGTTTTCAGATGTTTTGAAAGGCATCGCTTCACTGACTCTCTCCAGTGTCGCCAGTCCCCGGTGTCGTGTGTCCTTTTCCCGGCGGTCGCATCTACTACTGCTGGTGTCGCGTTTTCATTTCCCTCATAGCCAAAGATCCGCTCCAATTGACCCGAGAAATTGTGGCGGTTATCACAAGGATTTCACATTTCAATCGGTTCGAGCAACCATTGGTTAAAAAGCCACATTTATCAAAACAATTTATTGTAGTAGAAAACATTTTAGTTTTTCTTTCCCTTTCTTCACCTTTAATTAACCCTCTTGCCTTCTTAGTTAAGGAGCTATTCACTCAGGCTGGCGAGGTTCAGGCTTCAGTATATTACTGTTAGATTCATCACTTCCCCCAAACTAACATAATCTCATTAAATGTGCACTAAAAGAAAAGAGAAATTACTAACGAAACACTGAGAGCAATAGTAAAGAGACATGATTGAGCAAAGAGCATTAGAAGATGTCGATTGATATTACATTTGAATATTTGAAGGCTATAACTGTGAGGGAAATAAGTAAGATGAAGGGAATTTCACAGACGGGAAGTGCAAGACATGAAACTATTGCCGTAGAAGAGACGGCTACATTCAATCGACAGTGAAAGGGTGGGACTGAGATGCCAACCAAGATTAACCAACTTAAATTCATGCAGTTTGGGAACCAGCGAAAATAGCTCGTCGGAGCAGTTACCGTGAAAGTACTTATAGAAAAGACAAAGAGAGGCGATGACACCTCTGTGAGAAAGTGACTGTAGAATAGATGCCAGACCAGGACCAACCACATTGCATATCCGTCTCTGGATTTTGTCGAAAACCTTGAGACAAACAGCGGTTTCAAACCTTAAAATATTTCTGAATTATAACAAATTATTTATGCCTTCAATGCTATTTGTTATTTGTGTATTACTTGCCATAATGAAGTATAATAAATCAATTTGTCGTTGTTTCTATGGTTATAAAACTGTCTATGAATTGTACTTCAATGTACATCATGTATAATTTTGTTTATCATATTAAAATCTTTTTGTGATCAATGATGTTCTTTTCAACCCTAAGCAATATAAAAAAAAAACATTCAGACAAGGCCAACACACCACCGATCTCCTCTGAGCATTCAATTACCTATGTTATATAATATGTTCAACCAAACTTTAAGCAACGAAGCTTCCTTCACGCTAAAAGTATCATTTATATTCTAAGCATGTTGACCAGAAAGAAAACCCGTTGTCATATTTCTCACAGGCTCATTCGAAAAAGGGAAAACGTTGATCTCAGAAATTCGGAAAGCAACTACGCAACAAGATAACGGGATGGCTGCGTCGTACAACTTTGTGTATGGGTACAGAAGGCGCTTATCTCCCTTTGGTTAAGTCACATGGGTCACGTGACGGCTGCTTAGTGCTGTCACTACGTACAGTGACTAGAGTCAAATTTCAGTTCATTTTCAGCAGCAAAACCGCAAGGTTGTTTTCTTTAGCCCGGGTCTCCCATGGCCCAGGTAGAAGCTAAATCTGCCTCCTCAGAATCTTACGTCTATGGTGCGGTTTCCATTTGGAAATGTATATTTTCCAGATTTAGAATGAATCTCCAGATCACTGTCCTCAATTTGGGAAAAGCTAAGACTCGCTGTTGTCGGTTATTGGAATATGTCCACGCCTGGAATATAGATGAATTCGGCCCGAATATGGAGTCCTAAACATGATTTCTTCAAAAACAGTAGTATGTATGTAAGATCCTTCCTTGTTTTTTCTCCTTCCACTCTACTTTGCTGAGTAAATATATGTGATATATTATTCTTTGCGTGGGACATGTGTATATGTAAATATAGTTTTACTTTTGTGTATCTTAGTAGTATAAAATTCAGATCAAAGCATGTTTGTCATTTTTTCCTTTCAGCCATTCTGTTCCATCCATGAACTACGTTGTTATTATATAACGTTTATAATAATGCCCATAATGGGGGAATTACATTTGGAAAGTAAGTCTTTCTACTATAGATTCTCCAGTTAGAATTTCATGAATGGTCGAAAATTTAAAAATATTTTCTTAAACCTACTTGACACAACTTTTGTTTCATCAATTCTCATTTCTTTTCATTTTTAATTACCTAAAAAAAAAACGCTTTCCTTTTTTCTATGCTGCCCATCATTATTAAAATCATTTAACAGAAGTTGCATCTGTTTTTCTTTCATTATTTCTCTTATTTCTTTTCAGTTTTATTAAATTGTTTTTACTTTTGTGTTATATTAGCCATCTTGAATTTATCAGGGCAGGAAAAGTGCCCGACCACTCATAATTTACCCATCATGAAACTGTTACAATGTTTTATTAAAGCCTTTGGTACATCTTGACCAAGGTAGTACCGATTGAAATCCTGAGTGAGTGTCAAATAAAAAAAATAAACGAGGCAAATTAATTTAAGAAACAATTTAATTTATTCAAAACAATGAAATTATAGTGTATATATTTCATTGTGTTTGTTTTCATGAATTTTCTTATTCCGAGCAAAGTGTCGTGAAGCTCGGAATTTGTTAATTAGTTACCTATTTAAAACTTTCAATGAAGTGAGTTTTTTACCTTAGTAACATTTTTAATATTCTTTTACAGGCCTAACTAAACGATAAAACATCTTCCACGGTGGTATTTACTTCTTTTGCGTCCTACACACACTAAACATGGTAACGTTTTTATGTACGGATAATTTTTTTTTATATTTATGACTATCGTGCATAAAAATATTTCCTTGCGTAGATTCTGAATGCTTTAAAAAAACTGTAACAATTTAAAAGTGTACTTTAATAGATTTAATAGCTTGTTGTAAATCCTGATAAAAATAAAATATAAAATAAAATAAAATATATATGCAAAAGTATAAAGTATTCAAATTAAAATAAGGCATTTGCGCTTTCCTTTAAAACACTTATCTATTTCTTTCATTCTCTCTAAACTCTTCCATTTATACTTCTCTCTAAACTAACAATAAGCCAACCTACAAATAAAAAAAGGAAGAAGAAGAAGAAAAGACTGAACACGGCCGATAAAAGCCGGGTGTTTGCAGGAACAGAGCCAATTTATGACTGAAAACTAACAAAGATCAAGAATGCTTCACGCATAACTTGAGTTATAAAAAATGAAAAAGAAAAGAACGCCGGAAAATAAAATAATATTGGCCAATTAAAAAAACCGATGTTAGCCGAAACCAATGTTCGTGCAAGAATCTCGGAGCCTGGTCTAAAGGATATAAGCTGACACATCTGATCAAGAAGTTGAAGAGAAAACGAGAATGACGACAAAAGACGCTACTGTGGGGAAACCAGCTATGCGTGACAAGGGAGGAAATAGTTAAGAGATCATCTGCTAATGATATTTCTGCTCTGATTAGCATCGAGAATAACACAGTAGATTGACACTGATGTATTTCTAATATTACTAACCCTAGCTCGATCTGACGTCAGATCTACACTTCTGTACCTTCTCCAAGCTACTACCACTTACTATCACTTCTGAACTTGTGGCTTGAAAGCACGATCGCCTCTCATATTAACTTCTGTTTTCTCATTCGTGAATTTTCCACACACTCGTTCGCTCGACAAAAGATGTACAACGTGTTTAACATCGAGTGAATTATTTCAACAATGGTTATATTTTTGCAAGTGCGAAAGTAAAATTAGTGACCCAAAAGTATTAGACATAATAAAATATTCGCTGAATTTTTATTAATTGCTTGTAGCCTAGTGTATATACTTTTAAATTTTATGATTATGGAAAAGAATTTTTGTATAGAGGGTTAGGATGAACCTGAGAACAGCAATTAAGAGGTGGTCTCACGATCCTCGAAACCTACCAATCAGAGACCTTGCTGCCGGATGTAGCTTAACGTCATACTCAGGACGAGTTGACCCAAGACTTGTACAGGTTAAGATTGTAGTGATCGATGAGGCATCCTCTTGGAATTGCGGTCCGTGTGGAAAAATATGCTCGAGTGGAACGTACATCTCACCAATGGAAAAGGGGAAAATTGTGATTTGCTACAATGTGTGTGACATGGCGGGTTTTAACTGTCTGAGCATTTTCCTTGGAAATCGTGATAGAGTAGAGAAAGACTCGCTTCATTTCGTCTATGAGAAAGGGGAGAAGGGTGTAAAATATTTCGTCACCCGCATTTCGTCACGGAGATGCTTTTGAACTCTATCGGTACTGGAAAGTAAAGACAAGGATAGCTCCTGTCCATATCAGCCGTACTCTATTTTCAGGTTGATCCGGCTCTTGTAAAGAGAGAGGATAGAAAGGAGAGTCAAGTGTTTACTGGAACGGTACAGGGAACCAACCATTTTTCTACCATCTTTAGCGATTGGGTCATACATACGAGGAGTCCAATAGGCGCTAAATGCATGGTTAATCGCGATAATTCAGGGTGTGCTCGGTGATAATGGAACGTCACTAGTTTGGTCTCCGAGGTACTGAATGTGACCAGCCAGTTTTCTCCCCACTGAGTTGTTAAAGCACAGTCAGAGGAGACATCAGCTGCCAAACACTGGTCATCTAGTTTCGAAGGTGCACCCATATACAGCAGTATCATCAGCATAGATATGCCGAAATAATGGAAGTATACTCTTAGGCAGATCATTTATGCAAACTAGAAAAGGTTGGACCGAGAAGTGAGTAAAAAATAAATTTCACTTATAGGATATAAACTCCTATAAGTGAAGCAAAAAACAAGTAAGAGACCCCTACAAATAAATCCTACTAAAATCAGTAAATACGAAAATCTTTACAATTCTATACAAAACACAGCACAAAAATTAAATAATTGGTTTCTGGAACCTGATTGGATATGAAAAGTCACGTAATGTATTCTCTACAAAGTTCGCGCGGTTGAACTCCAAATGAGCTGGAAATAGGTCATGGCTTGGGTTACCTACTACATTACCGTGTAAAACTCAGATAGATTTCGTGAGCTGGTCACCGACTCGCCATAAGCCATAAAAACGGCTTTTCTGCGACAGTCAAGGGCTATACTTGAAGCAGAACAGTCCACAACAAATCTGAAAGGGAACAGTCAGCGAACAGGTCCGGCTGCAACACACGTTACCTTGACAACGAACAACTCAGCGATGATCTTTCTACATACAAAGCCGCGACGAAAGTAAGTTTTGCATCAGTTTCGCTTTGTTCACCGTGTTTTATTAGCGTGCGCATGAACTGTCGCACATAACTTTGGACTTTGCAGGCTTACTTGAAGCAAAATAACTTCGAACTTTGCAGACTCACTAGCGACAAAAATCATTTTCGAACATTCGAAATATTGGTCTCTTCATGGCCACAACAAAGAACATTTATTTTCAACATGTAAATACGTATACATACCGCCGTTACTGTCATATTTATCTTGGTCTTCTTCCTTTTCTGCGAAGAGCATTTACTCGTGTTTTTGTTTTTTTTTCAGATTTTATTTTTCTACCAATAATTCAGGTAAACTGCCCCCCCCCACACACACACACTTATAAATGACCACTTCTTGGTTGGTGACAGCAAAAATTTGGGGAATTACTATTTTTGATGGTTTGAATATTGTTGCAATGTTATGGTTTGGGCTGCAAACATAATATAATATTAAATTTAACATTCTTCAAATATTTGTGCTAGCGATGCAAACACGAAAAATAGGAATTGGTTAGAGATGTAGCAGCTTTCCCAAACTTTAAAGAAATAACACCTAATTTCTGTCCGTATTTCTGGGATGAGGATTTATCATTATTTACATTATTTCCATGCTGACTTTAAGACGAGGACAATAGTTCGCATGTAAGTGATGAAAATAACACTTGATTATAAAACTTTCAGTGCTTGGTTTCTTTCTCGAGTCTATTTTCAAAATCTGAAATTGAAATCTTTCCTATTTCTCCAGAAATTACCTTGTCTAGTTTTCTCAGTATACGATCTGCTACCAGTGTCTGCTGACATAATCATTCTTTTCTTGTTCCAATAATTTTCTTTATCCAATTTTATTCTAGCTCTATCTCCTATTTGGTAATTTGGTAAATTTCAAGCACCGTAGGAATCGAACTGGGACTGGACTTCTCCAGCAGATGGAAACGAAACAGCTTCGAAAGAAGAGGTTCGTTTTCTTTCCCCCTAAAAAATCTTTAAAAGGCAGGCAGCGTTTGCCCATAAGTAAGGAGGCATGGGTAACAAAGTTGCTGAGGGCAAGTTTCCCCTTTAGAGAAAGTTTTAACATAAGTCCTTTTGAAGAAGCCCCAGGAAAGAAAGTTTGAAAAAATCCATAAGTGGAGTTGGAGCTAAAGCCGTTTGATAAGAAGAAAAACACGTGCGTTTTCAAAAAGTGTTTAGCGCGTGTTTAAGTAAATTTTCACCTTCTATCGGCCGTAAAAGAAAAAGCATAATTTCCAGGCGGACGAAAGGAAAATAAGTGAAGAAAGAAGGGAGTTTGGTCACCAAGAAGAGAACTTTGTCTACACAAGAGAGAAAAGAAAAAGAGAAAAACTTTTGAAACCTTGAAAGGACTGAAATGTTTTTTGAAAGGCTCCTTCCTTTTTTTATTATATTTTGAAAGGTTTGCAATTTTTCTTTTTTTTTTTGTGCATTGTTTTTTTACATGTTTTTTTTTTGTGTTACTCAGAGAATAGGTTATCTTATTCTCAGCAAAAAAGGGACGAATTTTTGCAAGAACCCTTATTTAGCTGGTTAAAAATAAATATTTTTTTCTTTGTAATTGAATCTGACTTGCATTTTTTTTCTTTCTTTTCGTTATTAATTCGGGCAACAGTGAAAATAGTGTTGCAGCAGGTTTTATTTTCTGAAAGAAAAGAAAATTTCGAAACTTTGTAAAAATTCTTGCTTGGCAAATTCTGCTTTGGAAAATTCAAGCAGTAGTTTTGCTTGCGAATTTGTAATTGTAACGTTTTAAATTATCTAGATTAAGTTTTTTTAATTTTCGAGGGTCTTGCAGATTTGCCTCCCTTACACTGTATAATTTTTTTTTTTTTTCTTTTTTCTTCCTGTCTTTTATTTTTTCTTTTCTCCCGGTCAGAATTTTTTTTAACTATGTGGCGACTAATTGAATAGTTCCTTACTTTTTGAATTTTCCCGCCTTATTGGCGGCCATCTTATCTTGTTTGTTTTGAAATTTTAGCCGCCATCTTGTGAGTGTTTATTTTATTTTTTTTTTTTTTCATACAGGAAAAATTTATTTAATATTTAACTTTTTATTTTACCATAAGTTTCTCCTTTAAAGCTACGAACATGTCCGTCACCCCTACTACTAAGTTGCTCCTTCGCAAGAGAAACATAATTAAGAATAAAATTAACTCATTTATTCTGAGCATCGACTCCGAGATTATATTAATGAAGAGGCCTTTTTTGTCACTGAGGGCTAAGATTGAAAGCAGCTCAGTACAGGAGAAATGCTTAATGAGCAAATTAGCAACGCCCTTTTTGGGAGACGAAATGGGGAAGAAATGTCGAAAGATCTTCATAAGAGTAGAAATCCAGTTCGTGGTTGTCTTCAAACCTCTTTAGGCCGTATAAGAAAGAGGTGTAATAATGATGAAGGCCGAGCTTGCCTGGCAAAGCCAGCCCATGAATAATTTCAGTGTGGCTCATTTCAAGCGGTCCCAAGCTGGAGTGTCATTTTTTCGACCCAGAAAGTTTAAAGAAAGACAAATTGGCCTATCTGTTCGAAAACTGTGTTTTGAACATAGGTAATGGGAGTCTGAGGTTGGTAAAATTTTCAGAAATCATCTCAGAGGCCATGATCTCAAGCTCATCAACCACCAAACCATCTCGGTCGAAAACTATGACTCAGCCTTGGATATATTGAATAAGGAAATAAGGAGTTCCTTCATAGGAAATGTATAACTGATCAAATGTTTCTATCCGTTTCTAACTCCAATTTAGTGAAGGACCAAGAGCAGGATAACGTAAGATCGTTTCTCACTAACATTAAGACACAGCTCCATGAATTTTAGAATTCCTTTGTAGTGCCACGCAGCCTGCACATTTTCTCCAATTCTCATTGGTTAATAAATACATGATACTTATTATAGGACAATTTAACCATCGCAAGTAATAGGACGAAAATTTATCTCAAAAAATCACGGATTGGTCCATTTCCTGACCAATCACGTATTTTAGTATCTTTTCTATATTTTTGGCGCTAAGCTATCCGGAGTCAACCCATCGTTATAAAAAGAATCTCGCTATCAACCATAAGACCAGTAGCAGTTCAATTCTTGGAAAATAAGGCACGGCGCTATATTGACATTTTAATTCTTAATTGAGTAATCCTACTAATTTCTGTTGATATCACTGTTCATGAACATTACATCTTTCTACACTGATAAAAAAAAACACTGTGGAACTATTCTGTATTTAGCTAAGACTTCAATTGAACTTTGTAGTTAAATTACATTCAATTTTGTACTCAACATTTATTAGCTAAACTTAAATTTTTTTATTACCGAAAAAGGAAGCAACTTTCTTTATACTTATTGTTGAAATTTATTATACCATTGTTAATACAATATATTGGATTAATGTTCACTGAGCTTGATTTTTTTTCCTTGATATTTGAATTTAATGTATGGATGTTGATTATCTTGGAAACATGCAGCCGCATTTATATATTTGATCAAGGTAACTATTAATCAGAAAACCCGGTGTTCGTTTCATTTATGAAAAAATCTCGGAATGGATTTTCTGAAAAAAGTTATTTAGAATATTTGACAGGTAGAAATTTTGTAGAGTGGATAAAATGTAGTGTTCAGTAAACCAAAGTTTAGTTGAGAAGGTTGTACTTCTAGTTAAACCAGAAGGAATTTTAAAGGTGGCATGTTCGTTAACATCGTTCCAACAACAAATAAGAAAACGAATATTTAGAACAACTTCATGCAAAAAACTGTTAAGTTAAAAACAGAATGCACAATAATACAGTGATTTATATACAATTCCAAAATGAGGGAATTGGTAATTTGTTAAAAGTATTGACGTAATTAGATACCATTAGTTTTGTTGTTGAGAATGTTTGAATGCTTAAATCTGAGATTTATGGAGACTTGTTGCAAGAATTAAACAGTTTGCTGGCTCAAAGACATTTACAAAAGTGTTCGATTTTACAGTTCAAATGTTGGCATGTGTGGTTTTACCTTTAAAATATTTTAAGAAGTATGGAAGAATGAAAACTGGATTATTCAAACTGAAAAAGAAAAGTTTTGTCGTTAAAAGTTATTTTCCTATTTTTAATATTAGAAATTACGTAAGTGAATTTGTTTTAAGCAGAGAGCCCTTAGGTATATATATATATATATATATATATATATATATATTATACCTGAAGATTTTCATGTGCAATTTTTTCTTAAAGTAACTGGTAAATGAATTCTGAGAAGTTTGTTTAAATTGAGATTGAGTTTATTCCAAAGATTTTCTGAGTCAGAGGTTTGTTAGGTGTGGATTTTCAAAGTTTAAACTAAAGTGGAATTTTATGAATGGCTCTCGTTGAGTGTTCCCTGTCTTTAGTGACTTTTGGGAATTTCAGTCTTTCTTTTTAGGTTCGCCTGATAAAAAATAAACAAAAAACAGATTTGAGCGGCAAACATTTTTTTTTTCAAATGCATACTAGTTTTTTTAATGGCTTTTGACAATGTAGATTTTGTGTTGATGTGTTTGTCAGAATTATATAATTTTAATTGGATAACAGTTTTTCTGGAAACAAAGAATGGATTGTTCTGCAAAGAGGGGTGAAAGGTAACGTGGATTATTCCAGAAAATAACCTCATAAAGACCCACAATTCTCCGACTGTTTTATTGAGTTTGTATCAGGATGTTGTCGACATCATGAGAGAGGGTAACTTCTTCCTCAGGTCCTGCAACTCAAACTGTGATATCTTGAGGGTTAGAATGAAGTCTGATGGCAATTTTGTTACTCATGACTCTGTATTTGAGAAAGTTTTATGTTATTATTATGACCCGGACAAGGATGAGTTACATATAGCGAGTAAGTCTCCTGAAGTTGCTGCCGTAACTAAGAGAGGTGTCCTATGACAGAATTCCAGTGTTTTTCACCTGTTATCCTTATGTCTAGAGAGAATATTTATCAGTGATTTATGGAGACTAAAGTTGACCTGGGATGAGAGGATTCCTTCTGAACACCAATTGGTCTGGAGTAAATTGTTTTACTGGTACAGTTGGCACGTTTGAGGTTCCCCAGATTTGTTTGGGATATTTCTTGTCCTGCCACTTTGTTGGTGTTTTGGGATGCATCTCAGAAGGCTTATGGATTTGCAGCCTATACGAGGCAGAATGCGTCTGCCAGGTTGATGTTTGCTAAGGGCAAAAGTAGCACCATTAGAGAAAAGAACTTTGCCGTTTCTAGAATTATTAACCGTTTTTTTCTTGCCGTCAGAACGGTCCCTAACATTTTGAAAGTCTTACCGGTAAACGTTGTGAAAACACGTTACTGTGATTGTAGACGCTCAAAATAGTGCTGTTGGGTGTTATCGGATGTTTCGAAAACGAAAAAATTGTTTCTTACTTTTTTTTTTGAAAATATATATATATATATATATATATATATATATATATATATATATATATATATATATTTTAATACCTAGACACGGAAGGGGTGAAAAAACGGATAATACAAGTTGCAAATAAAAATATATTTGACAAACTGATATCAGGGGAAAAAATTCAATAAAATAAGAAAAGACTAAAAACATCCGTGTTGGTTTAAAATAATCAATCAGCACCGCAATGCCGAGTCAAAAGAAAAAAACATCGGTAGAGTAAAACGTAAGAACTTTTGTTTCATATTCATAAAAGTAGTTTGCACATGAGGCATATAGATAGGTACCCTCATGAGATCGCTAAAAACAGTATAGCAAAACGAAAAAGACACCAAACTTGACGAACACACAAACTTTATTGTGTAGATGTTTATTTTATTATTAAGTGGAAACATCAAAATATTTTGGGGGTATTTTTTTACATTTTTTAATCGTCCAAAATTTTCGTTAAAAATCTTGCTTTTTTAGTCAGCAAAATTAACAGATAATCAATCATGTCAACCATTTTTTATCCATTTTATAAAAAAATGAAAATCTCAATTTGAAATTCTTTTAAAAATCAATTATAATTATTTCAAAACTTATTTTAAGAAAATCAGAAATTATAATGTTTATTTAAAATATTTTGCAACAAGCTTAACTTAGTTTCTGCGCCGAAAAGATGTAGTTTGAAAATAAAACAAAGCAGGTCATAACATTTAACGAATTACATATTGATAGCTTACGTGAGGATAATTCTTTCTACGGAAGGAGAGAAGTGGAATTATTTAGATTTAAGTGAACAAATTATTTACCTCGTTATTTTTAAGGAAAACTTTCAGCGCTCTAATTTTTTTTTTTTTTTTGTACTTAGCTTTCACATTTACGTTTACGATGCTTTATGGAAAATATATTATAAAGAAATTAAAATAAGACTGTTGAGAGTGAGATTAAATTTCATAAGAAAGGTATCTAATAAATTTATAGGGATCTTTCTTATCAAATTTTATCAGAAGTGTATATAAAATATAAATTTAAATTTCATAAAATGATACTGATACTTGAAGGTACCCTTCTCAGTTGAAATTGAAAAATCAAATTAACTTCTCCACACGTGTTTCACAAAAATAAATCTATCTCAAAAAGACATTTACGAAACTGAATGCTGCTTTTAACTAATTTTATAATATTTTAACAACTTAAATGTAAAAATCTATGTTAATTAAAGAAATAACAAATAATTGTATTAAAAATTCAGTATTTAAGTTAAATACTGGACAGAAACTCAATCCCCGTGATATTTTCTTTTATTGCACGCATGATACTTCCGGTCTTCCGTAGATTTGATTTACAGCCTTATTATTGACACAAATTATTTTTTTTTTATATACTGTTGTTCGTTAGTTTGTAAGAAGCTTTGGAAATTATAATCTGTAAATATATATCTACTTAATAACAATATTCGTTAAATTGTACAAGCTTTTCCCTAATTTTAGAAGAATTAACAACGTTTAATGTAAAAATAATAAAATATTTCAGAATAATTGTTTTAAAAATTCATTTTTCATCAAAATATCTTTTTGCTTTCAGACAATATTGTCCATGTTCATTAAAATAAATAAAAGCAATTAAAAGCTTTTGAAATTAAATAATATTTTTGTTTTATTAAGTTTTGTATGTTACAATTCAGAGATGATTTTCAGGTAGAGGTGGTCCAACTAAAAAAACAAAACAAAAAAGAAATGATTTGCTTTCCTCAAAGCCTTGTGCTTTTAACTAATATAATCACTAATCTTCCCGAAATTGAAATTATAGAGCTTTCGTACAATTAGTTATGGGGGAGGGGGTAATACATATGAAGAAATATTTTTTTGCCATGACTTTAAAAAAGGAAAATATATTTATAAGTTCCATCATTTGTGAATAGTTTCTGAAAGTTTCATTAAAATCTGACAAATATTTTTATTTTTGCAAGATTTTCAAAATTAATGTCTGTCACACAGAAAAAAAACGCTCTAAAATTATATATATGTTATTTTACGAGTTCCGGTGAAGAAAGAAGAGAAACAAGTTTTTTTTTAATCAAAATTTAGAATGTTCTAAAAAGAAGGAAAAATTAAAAAAAAAAATAATTAAAAAATATTTTGATCTTTCCTCTTAACGATAACATAAACGTTTAGACGATAAAATTTTATTTCGTCAAGTTTGATGTCTTTATCATCATCATATGCTCTGTTTTTAGCGATCTCCTGAAGAGTACTACATATAGACATAGAACTAGCTTATCCAATCATGTGTGGAAAATGAAAAAAGAAGGTGTTGACCCCATACTAAAATAATGAATAAAAAATGCCGCACATATAAGGTAGGCGATAGGTATTGCCTCCTATGCATACAAGAAAAATTGGCCATAGCCACTTATAATAATCCCAAATGTTACTTCATCAGAGATCAGAAATTCTCAATGGGTGTAGACACAAAAAAAGCCTGGTTACTTGAATAAAATAATTCTGAGTTTTTTTTTTTTTTTTTTTTTGGTGGCTGTCTATTCAATAAAATACATTTGGCTTACTCTTTTCCTTTCTTTTTCTTATTTTGTCTTCGTGGTAATTTTGTCCTTTTTACGGTTGAGATTTTTAAAAATAAAACGTCACAGACCTATCCTCTTTAGCTAGTTTTTTTTTTTCACTCTTGCTTACTTGTTTGGTAGGTAGGTAGGTAGGTAGGTAGGTAGGTAGGTGCTGGTTAACTAGGTTTATATATATATATATATATATATATATATATATATATGTGTGTGTGTGTGTGTGTGTGTGTGTGTGTGTGTGTGTGTCCTTAAAAAAAAAATTTAATAAAATTTCTTACCAGTATTTCTAAAGCAATAAAAGGTTTAATAAATAAATAAATAAATAATAAACTAAAACCTAAAGGAGAAATTTAGTCTATCACTTGTAATAATTGCCACAAGACTTTAGGAGAAACTTTAAGGAATTTAAATAAAAGTTTATATGAACACAAAAAGGATAATTTACAAAATAACACAATCAGTACATTAGCTGCTCATTATAAGGAATCTGACCATAATTTGGATTGAAAAAATGTTAATCTAATTAAAAGAGAAAACAATTTACTCTAAACGAAGATGTATAGAAATTGCTTTTAATCGCTAGATCACCCACAGTAAATTTGCATCAAAGTTCTTATAACATTTCACCTTTCTTAACAGATCTATTATGTCAGTGTAGGATGTTTGATAAAAAAAAACTGATAAAAACATATAGTACTGACTACCATAGAATACCAAATAATGAACATCTTGCTACTGACATTGAACATCTTACTCTTGATCTGATCTATCATGATCATTTGTCTACAACACATTCTCCAGTCAACACACATCGACTCCAGATATGGACGCCTTAACCAATACATCTAGATCTGCACTTGTATGACAGATGGATTTCGTCATGTCTTAGGAGACATTCTGATTATAAAAAGAAAGAAAGAGGAAGACATATTATAGTCCAACTGTTGGCGTAGCGAGATTAAAAGACTCTCGTAGAAAACGAGAAGTGAAACACAACTAACAACATAGCGGACTTTAACTGTACACATTACATTTGTATATTACTTTAAATAAAATTTACTGTTAATTTTCTTTTGAAGTGGATGTATTTCGCGTAATGTTTGAAAAAGAGAAGATTGATTATACGAGTTATAAATCATGTATAAAGCAGTTTTTTCTGCCTCAACCTACACTTGCATCATGTGTAAACTGTTACTGGTCAATCCACTTACCACAGATACAACAGAAGGATCTTTCTCCGCCACGAGGAGATTTAAAAGAAAGATTCGGTCAAATATGCTTCCTGTACATTTTAGCGCGGTTATTACTCTTCACAGTCACGAAGAATTTAAAAATGAATTGATTTTGAATGATATAGCTAATGAAGTTTAAACCTTTAGTTTTGGAGCCCTTTTAAAATATAAAATATAAAAGTATTAAATTTAAAATATGCAACTGTTTCTGCCATTTTGCTTCGACATTTTTGTTTTTAGCTTTTTTGTCTACATTGCAGAACAAGCAGAACAAACCAATATTTTAAACATTAGCAAAATAATCTGCTAACTATAAATTTGAATTAACATTTTCGATATTTTATTTTATTAATGACTAGCAGTAGAGCCCGGCGTTGCCCGGGGATATAACAGGAAGAGATACATCAAGTATCGACCATCATAGAGACTGAAAAATAAAATTGACAAAGATTATTGCTTAAGGTTGACGGACACGCATGTCTTAATTTTTTTTTTTTTTTTTTTTACGAATTGGTCAAACCCAAACTCAAACAAAACATTGTTTACAATCGTTATGAGTCTATCGATTGGGGAATAGAATTTTATTATAAACAATTGTCTTGTAAATGGAATTTTAAAGCATTCTGAATGTAAATAAAGAAAAAAGTGTGCAAGACAATAAGAAATACTACCTGCCAAAAAAAAAGTGGATGTTTGTTTTATCGGCTGAAAAATGTAAGAAATCCGATCCCATATATAAAGGAACACACACACACACACACACACACACACACACACACACACAACACACACACACAAAACAACCTGGGTTTTTTAACCTAAGTCACTCCACGGAATCGCTAAAACATAGAGCATAGTCTGATGAAAAAGACGTTAAAGTTTATGAAAACAAAATTTTATCGTCAAAATGCTTATGTTTTTATGAAAAGGATAGACTAAATTTTTTTTTAATTATCTTTTAAAATTTTTCCATCTTTTTAGAATATTCTAAATTTTGATTTAAAAAACCTTGTTTCTCTTTGTCGCAACAAGGGGTAGTAAATAACATAGATAATTTTTAGCGCGTTTTTTTGTATTTACACACATTAATTTGGAAAATCTTGCAAAAATAAAAATAATTGTCAGATGTTAATGAAACTTTCAGAAACTATTCACAGATGATCGAAATTATTATATATATGTTTGTTTTTATTAAAGTCATGGCAGAAATATTTTTTTTATATTTATTATCACCCCCATAACTAATTTTATGAAAAACTCTAGAAATTCGAGACCATCGGTTTTAGTGATTACAATAGTTAAAAGCACAAGGCTTTGAAGAATGCAAATCATGTATTTTTTTTTTGTTTTTTTTTTGGCCAACATACCTGAAAATCAGCTGTGAATTGTAACATACAAAATTCAATAAAACAAATATATTATTTAGTTTCAAATGCTTTTATTTGTTTTAATTTGTTTTTATGAATATGGACAATATTTTCTGGAAGCAAAAAATTTTTCAATGAAAATTGAATTTTTAATACAATTATTTCTTATTTCTTTAATTTTAAAAGATTTTTAAAAAATTTTAAATTGAATTTTTAAAAATATTTTAACATTAGTTAAATGCAACATCAACCTTTCAAAATGTCCGTGTGAGATTGTCATTGTCTAGCGCTTTGAAAATTGTATAATTTGGACCAATCAGATTAGCCATGGTAATTAAGAAATGTAATTTTTGTGTTTATAGTCGGACAGTAATTATCAAGTACAGAAGACCAACCAGAATAAAATTTAGTTGCATTATTTGAGTTCAGCATTGTTCTCCGCTGTTAAGCCCTTTACTTTTTTGAAACACGTATGGAGAAGTTAATTTGAGTTTTCAATTTCAACTGAGAAGGGTACCTACAAGTAACAGTATCATCTTATGAAATTTAACTACTTCTAAACTTTAATTCATATGATCTTATTTTTATATTAATCTCAGTTATGACATTTTTCCATAAATGAAATATCAAAATTAATAATAAAATGAATGGAAATACAAATAACACAGTAAAAATAATAAATGTACATAAAATTATAGTATTTTATGTATATTTTCTGATAAAATTTCATAAGAAAGGTACCTAAATTAATTAGATACCTTTTTCTTATGAAATTTAATCTCACTATTAACAGTCTTGTTTTTTAATTTCTTTATATTTTCCATAAAGCATCGTAAACGTAAAAATGAAAGCTAAGTACAAAAAAATAAAAAAAAATAAAAAATTAGAGTACTGAAAGTTTTCCTTAAAAGTAACGAGGTAAATAATTTGTTCACTTAAATAATTTCACTTCCTTCCATCCGTAGAAAGAATTACCCTCCCGTAAGTTATCTAAACGTCATGAATGTGCCTTTTCGTCAATCGTCAAGTGACGCGAAAGGTTATGACCTGCTTTGTTTTATTTTCAAATTACATTTTTCGGCGCAGAAGCTAAGTTAAGCTTGGTTCAAAATATTTCAAATAAACAGTATAATATCTGTTTTTATTAAAATCATTTTGAAAAAAATGATAATTGATTTTTAAAAGAATATCAAAGTAAGATTTTAATCTTTTTTTATCAAATCGAAAAAAATGATTGAAAATGATTGATTATCTGTCCTTTTTTTTTGACCAAAAAAACAATATTTTTAACGAAAATTTCAGACGTGCTAGAACGATTAAAAATGTAAAAAATACCCCAAAAAATACTTTGATCTTTCCTCTTTAATAATAATATGAACATTAAACGATAAAATTTTGTTTTCGTCAAGTTCGGCGTCTTTTTCATCATGCTATGCTCTTTTGTTTACATTTTCGTGGGTGAGTTGTCCCCTTTCATTCTCACGATGTGTCTTAATCGTGTTTTCAAATTGATTTTCTTAAAAACAACTGTGTTTTTCCCATTTTCGGCGCCGTTAGAACCACCAAAAGGTAATTTTATGTAGTCATGTGAAGTTTTGTTGAAATCGGCTAAAAAATGTAGGAAATTCGATCCAACATATAAACGTTACAGACACACACACACACACACACACACAACCTGCGTTTTATAATAAGTAAGATTGAAATTATTTATTGAAATTGTATATAGTAAAAAAAATTTCATACTTTATAAAAATCTTATTTTTATTATTTTTAAAATGTTAGAATTCTAAATGTATAATCGTCTAAGTTATATTTTTTAATACACGTTTTTTGGGGAGATGTGTATTTTTCTGAATGTCAGACGGTTTGTGTAAAAATTGTTATATTTTTTATGTCCCGTTTAACTACCAAAATTATTTGTTGAATTGTCGCGGATTCGTTTTTCAAATTCTTGGACAAAGAATTCATATATATTGGCCAATGAGAGAGGATCTCTTGAAGCCTTTGTGAAAACTTGAAGTGAGCCGATATGACGATGCTTTTTTCCATATCAGCGGATAAGCAGAGAGAAAGAATGAACCGTTGAATAGAAAGCAATTAAAATCCGAAGAGGAAAGGTTTAGCGCCCACGCTTCAAAGATAGCTGGTCCAACCGAAGGGAGTCATAAATCAACACGGAGAGAAAGGGAATAAACAGATTCAAGGCTGATTCTACCCCAGAATTGAAATTCCTTTCTGTGTCTCGTTGAGAATTTTAGCCGAAAGAACTGTCTAACGGCAAAATATTTTTAAAAGCCTTAAAGGAATGCCTTGCGGCAAAATATTAAAAAAAAAAAAAACTTCCAAAAAACAGGTTGAAAACAAGAAACCCCTTCGAACTGAGACTTTCCGGTTGAGTATTCTGTTAAGAACGGAGGGGGTGCGTTTTGTATTTTCTGCCTAGTGCAATTTGTTTCTTTTACTTTCCCCTTTTTTTTACATTTTTAAAGGGTGTTGTAGTCTTTTTTGTCTTTGAATCTGTGTCTTTTCCTAAAAATTGTATCACTTTGTCCTTATATATGGGCGTAATCCCCTTTTTGTAACCCTAGAAAATTGGTATCCTGCCGTAATAGGTACACAAGAGGAAATTTTTCTGCAACCTTTGTATTTGAACTTTTTGTGTAATACTGTAAAATAAATATGTTTTTCATTTATAAAATTTTACGCAGTGGTCATCTTGCTTCATAATTTCTGGCCTATTATTGTGATTTGCCGTCTCTACTAACAAAGTTTTGTGTATGGCACAAGGACTTGCATTTGGTAGGGAATTTAAAATTTTTAAAACTTTGATTCCAATACTGCCGATGTGCTGACGGACATCACTGAATTTGTAAATCAAGCTTCAGATAAGAACGGCAAATCTCAGGCTGTGGCTCTAGATATCTCAAAGGCGTTCGACAGATTTTAGCATGTTGGTCTTCTTTGCAAGTTCAAGGAATGCAATGTCAAGGCACGAATATTTGGCTTAATCCAATCGTTCCTAACATATCGGGTAATAAAGGTAGTGTTGAACGGACACGCTTCTCGATCATTTCATACTAACAGGAGCGCGGACCCCTAGGGCTCTATACTTGGGGACCTACACTGTTTCTGATCTTCATGAGCGAGCTTCCCGGTGCCATCAGTTCCCAACTAAGTATTTATACATGTTATAAAACCATCGAAGAAGATCTCTAATCAGTGGTTAACTGGGGCAAGAAAGGAGTTGTAAATTTGAATACATCTAAAACAAAATTGTTTTCATTTAATCACTACAGAAAAACTTTTCTGTCTGCTATCATCATGGTGCTTTGTGCCTTTTTTTCTTTTTTTTTTTTTTTTTTTTTGGTCTCTCACTTTCAACTGACATGAAGTGGAGAGAGATTATATTGAATCAATTGCTAGGTCTGTTGTTAGGGAAATTTGTTCAGTGTGTCGTGCCAGAAAATGTTTCTTATCAGAATCCATTTTGCACAATTATACATTTACCATACAAACGGGCATTGAAAACTGCTCAGTTGCTCCTGCTGTATATATCATGATTCTTGACAAAATCCAAAGATGATTTGGGAGCCATCTTAAAACTCAAACAGCTGAATTCTACTTTTTGCCTCCAGTAACAATAACGAATCTTCATAGTTTTGTGAATGTACTGCAGGAGAATCTAGAAATATATTTCAGGTATTTTCTAAGATCCAGATATTATGTAAGTTCAAAACAGTTATCAACTTTTATTATCAGTAATCAATAACGCTTCCAATTCGGAATGTTTTACTAATAGAGACTTTGAAGGAATCTTGTGATTTCTGTGGATGACACAGACATTTAATCCTGTCTCGGTAGAAATCCGACAGATCTGACAAAGTAAACCTAACAATTATTCTTGAAAACTATCAATTAGTGGTTAACTAGGTTAAGAAATGGCTTGTAAAATTTAACGCCTCCAAAATTGTTTTCATTTGATCATCACAGAGAACTTTTTCTACCTGACATCAGCATGGCTGATGCTAAACTCCAAGAGTGCGATACTCTACATCTTGTCCTCACATTTTCCACTGACTTGAAGTGGAGAGATTATATTTAATCAACTGCCAGATCTGCTGTTAGGAAAGTTTGTTCAGTGTATCGTACCAGAAGCTGTTTCTCGTTAGAATACATCTTGCACATTTATACATTTACTATTCGTCTGTGTATTGAATACTGCTGCCATATCTAGTCTGGTACTCGAGATTCTTGATAAAATTCAAAGAAAGGTCTGTAATCTAATCGATCTTAAACTAGCATCTCAACTTCAGTCGCTTTTCGTCGACGTTACGTGGATTCCTTTCTTTCTTTTCTACAATTGTTTTCATGACAACTGTTCTGATGAGCTTCGACAGCATGAATTTATCATGTGGAGACTACCCACCTCTGCACTCGTTGCACAAGATATAGACCCCACGTCGTAGAATTTCTGTCGGTGGATCGAGCGAAAGGCAGGTTCACATGATGGATAGTTAACTCTGGGCTGATTCTCCTTCTAGGGTGTTCTTCGTTCTACGGCCTGAATCCTTCCTCGAACCTTAAGTCTGCTCTCCTTTATGTCCCTTCATCATTTCCGCAAGGACACCCACGAATAAACCCATAACTTTTTCATGACCATTTCTCCTTTTGTCTGATAGTCTAGCTTCGATCCAGGGACATTAAATGACCCTTTTAAGTTTTGACCAGAGCCGGTCTTTTAACTATCAAGTACTTAACACTAGCCATATGTCCAAAACATGTTTTTTTATCTAGATTCCTAATCTAGTCATTGGGTCTTGAAGTTTGATACCAGGTCAAATTTAACCGCATATATTGCGCGCACGCACACACAGATATGTGGGTGTATATACACACACACACACACACACAGATGTGCGGGCGCACACACACACGCGTGCGCTTATATCCAACTCATAGTGTCACATAAGCGTTCTACTAGATTGGCAGTTAGGTCTCACCGTTTTACCGTTGAACTAGCTAGATGCAACCAGTTCTTCTATTCTAACAATATCTTTTCTCATAATCCAAATCTGTGGAATTCCTTTCCGATTTCTAGATTCACAGCTACCTACAATCTTCAAAAAATTAGATGCAACGTCAATCGCCATCTTCTATCATTCTGGACCCTATTCCTTTCCTCACTTCTCCTTTCCTTACTAAACTCTTTTCATTCTCTTTCACGAAACGTAACATTCTCCGTCTTAATGGCATTATCACCTTGCTTCGGGCATGAAATGATTAAAAACATTTTTGTAATAACACTCTGCTATTTAATTTTGTGAACACGCTATAAATTATCAGGCGTGGCCGAAATAGACTTACCTTCACGTGAATATAAACGCCTGTACTAGGTAAAGCTTTTTTTAATTTTTTATTTTAAGTTTTTACTTTTATAGATAAACCTTTATAGATATATGACAATGCAACAAAAACAAATTATATTACCAACTTGAACGGCACCTCGAAATAGGATTTTAGACGTGTGGAGAATAACGAGAATTAAAATATGCAAGTCATGCTTATTTACGTGGCCAAACATAAACATTACGTTAAGCCACTGCGAAAATAATGAGAATCTTTAGTAGTAACCGTTAACGTATAAAAAAGAAGCGGCAACTCACTTTCTTCTCTCTGTCTCTCTGTCGCTCTCTCTCTCTCTCTCTCTCTCTCTCTCTCTCTCTCTGTCCCTCTGTTTCTGTTTCTCTTTCTCTGCGAAATTGATTTTTCTAACTCATTCACTCTCTCTCTCTCTCTCTCACACACACACACACACACACATATATATACATATATATATATATATATATATATATTCGATTATAGGTGCAGTTTAATTTATAATTACATGAATCAATCATACAAAAACAAATATGAAAGGTTAATGATTTAAATGGCGAGAATACATCTTCCATAAACAATTTCAATAAGATACACTAATTGAACCTGTATATAAGATGAATGATATGATCCTGTTTATTAAATTGCCATTTAAATTTTTAACAAATATTTATTTTTTGAATGATCTTTTTAATTATAAATTAAACTGTTCCTATAATCGAAATTAAAAATAACTGATCCAATTTGCAATATTTCGGATAATTGACATCCTATAATTTTGAACAATATAGTTCATTGCCACATTGACGGAAAAAAAACCATACAAAAAAAGAATTGTCTTATTACTATATTTGTACAAAAACGCACAACCTTAAAATTTAAAATTCAAACTCAGCGTTGCGAGTGAAAGCACGTTCCAAAACAATAACACATTTCTCATAGCATTTTTTCGGATTACATCGATATTTTCGTTGTCCTCTTATTACCGAAAAGTAAAAAACAAGAACAAATACAAGGCACGTGGTCAGGCTGCGTGAAATTAACAAGGAATGTAATTATCTCTCTTTAATCTTATTAGTTGTAAAAAAGCAGATTTAGAGAGAAAGGCAATTCTTACGATACTGGATAGAATACAGCCAGTAAATAAGAGCAAACCATTCAAAGTGAGTTACACAGAAAACAATTTATAACAAAGAAATAATAAGAAAAAAGTATCTAAGAGAGGATGGTGCATAAAAAAAGTCCGTACTTGTAATGTACAATGTCGATGAATCTATATAAAATGGCGAACCGATGAAAAACAAAAAAAAAAAACAGAGACTTTTGACCAATGTATATATATATATATATATATATATATATATATATATATATATATATATATATTACCACTGAAATTGTTTTTTAAAAAATAAATCCAATCACAAGCTTGAAAAACAAAAAAAATTTATATAAGGATGTCTGGTTGTGGTATTTAGTATTATTGAATGAACTTTGGTGTTGGTTCCATCTTAATTTAAATTCATTCTTTGTACATCCTACATAGACTCTAACATCATTAGGATTCTCAGTAGATGAGATATTGCATTGATAAACTACGGATTTTATAGGACATTTATTATTCAAAGGACAAAAAAATTTAAAAACATATTTATATATATATATATATATATATATATATATATATATATATATATAATATATATTAAAAGTGTTTTTTTTTTGTTTTTTTTTTTCCCCTAAGTAAGGCGGGAGTGCCACTAGCACGTAAGGGGTTTCAGAGAGTGAAAGCAAGCGTAAAGAGACGTAACTGAGGAACGGATATAGAGAAGGAAATAGATCAAGGCATCAGAAGATGTCGATTGACATTATATTTGAATATCTGAAGACTATAGCTGTCAGGCAAGCAAGTAAGAGGAAGGGAGTTCTACAGACGAGAAGTGCGAGATATGAAACTGTTGTAGTAAAAGAGACGGCTACATTTAACCGTTTCGACTGTGAAAGGGTGGGATTCCAATCTAGTAACACGCTTAAATTCATGCAATTTGGGAACTAGCGAAAATAGCTCGTTGGAGTAGTTACCCTGAAAGATCTTGTAGAAAAGACAGAGGGAAGCGACGGCACGTCTATGTCTGTGAGAAAGTGACTATAGGCGATGCCAGACCAGGATTTATATATATATATATATATATATATATATATATATCATGTTTATAAGGGCAGCAGATCATTATTCAAACGTATATTGTTATATGTAACAGACAACGAATGTCTATTATGATTTGGATATTTCTTTATTATACTGATCGTCGATCTAAGCTTTGACGGTGAACATATCTGTTGCAATGTCCATATAACCACTCTCATAATGGCTCATGTGAGCTGAAAGCTTAGATCGACGACCAATATGATAAACAAAAATCCATGACCAGATTTCCGAAACTCATATATGTGCAACAGGAGTTACAAGAATTCAACACCCTTGACCTTAAAAAAAAATTGCAGATATGCAGAGAATTTTGGCTTCAATAATTTAAATACAACAACAACAGTCGCAACAACAACAAAATACTCAACAGTCGCTAGAGTTGCAAAAACAGCAAGAGTGTTGGAAGTAGTTTTGACGAAAAAAATGCTTCAACGTCTTTTACTTCAGACGCAGTGCAAAACACCGTACCAGAATCCGTATACAATCCTGATGACGGACTGACATTTGCTTGTATTTTCTCAGGCATGAAGAAATATTTTGTCAGAAATGCAGTGGATGAAAAGACGGTAAAAAGCAGGTTGTTGTTAAGAAAAATAATTCCAATAAAGTACGAAAAAACAGGTGAAATAGGGTTTGAAGACAAAGTACACCTTTCTGACGAAAATTTTAGTGACAACTGCTCTCTATTCTATGCTCGTTGGCGGTGCATGAATTTAACCAAAAAAGTGGATGAAGATTTTGTCACGTATGTTGGTACCGTCAACAGAGAATGTGCACAATTTAAACTAAAGGTATGATATGTTCAAGGTATTAATTTTCGTTCAAGGTCTAACAGCGGAAAAAGATGCTGAAGTATGCACGAAAATTTTAGCAAAGATTGATCATACTTGCGACGGAAAAAAATAGGCACACATTAGAAGATCAGAAACAGTGTAGATCCAATTATAGAGCCCTGGAGGATCCGTCCCCCATTAGTATGAAATACTTACAGACCCTTCTTTGGATTTTGCCAAGAATCGCAAGATATACAGCAGGAGCAACTGACCAGATATGGCAGCAGTTTTCAATGCCTGGTTGAATGGTAAATGTATAATTGTGCAAAATGGATTCTGACAAGAAACATTTTCTGGCACGACACACTGAACAAATTTTCCTAACAGCAATTGATTCAATATAATCTCTCTAGTCAGTTGAAAGCGAGAGACCCCCCAAAAAAAAGGCGAAAGTTTTTCTATCCTAGAGTTTAGCACCAACCATGATGATAGCAGACAGAAAAGTTTCTCTGTAATGATTAAATAAAAACAGTTTTGTTTTAGATGTATTCAAATTTACAACTCCTTTCTTGCCCCAGTTAACCACTGATTAGAGATCTTCTTCTTTATAACCTGTATAAATACTTAGTTGAGAACTGATGGCATCGGGAAGCTCGCTCATGAAGATCAGAAACAGTGTAGGTCCCCAAGTATAGAGCCCTGGGGGTCCGCGCCCCTATTAGTATGAAATGATCGAGAAGCGTGTTCGTTCAACCCTACCTTTATTACACAATATATTAGGAACGATTGGATTAAGTCAAATATTCGTGCCTTGACATTGCATTCCTTGAACTTGCAAAGAAGGGCAACATACCAAAACATGTCGAACGCCTATCAGAAGCTTGATCTATAAACTCAGTGGTGTCAGTCAACACATCGGCGGTATTGAAATCAAAGTATGAAAAAAACGTTCCAACTTAAAAAAAAAATTATAAAAAACAATTGCCATAAATAATTTCAATCATTAATGAATAAATTATCAAAAATGTTAACCGAAATTTATAATTAGCTGATTATTGGTTAATCTTTAAAATCTTGTTTCATTCAGCTTGCTGAAACCATCCGTCTACCAAGAAAATTGACTTCCAATAAATACCACTTGGGTCCAATGAACCTTTTCTATTTTATTTCAAAAAGTGTTGTTTTTTTTTTTTTTTTTTTTTTTTTTTTGCAAAAGACTTGCATTTTTTATGATATTAGCTATATATAATTATAGACAAAAAAATAAAAATTTTAATCAAAATTTATTCACTGAAATAGACAAATTTCAATGCATCTTTGCATTTTGTTTGAAATTCTAAAATTAATGCAAAATACATTTTGTTTTAAAATTGCAATTCATCGCTGCATTTTGCATAGAATACTTTCAAATGGCTTTGGCACTCATGTTTTTGGCAAATATGACACACAGTTTGCGTTTTTCTATTTAAGAACCACACAAGATGCATCTTTTTTTCTTTTCTTTTTTTTTTTTTTTTTTGCTTTTTCTCATTGGATGGTTCCTGGGCAGGGTATTGCTCACTCGAGTTTTGTAGTTGTATCAATATTTGAGAGACACAAATTGCTTTAGTATTTGTCCATTTTTGGGAATTTCAAATTTCGTTTCCACTTAATTATTATATCACATTATTTCTTATTTTAAAAGGTGATTTAGCTTTATAAACAATATAAATGATGAAAGAACTATATGACAAGATCTTGCAAAACGTGTAGGTCCAGGCTTTTGATGTAAAATAGGTACCTCCGATATTTCGACATAAATTTTCGATACCTAAAGTTTAAATGAATTTTTAAAAATGAAAAAAACATTCTTGAAGATTCCATTTTAGCTTTAATTGAAAGTTAAATGATTAAATTTATTATTTCCAAAAAGTAAAATATTCTGGTGTGTTATAGATAGAAATTATAGAGATTGGAATGTCAAATTTAATTTCGATTTCTTAAAACTTTCTTAAAATCACATCCAGGAAATATTTTCTTAAATTTATAAACAAAATAAATTTGTCGATTTTAAAATTATTCCAATATATATATATATATATATATATATATATATATATATATATATATATGACACGTTATTTGAGTAAAAGTTTTTAAAAAATTTAAATTTCGTTAAATTAATCTGATTTGAAAGAAATATTACTTACTTATAACATAAAAGGAATTATAATATACAAGCATATACAAGTATATATATAAGCATTTGTTAATGATTGGTACTGTTTACTGAGCCAATAATTGATATACGATTGATGACAGCTAATTATGGATGACCCGATTTGACATAAATTTCCGACAACTAATTTCAAATATGAATGAAATAAAATTTAAAAATAATTTAAATTTATTAAGCATTAGTTTTAACATTAAATTAAACGTTTTTATCAAATTAACTGTCATTAAACTGAAAAAAGTTTAAAAAAATTTATGAACAAAAAAAATTGTTTCTCCATTAAAAAGGTTTAAAAATTTACTCAATTGAAGTACGACCCACACTAAAAATAAAAATATTTATTCAGTTTTAAAATTTTAAAGTTTTAAAACATGAAGATACAAAAACCTTTAGAATAAACGTTTATTATATAACAGGAAATAGAACGAACATGATTTTAAAATAAAGAGAAAACTTTTTCAATTTTAGATCACGTTTCCCTTTTCATAAATGTCAATTCAAGAATAGTGTACCATGTTTAGACTAAAAAGAAGGAAGAAATAGTCCAATACAGAATTTTACATGATTTTAAAAAATAGTAACTATGTTTTAACTTTTCATTTTGAATTAAATAAAATTTTTAACTGTTTATTAATCTTTTTCAATTTTGAAAAAAAATAAAAAATGATTTTAAAAAATAGAATAGTGTAACTATGTTTATTAAATTTTGAATTTTAAATTTCGTTTCCACTTAATTATTACATCACATCCAGGAAATAGCCCAATACAGAATTTTACATTATTTTAAAAAATAGAATAGTGTATGTTTATTAATCTTTTTCAATTTTGAATTTTAAATTTCGTTTCCACTTTAATTATTATATCACATCCAGGAAATAGCCCAATACAGAATTTTACATGATTTTAAAAATAGAATAGTGTAACTATGTTTATTAATCTTTTCAATTTTGAATTTTAAATTTCGTTTCCACTTAATTAATCCAGGAAATAGCCCAAAAGAATTTTACATGATTTTAAAAATAGAATAGTGTAACTATGTTTATTAATCTTTTCAATTTTGAATTTTAAATTTCGTTTCCACTTAATTATTACATCACATCCAGGAAATAGCCCAATACAGAATTTTACATGATTTTAAAAATAGAATAGTATGTTTATTAATCTTTTCAATTTTGAATTTTATTAATCCAGGAAATTTTTACAATTTTTAAAATAGAATAGTGTAACTATGTTTATTAATCTTTTCAATTTTGAATTCTTAAATTTCGTTTCCACTTAATTATTACATCACATCCAGGAAATAGCCCAATACAGAATTTTACATGATTTTAAAAATAGAATAGTGTAACTATGTTTATTAATCTTTTCAATTTTGAATTCTTAAATTTCGTTTCCACTTAATTATTACATCACATCCAGGAAATAGCCCAATACAGAATTTTACATGATTTTAAAAATAGAATAGTGTAACTAAGTTTATTAATAGTTTATTAATCTTTTATATGATTTTAAAAATAGAATAGTTTATGTTTATTAATCTTTTCTTTAAATTTCGTTTCCTTAATTATTACATCACATCCAGGAAATAGCCCAATACAGAATTTTACATGATTTTAAAAATAGAATAGTGTAACTAATGTTTATTAATCTTTTCAATTTTGAATTCTTAAATTTCTATGTTTCATTTTAATTATTACATCACATCCAGGAAATAGCCCAATACAGAATTTTACATGATTTTAAAAATAGAATAGTGTAATATGTTTATTAATCTTTTTTTTTCAATTTTGAATTCTTAAATTTCGTTTCCACTTAATTATTATACATCACATCCAGGAAATAGCCCAATACAGAATTTTACATGATTTTAAAAATAGAATAGTGTAACTATGTTTATTAATCTTTTTCAATTTTGAATTCTTAAATTTCGTTTCCACTTAATTATTACATCACATCCAGGAAATAGCCAATACAGAATTTTACATGATTTTAAAAATAGAATAGTGTAACTATGTTTATTAATCTTTTCAATTTTTTTCTTAAATTTCGTTTAAATTTCGTTTCATGATTTTAAAAAATAGAATAGTGTAACTATGTTTATTAATCTTTTCAATTTTAATTTTAAATTTTGTTTCCACTTAATTATTATATCACATCCAGGAAATAGCCCAATACAGAATTTTAATGATTTTAAAATAGAATAGTGTAACTATGTTTATTAATCTTTAATTATTTTATTATTCACATCCAGGAAATAGCCCAATACAGAATTTTACATGATTTTTAAACTATTATAATAAAAAATTTTTTAAAAATGAAAAAAATTCTTGTAAAAATTCATTAATTATCGGAAAAATTTTATTTCTTCAGACAATAGTGTCCTTAATATGACCTATTTACAAAAGCAATTAAAAGCTTTTCTAATTAAATAATGTCATAGTTTTATTGCATTTATTATTTTTTCAATTCATAGATTTTCAGTTAGAATAGTTCAAATTTGAAAAAAAATTAGACGATTTACATTCTCCAAGCAGTCCTACTTTTAACAAATAAAAAAAAATCAAGAAATAGAAAGTTTTATTATGAAATTAAGTAAGTGGGTGTAACATAAAAAAAAGAAAAATTTTTTTTACCAATATTTTCTAAAAAAAATTTGAAAAATAATTTCATTCATTTGTGAATAAGTCCTGAAAATTTCCTTAAAATCGACCAATTATTTGATTTTTACAAGAATTTCCAAATCAATGTGTTTTTAACAGGAAAAAAAGCGCAAAAAAGTCAATGTTATTATATAGCCACCGCGATGACGTAAACAAAACAAGATGTTAACCAAAATTTTGAACGTGTTAGAAAGGATTAAAAACTTTCAAATATAATTAAAAATACTTTGGTCTTTCATCTTAATAATAACATAAACCTTTTGACGATAAACCTTTATTTTTATTAAGTTTGTGACCATTTTCATTACGCTATGCTGTTTTCCACGAAAAAGTGGAGGTACCTAAATTGTAAAACATTGTAAGATGGAATTCTTCCTTGTGCCTTTTCAGTTGATTTAGAAGACTAAATTTCAGACTTATTATATGAATAATACTTTCCATTCATCATTTAAGGATTTTAAGTATCATTTCTATCACATTTGTTGTCATCATTCATATCATCATCTGATTCTGAATCAATAATGATAACATTAACACATTAATTATCATCTTTAGAAAAAGGGGATTCATTACTAATTTCTTCTTCCCATATATTATGAAATATTTTCAAATTTAGCTTTTAACGCTTTGACATTTTGCGGAAGATTTACAGCTCTAAAGTCAAAGGACAAATGAATAGTTGGCAAGATATCATTGTTTTTTATACTTGTTGAATGATGATGCAGTGTTTCATCATTCCTTCAAAGATGATGCAATACTATTTTTTTTCTCATGAAGATGATGCAACAAATATGGATCGTATTGCATTATCTTTAAATGTCTTAGTAAATACTATTAGAAATCTTTTCTTCGTTTTATTTCCTTTATCTTGATAATAGAAAATGAAGAAAGCCCATTAGTAATCTGTTAATCAAGTGGTAATTGGTTAATCAATATAGACAAAAAAGCTAAAAGTGAAAATAAAAATGTCGAAAACAAAATGGCGGAAACAGTTGCATATCTTTCATTAAATTTCATACTTTTAAAATTTAAAAAGGGCCCAAAACTAAACGTTTAAAATTCATTAGCTATATCAGTGAAACTCAGTTCTTTAAATACTTCGTGACCTAAGAATAATAACCGTATTAAAACGGACAGGAAGCATATTTGATCGCATCTTTGTTTTGAACCTCTTCGCAACGGAGAAACCACCTTTTGCTGTAGTTGTGGTAACTAGATTCAGTAACAATTTGCACCTGATCTAAGTGTTAGGGTTCAAGGTAAGTTGAGGCAGAGGAAATTGCTTTATATATGATTTAAAACTCATCAAAACAGTCTTCTTTTCTTTTTCAAACATTAGTCGAAACACATTCACTTCAAATGAAAATTACTCTAAACAATACTATTTTAAATATTTTTCTAACAACTAATTTTATCGTGAGTATCTTCATCTTTAAAAGAATTTCTAAAAGGATTTTTTTTGAGAGGAGGAAAAACGAAAAAAGGAAAAAAATGGAATGATTTCTATAAATTTAGATGCGAGAGCCGCAACATAAATAAGAAAAAAATATGGATCAGTGGCCAAGGATATATAGGATACAAATCCTATATTTCAACAAATGACTAAAAAAACACAAAGTAGATTTGCACATCCGCAAAATCGGATCAAAACGACCAAAAACAGATTTCACAATAAGGTGTGAAATTAAATTTCGGACCAATGAAAGGAGGCGATTTGCTAAACCAAAAAAAAGTTAACGAGCCAGTGTGAAAAAAAAGTCAACAATAAATACAGAGTTTTCAAGTCAGTCGCCAGTCAGTCAGTCAGAGAAGGGTGCAAAAGATCACAGAAGATTGACGGTAAATTTCATCACTGACTCAAACCGAAAAGTGGAGTAGGAAGGAACAACAACAACAACAACAAATTTACAACTGACTCCAAAACAATTCATAAGTACATTTTCCTTTCATCTTTATTCCACATTCACACTTTTTTTTCAACTTAAATTGCTCGCCCCTTTTTCATTTACAACTATACAAAAACAAAAGAAACAGACATTATTCTGCTACTCTGTTAAAAGACAACGAACACAGACATTTTTATCAAAATCACATTTTTGCTTAAACGAACTAAAACAGTAATCTTTTTTACCCTATTCACAAGATAATAAATATACAATGTTCTATTTTTATAAACGTTCCTTATCGTGTTGTTTCTTCTTGAAATTTGCGTTGTATTTTGTGGGCAGGGTATCCCGTATTAAATTCTCCTTTAATCCGGGCACGCTGAACCCCCACAAGTGGTGACCAATCGACGTAAAATGAACTCGCAAATTTCCAACTGAAAGAAAAACTTCAACAAAATAAGCAACACATTTTTTTAATATATAACCATAATCATCAAGGCACATAGAAAATGGATACACACACTACGGAACCTATGGAAGCCGTTATAACAATTAACTTACCAACTTACAACGCAACTAACATACAAATTTGGTTTGCACAGTTAAATGCAATTTTCAACGCAAAGAAAATTACATCGCAAAGTTCAAAATATGCCTACGTTGTCGAAAAACTTCCCGCAGATATAGCATCCGAGGTAGTGGATCTACTTAATGACATGCCGGAAGAAAAACCTTATGACACGTTGAAAGCTGCAATTATTAAACGTGTCGGTAAAATGGAGGAAAGAAGATTACACGACTTATTCAATAATGTGAACCAGGGATATATGAAACCTTCACAGCTTTTAAGAAAAATGCGATCCTTATTAGGAGACAACACCATGTCCGAAGTGGTGTTAAAGAAACTGTGGATGGATAAACTACAAACACATACAACACAGATACTCGCATCACTCCCCGATGATTTACAGCTGAGAAAATAGCAGAAATAGCAGACAAAATACATGACAACAACCAAGACAAAAATGTATACGCCACATCACATGCACCAACAGATACAGCAACATTACCAGACAAGTCATCTGAATTGTCGCAGCTGTATAAGCAAATGGCGAATCTCAGCTTACAAGTACAGAGTCTGATACAAGCACAGAAATCTCAGCGTTCTCGTCCAACATTCAGAAATAGATCCTACTCACCACACAGACATCGAATAGATCGAACTCTTTGTCCAGAGAGCAAATTACACACGATACCTGTTGGTATCATTATAAATTTGGAAGAAATGCAAGGAAGTGCACTGAACCATGCAATTTCAATTCGAAAACTTCTCACATTTCCACACAACACCAGGGAAACGACTATGCCAGCAGCAAGTAAAGACGACATTAGCTGCTGGATTAAAACAAGTGAGTCGTCTATTTTACATCTGGGACAGAAGTAACGGATATTTATTTTAGTCGACACCGGCGCTCAGATCAGTGTTATCCACCAAATACGAAACAAAAAGCCTACCATTCTCCACATACACATTACAGGCAGCAAATGGATCAAAGATAGAAACATACGGTGAGATATCACTAACGCTCTATTTGGGTCTAAGAAGATCTTTTCCATGGATTTTCACACAAGCAAATGTGAAAACATCTATCCTAGGTGCGGATTTCCTATCCCATTTCGATTTATCAGTGAATATGTCTACACACTCTCTCATTGACAGTAACAAAAACCTAAGAACAAAGGGAATCGCCTCAATCTACAAGTCAACGGGAATTAGTTCAGCAATACCAACGGCTAATGGCCTACATGAATTGATAAAAAAATTTCCTACACTAACCACGCCTTTAACATATACAGATGAAATCCGTCATACTGCTAAACATTATATCACCACAGCTGGACCACCTACACACGCATCGCCACGCAGATTACATCCGGACAAATATAAAATAGCAAAAGACGAATTTCAACATATGTTGCAGTTAGGCATCATACGTCCTTCAAATAGCCCATACTCCTCTCCGCTACATATGGTTCCGAAACCAGAAGCTGGCGCATGGCGACCTTGTGGGGATTTTAGGAATCTCAATGCAAAAACTGTTCCTGATAGATATCCTATACCACACATACATGATTTTGCCATAGGTTTGCAAGGAACCACAGCTTTTACAAAATTGGATTTGGTTAAGGCGTACTACCAAATTCCAGTAGCAGAAGAAGACATAAAGAAAACTGCAATTACCACTCCTTTTGGACTCTATGAATTCACCAGGATGCCATTTGGGTTACGTAATGCCGCCCAAAACTTTCAAAGACTCATTGATGAAGTTTTGAGAGGATTGCCTTTACCTTTGCATATATCGATGACGTGCTTATCGCCAGTCGTGATGGAAAGAACACCTATACCATATTCAACAAGTCGTCGAGAGACTGGCACATTTTGGCTTAAAGATAAATGTCCACAAAATGCGATTTTGCTGTTTCAAAGTTACATTTCTTGGGCCATGTGATCGACAAAACGGAATCACACCTGTCCCAGAGAAAGTAGCAGCAATACAAAACTTTCAGCAACCGACATCACTGCGTCAATTAAGACGATTTCTCGGTTTAATAAATTACTACCGTAGATTTATTCCAGGTTGTTCCAGAATTTTGTCCCCACTCACAAACTTGCTACAAAAACAGAAGAAAAATGCAAAAATACTGATTGACGGAGAAGCGTTAGCTGCATTTCAAAATGCTAAAAAAGCGTTAGCAGATTTTACCAAGCTCTCTTACATCAGTGACGATGCTAACTCAACACTTACATTGACAACTGACGCCTCAGGAGATTCAATTGGAGCAGTTCTACATCAGAAACTAAATGGTTCAGAAAAGCCAATCTCCTTTTTCTCGGTCAAATTAAACAAAGCACAGCAGAAGTACAGTACCTTCTCGAGGGAGTTACTTGTTATTTACTTAGCAATAAGGCATTTTCGACATCTGCTCGAGGGACGAAACTTTACTGTTTTCACAGACCACAAACCCCTCACTTACGCTTTACATGTGAACACAGATAAATACACACCCAGAGATACCCGACAACTGGACTACATATCCCAATTTACATCGGATATCCGCTATATTAAAGGTTCAGACAATATCGTGGCAGATACACTCTCGCGCTCCACGATACAATCCATCGATTCTGAAACCCTTACCTTCGACCTCATCGCAGATGAACAAAAGGAGATACCACATTATACAAAATAAAAGAGGACACTTCTTTACAACTGAAGGAACACCCCATCCCATTTGGAACAAAAACACTACTCTGTGACGTTGGGACTGGTTATTCAAGACCATATATTCCACCTTCATTGAGAAAAAAAGATATTTCTGCATTTTCACAATCTCACATCCCGGACACCGAGCAACCGACAAGTTGATTAGCAGTCGTTTTGTCTGGCCAAACATGCATACTGGCATAAAACGCTGGACTCAAACTTGTTTAAAGTGGCAAAAAAGCAAAGTAAACAGACATACTAAGTCTCCTCCTGGGCATTTTCTAAAACCAGATGGTAGATTCACAAATCTTCACATGGACATAGTGGGTCCCTTACCAGAAGTAAACGGACATAGTTACCTACTCACTATTATCGACCGATTCACAAGATGGCCTGTCGTTGTTCCTCTAAAGGATATATCTGCAGAAACGATCTCTAAAAGTATATTACATGAGTGGATTGCCGTTTTTGGTTGTCCCTCAGTAATAACTACAGACCGAGGTTCTCAGTTCCAATCTACGCTCTTTGATGAGTTCACAAAACTATTGGGAGTTAAGCATATAACAACAACGGCTTATCACCCATGTGCCAATGGCTTAATTGAACGTTTCCACAGGCAACTTAAGACAGCATTAACTGCAAATAATGATTCTAAGACGTGGTTAGAAAATCTACCATAATATTACTATCCATTCGAAATGTAATCAAAGAAGATTTAGGATGTACAGCATCCAAAATGGTTTTTGGAACGTCCTTGACGTTACCAGGACAGTTTTGTGATAAATCCAGTCAACTCCAACCAACTACATCTTTTGTACAAAGATTTAAGCAAAGAATGAATGAACTAGTTTTCACACCCACTAGAACACAAACAAAAGACCTTTGCACCCCAAAAGACCTCCACAACTGTGAATATGTTTTCGTACGAAACGACACAGTAAAAAGACCTCTTTGCCCTACTTATACGGGACCTTTCCAGGTAGTCAACAGAAAACCCAAATATTTCACAATTGTAGCAAAAGGCAAGCAAGACACTGTCTCTATAGACAGACTAAAACCAGCGTACTTGGATTTGCCTACAAAGGAAAGTACGTCGGAACATTCTACAGCCGAGACAAAGACCAACGTAAGTGAAACATTTTCTACACCTAAAAACATTACCACAAGATCGGGTAGACACGTACACTGGCCTACTCATTTTAAAACATATATTAGATATTGAAAAATATTTTCAATATTTATCAATCTGGAGGGGGTTTATAGGATACAAATGACTAAAAAAACACAAAGTAGATTTGCACACCCGCAAAATCGGATCAAAACGACCAAAAACAGATTTCACAATAAGGTGTGAAATTAAATTTCGGACCAATGAAAGGAGGCGATTTGCTAAACCAAAAAAAGTTAACGAGCCAGTGTGAAAAAAAGTCAACAATGAATACAGAGTTTTTCAAGTCAGTCGCCAGTCAGTCAGTCAGAGAAGGGTGCAAAAGATCAGAAGATTGACAGTAAATTTCATCACTGACTCAAACCGAAAAGTGGAGTAGGAAGGAACAACAACAACAACAACAAATTTACAACTGACTTCAAAACAATTCATAAGTACATTTTCCTTTCATCTTTATTCCACATTCACTTTTTTTTTTTTTCAACTTAAATTGCTCGCCCTTTTTCATTTTACAACTATACAAAAACAAAATAAACAGACATTATTCTGCTACTCTGTTAAAAGACAACGAACACAGACATTTTTATCAAAATCACATTTTTGCTTAAACGAACTAAAACAGTAATCTTTTTTACCCTATTCACAAGATAATAAATATGCAATGTTCTATTCTTATAAACGTTCCTTATCGTGTTGTTTCTTCTTGAAATTTGCGTTGTATTTTGTGGGCAGGGTATCCCGTATTAAATTCTCCTTTAATCCGGGTACGCTGAACCCCACAGATATGACCACGATGCCACTACGATAGTGAATTTCTTTCAAAGGGTCAAAAACAAGCGAATAATAAAACCAACAGAGACAAACCACAAACACAAATGTAAAGTGTAATGCAATTTTAATTGTACATAAAACAATTTGAAACAAAGAATATCTGAATGTACAAAAAAAATTATGCGACGTGTGCGATATGAGTACGGAAAAAAAAACTCACAGCTTTTTTAGTTGATTGAAATCAAATACATTTTTCTACTGTCTCTTCTTTTTTTCTCTTTCTTTTTATATCTTTCTACTTTCTCTTTTTCCGTTCTTTTCTTTATTTAAAGTCTTCTTTTCTCGTGTCTGTAAGTTTTATATTTTCAGGCCTTTGTCTTTTCTTTTCTCTTCACACGTGCAAAAATGTTATGTCTCTTTCCATGTTTCTTTTGCACTCCTTTCCATTTAGAAATTATTGTATCGATCATCACTGACTCCATTGAATTTTGTGTAGGACCATTTGGTCACACAAATGTTCTCTTAACTGGGAGTTTATGTGAGTTGGGGATGGAATCTATTCTCTTCATTTCGGTAATTCCCCTTGTAGAGGACTGGTGGATTTCCGCGTTGTTAAATTAGGAACACTTGCGTTTATTCCTGCTTGAGGAAGGTCCACTAAAAGAACATGGCGAACTCAGAGATTGAATCCACCATAAAGAAGTGTAAAGAAAACCAACAAGACCGATATATATATATATATATATAAACAAATATATGTGTTAAGCAACAAAATTTACAATGGACATAGACATTAACATTTGTGTTTGTGTGTGAACGTAAAGAGTTTGTATTTTGGAGAATGTTCGTACGTACGTGTGTGCGTATATAATGTTCGTGGCGTCTCCAACAAATGGGAAGACGCAATCTTCTGCGAGAGCTTACATTGTTGATGTTTTCGCTGAAAACGAAGAAATGAAAAAGAGAACGAGGTAAGAAATCGCCCAGTATTTATAGTGTAGGGAGAGCATGCCCAGTGAACAGTTAGGAAAGTAAGGATTTAACTCCGACACCCTCATATGACGATTTCATAGAAAGTCCCATTGTGACAACTACTGGGGCGTTCTAGGGTTGACTCTTTGTCACTGCCACCAATATGTGACCCAGTCGATCGGCGGCCGTCGCCACCCGGCGGGATCCTTTGGTCAGGGTACCAAATGGGATGGTCGGGCGATTCTAATAGCTTCACACCAGATGCAACCGGTTCGACATCAGCTCCATCGTTTTCAGCTCGCTTCCAATGACTGGTTACCGAAATAACTAATTCGATCTCAAGTCTAACCCACTCACGTTGTGACTTTGATCTTAGGTCGACGAGATCAATCAGATACCGGGGCCCTCTTCCAAGGTGAGTCTAATCTGCAGGCGACGCCGCACAAGCAAAAAGAAATAAATGAAAACCAAAATAGTTCCGGTATGTTTAAAGAAAGCAAATCAACTTTTATCAATCTGTTATATACAGGAGTGTGTTTTCTTCCCAATCCGTTTCTTCTGAGAGTGAAACAAAAAACATAGCGCCTTCTCAACTCTTTTCGACAGTCGTACGAATCGAAGTGAATATATTATTGATAGTAACTGTTTTATTATCCCTACAGTATTGTAATCATAATTTGTTATCTTGTCTAAATGTCAGGTGCACAAAGGAAAATTTTTGCGTTCCTGTTTTGTAAATTCTCTATTTGAAATTCTGTGCTATTATTTTTTTATGTCATTTAATAAATGTAAGTTTCTTTTTCACACCGGAGTAAGAGTGTGTCCAATCACCACTCCCACCTTTTCATAAACAATCCCGGATATGCCTTCTGTTAGAGAAAGGTCACGACCCTTGTGTGCTAAAAATAGCAACGACATCCTTTCAAACTGACAAAACTGAAACACACAAAACTCAATTTTCGCCACTAAACAAAAATAAAAGACCTTTAATATTGAACCGAAATTAATTTAAATACAGTCAACAAACACCAAACACACTTTTGACTGTAATTTATACGGCCCAAAATTAATTATATTCATTTACTTGTTTAGCGTCACCGCGTCTCTTGTATGAACCGTCATATCTAGATGCCCGAGACTTCACACGGCCTTCGGGCTAGGTTGCGACCATGGCAAAGTCTAGTTTGGACCATATCAGGACCTGCTAAGACAAGCCAAGACCAGAACATTGACTAAGCTTTGACCAGCTTGGACATGTCAAAACATTGTTATGAGCCATGTTATGACAAAACATTGACTAAGCCTTGACCAGCTTGGACATGTTATGACCAATCTTTGACCAGTGACCCTATGCGGAAACGCTTGGGTTTTCCCACGAAAAACGACCTTGTGTCACGTCTTGACCCCGTGGGAGTCAAGTAATCCCACGAAAAACGACCTTGTGTCACATCTTGACCTCGTGGGAGTCAAGTAAATACCGCCGACCAGGGAGCCTTCCTGAATCGCGACTTTGACGCGCCCAGTCAAGTCAACAGCAGCAGCAGTTGTTCAAACAGTCCTTTTCAGGGCTAACTTCTGAAAGCCATTCGATCACCACTCTTTGAGGTTCCAATCACTTCACTCTCTGCTACTGCTTGCCCTCTGAGACACCAGCTCACTCCTGCAGCTTCCAGCTCACTCCCGCAGCTTCCTGCACTCCAGCAGCTTCCAGCACACTCCTGCAGCTACCAGCTCACTCCTGCAGCGCTTCACTGACGTCCAGCGACCAGTTCCAACCTCCGCATACCGTTCCCGAACAAACGACCTCTGTCGTCTTTCTCCATCCAAATAAAGACACGATTTCTATCGTTTACAACGGACCATCTGCGTTTGTCATCCTTCTTTGCTATTGCCATCTCCTTGCCTTTTGTGTCCCCTTTTTAGTTGTACAGTCGATTGGCACTCACACCTCTCGGCCCGCTGCAACAAGTCTGTTGTTGTTTAATTTGCGCCTTTCATAACATTCGGGATAAGAGATTTGACATCCTCTCTTCATACCTTATCACAGAAATCCTTTTATTTCAAAAGTAAAGATTCCATTTATTTATATACTTCAGCAATAGATAAAGTGAAACATTTTTTTAATGATGTTATAATAGAAGCTACTGCCTCATAATATATTGGCAGGTGTTGACCATTACATGTTTCATTACAATTCTACAAACCGTAAAAATAAATAATTATGTGCCTGTGTAAAATATGATACATCCCTATTGATAGTAACTTATTAAGTAACTTTATTATCCAAAACATAAATATTCATTGCTGCTTTCAAGGATATCTTTAGTTACTCACCTATAAGTTATCTAACCTAGTAGAGAATAAAGATAGCAATTGTCTTGGGCAGATGGTTTCCCAATAAAGGATTAAACAGGTTTTCCTCAATCAGACAGGGAATCATTTCAAGAAAACTTAAGTTCATTTTACCTTGCAAGTTGTTATCTCAAGAACAACAAGACATATGTTACTCAAAAACAGTTTTAAAATAGAGTAACTTAAGTTGTTTTATTTTCACTATATACTCTTCGCTAGTAAACAGATAATCCCCTTCGTATTATTCCCCATCGAGGATTGATCAGTAACAATAGATAATCCAGTAAATTTTATGTTTAATCCAGTAAATTTTTATGTTTTATATATATAATTTTATGTTTATTTTTATTATTATTGTACTGTCTGTGAATGGCGAAAAATTTGGCAAACCTTTCCAAGACAATGCTGTGGAGGTGATGAACCACCACCCCTAGCATCGTGCATACCTTTAGTTTTGAAGATAAATATTTACTTTTTTATTTTTTGGGGTGGGGTTTTCTTTATATAACTGAGTTAAAAATTGTAGAGGGTCAGTTTTTATTTCTATTTATAACCAATACAAATTGGCTGACCCACTATAAATTGGTGACCCCGAAGTACAAATGTGCAAAGCAATATTTTAAAAACAGCATTTTATAAGAGAAATACTTTAGTTGTCACGTTTTAAACGAAAACAATGGAAAATTCTACCAGCGAACATATTGAAGCGGCAATTTCCACCAGTCTACCGACGTGATTTTTCAACTCCTGCTAAAAACACACAAGACGATATATATGTACAAAAACAAAGAATTTCTTATATACACACCTTCACAAAAAGAGAGCCAGATAGGGAAAACATTGAAAAACTTCTCGAATCCTACGCACGCCGTACACTAGAACAACAACAATTACTATTATTCAAGGCGAACCTGAGAACTCTTCCCCCACTGGTCTATATTTGCTTGACCCTTTCTTTCTCTCGGCGACGTTTGACCTAATTTCGCCCAGCACACATGCTTAAGGCTGTACCGAACGAAAAACAACGCCATTTTTCTACCAACCAACACTATCCTCTTCTGGACTGAAACAGATAAAGTGTAAACCCAAACCACTAAAGGCAACCCACTGCCCTTTATTCTCAAACAACTGGTGATTCCGACATGGAAGCGACACACAAGTTTCATTGGAATGATTCTACAACTTTCTCTGGACGACTCACTGTTCCATTACCATGCGACATCACTGAGGATTTGCATGCACGTAATTCGTCGCTATTAATCTTGCAAATTCCGCTTTCTTCCAACACATGCTACTGGTCATAGCATTTCGCATCTTCTTCCATTCTGAAACTCAAAAAGCGCGCGCATTCATTTTTCCTACACCACGTGGTGACATCTTCACGCCAGCGCTTGCTTCCCATGCTTCAAACCTTTTTTTCGGACGACTCACTGCTTCGAAAAACATTTTCAACGATTACACTCTGACGACAACACAAGCACATTTCGTGAATCACGCATCTCAACCACACTTCTGACACATTTTCTTTTCAGCTCACAAGAACAATATTCAGACTTTCACGAACTTATATATATTAAAAGTTTTCATTTCCTTACAACTTTTAATCTGGTAGGGGGATTGTCGAGTTAACTCCTCCTTCACTCCGTTAACCCTTTCACCAGGGGTCCTCTCTTCCTGGCTATAAATAGCCGCTGACTCTTCACCTCTATCTCTTTTTTTCCTTCAGGATTTCAGCTATCAACCTCGAAATGTAGGCGCTAACAAGGGATAGCGTGAAACACGCTGAGCACAATATTCACACACGCACGCACATACAGAATATTTCACGCACGCACATACAGAATATTCACACACACTTCGTCCTTTGCACTATATATTATGTATTTGTTGTGTTTATAAAAAATATTTATTGTTGAACAAATTCACATTTTCTTCTACTTGATTATTTCTCTTGTTGTTGTCTTTGTTACATTTGATATTGTAAAAAATGGTAGAGGGTCAGATTTTTATTTCTATTTTAACCAATACAAATTGGCTGACCCACTATAACCAAAAGGAAACAAAAAAAAACCATGTAAAAAAAAACCATCTTTATTCACTTCGTATTTCACTGGGGAAAAGGGATCCATTCGGAAAGCTTCTTCCTAAGTGCCGCTGTTTTGAAGAAAACTGAGGATATACTTTGACCCAGGATTCACTACAACCTGAACCGTTTCAAGCCCAGAGTCAACCGTTATCTATCCTACATATCCTCGTAATCTACAATTCTTACCTCTATGAAAAACGGAGTAAGGGACTAGAAGGGCCCTTGGGTTTTGTATTAGAACAATATAGTAAAACTAGAACTTTTACATAACACGAATGAAATAGAGGGGGACAGAGAGAGACATAAAGAGAGAAAGAATTTCCAGTGATAATTTTTCGTCGCAAAATGTGGATCGGCTAATAATGTTAATAATTTTCCAAATAAATGTCTTACTTCTTTGAACTTGAAAAATTTTTCATTCAATGTTTAAAAACTTTTACGAGAATTAAACCAAACAATAGGTGAATGTGAAAAATGGACGAACATTTTAGGTATCAAACAGAAACATAATTCTACAAATTATACATATGTACATATTGAATATGTAATTTTAATCTTCATTTTAAATAAAAAAATCATCAGTTCTCTGAATGATATTTATATTCTTGTCCATACCATTTCAATTGACTTTTCTTGATGGAAAAGGTCTTCCAAAATCATCTACATTCGCGTTTTAATGTAAAAAATTTAGATTCTAAAGTGAAAACAGAAATTTAATAATTAGTATATGGATATTTCTTACAGCAGTTTAAAATAATCTGGTACAAATCCTCGAGTTAGGATCGAACTCATTAACAATTGATAGAGTTTAAGGAAGTTACCTAGTAGAAAGTTGTTAGTATAATGTATTTTTAAGAATTTTTTTTTTACCTGATTTTGTTCTAGGAAACAGTTTTTATGGAAATACATTTTTGCTATTTTAACATATCTATATTTTTATTCCGATTATTAAAACAGTATGTATGTGAAGAAAAGACAAAAATACGAACACTCAATAAAGTGACATATGATGAGGAAGAAATATACGAGAATTTAATAATCAGGATGCATCGAAAACAAGAGAAAAAGATGAAAATAGCGATTAACCTTTAAATGGATGACAAAGAAATGTATTAATATTTTTTGTTTGGCTTATATTCAAACATGAGATAGTATATTCGCCCACGTTTTTCCTAAAAAAGATATTTTATTTTGTGGATAAGGGTAACTTTTTTTAGGTTTTAATGTGAAAATTCGTTATTGGAAAAAATACAGAAAAAAGGAATTAGATTTTAGAATTAAAGAAAAAGAATTATATAAGTTAATTTATTCTTCCTTTTCTTCTTCTCCTTTCCCTCTCCCTCCCCTCGTTAGTTTCACTAAAACAATTTACAGTTCGTTAAATGAATTGCTTCTTGTTGATCGATTTAACAAAACGATTCCGTGAGCTAGCAGATGTTTTAAATTGATTCATCTGACATTGGTTTTATGTCGCTGATCGTCGCTCGAATATTTGATTAAAAAATAGATTGCGATGTGTATTCGTTTTAAATCAATATTGTAAATCTCCTCAATTCAAGAACGAATAAATTTTAGAACAACAATCAACCTTTTTTTCAAACAGTGGGTACAAAAGTACATCAAACTTAAAACCAATTTTTTTTTAAAGATTGCAGAATATTTTCCCAACAAAAAACCATGCATAAAAGCATCTGCCTTAGAAATAAAAAATGTCCATTTTTTTCTTTGGAGAAAAGATTTTTTTTATATTTAAAAAATTAAATTATTGGTATAATGTTATCACTGAGGAGAGTGATTAATGCACATTTCTAAATTGACTTTTAATTTATTATTTTCAGTATGCAAAATATTTATATATATATATATTTATTCAGTATATAAAATAATTTCATTGACGTTTGCATTTTTGGAGCAAAAGATGTTTATACGTATGATTAAAAAGTGTACATAATGAACTATACAGAAAACCCAATGATAAACCACTATATATACATTCTTTTAACTCATACCATCATTAATCAAGTAGATACCACAATCAACTGAACGCTTCCCGGAAGTTCTTCCAGTGATCCCATTTTTCAACGAATCTAAGACTAAGAACAGCCCTAAAAATAGATTTCGGCAACATCAGATACAACTACACAGCATTAAAAAGCCAACAGGAAGTGAACATATGGTCCAACCCACTGATTTACAACAAAAAAGACGTAAAAAGATTCATTAAACTCGTAAACAAACACTTCTCCGCATCAAGCACTCTCCAAAATATGCACAAAACACAGTAAAAATCATCTACAGTTTCATCGAGAACATGGCACAAATAAACACAAAAGAAAACTATCAACAAATCACCTAAACAAATTAAACCGTTAACTGCAGAATAAAAGAATTTATATTTGTTAAACGGCAATTTTTTTAGAACAATGTAACATACCAAGTCACTGTAAAATCGGCAGATAACGAAGAAAACTGAATATAGGTTGTTTTGAAAGAACCTGGAAACAACTCATAAAACATTTTCTAAATAGTAAATATGCGAACAGTACAATGCTTTCTAAATATATCTGGGAGTTTAAAAACAAAAAGCAAATCACACCAAAATTTTATCATGGAAAATAAGAAATGCGAAAAATTTGTTGATAATCAATCAAAAACTGTAAACCCATGTGGATGGAAAAAAATTTTAATTATTTCCAGACCAAAACAAACTGTAGTTTAAACGATGAAACTCATCTCAAAATTGGGACATGAAAATTTTTTTTACTACGCTTCATTAAAAATTTAAAATTTTGAAAACGAACAAGAATAAATAAAATTAAAATCTTTTAAATAATAAACAAATTAACAAACCATGTCAAAATAACCGTTTAGAATAATGAAATAGACTTTGTGTAATCTTCACCTTATTTGAATATATCATCTTATATATGAATATATATTAGTCTTTTCAAAACACAATTCTTGATGGATGACGATTGCGTTTAGCATGAAACCACTGTCGCCTGTGGGTGTTGAGTTCATTTATTATTCAACACACACACACACACACACACACACACACACACTAATTTTGATTTATATATATATATATATTATATTATATATAAAAAATATAGTCTTAAATGTGCTATATTTATGGGATAAATTTTAAAATATCAGAGGAACGTCCTAAATATAAAAAGTGAACATGATCAACACTTAGAGGCGACAGTCTGTTAAAGTCTATATGCATCATCAGGCCACGAGTAGGTTTTCTCGGCTAAATAGACCAACAAGGTAAGAAGACTCTGCAGAGTTCAATGATCCCAATGTGATGTCAGTTAAACTTAAATACTTTGTTCATTTTTTTGGGTCAGAAAGTTATTGCTCGTTTTTATTTATTTTTTATTTTATTTTTTTTTATTTTATTTTATTTATTTATTTATTTATTTATTTTTGTTTCTTATTTTATTTTTTTATTTAGAAACAAAAAATTTGTTTATATCACGTATTTAACAGTTTTGTTTTGGTTTGAGAATTTAATTAATATATATTTATTCAATTTTGGGGTTGGTTGTTGTAGTTCATTCTAACTATTTTTTTTGGGGAACAGTTTTTTAATTTGGGATTGGTTTGCCTATTTATTTACTTGGATGAATTTAGGTCAATTTATTTTTTATATTTTCTCTTTTTGGTTTTCGGTTTTAAGCAACATAGTATTTATTTATTTATTTTATTTATTTATTTATTTATTTTTATTATTTGTATTTGTTTTTATTTTATTTTTCTGTTTTTCATTTTTTAGGTTACGTAGTAAAAAATTTATTTTCATGCCTGCATTTTGAGATGAGCTCGGATCTTTTATTTAATAATTTATTTTGGTCGGGGAAAGTAATGATAGCTATTTTTTGCTCCAAGCAAAGTTTGCAAGTTTTTGATTGGTTGTTGTAGACTGATGACTTTTTCCTTATCTTCCAAGATATTTTTGGTGTGATGTGCGTTTTGTTTTTATTTCCCAGATATACTTAGAAAGCATAGTACTGTTCGCATATTTACTATTTGTAAACGATGTTTTTGTGTGTATAATTTCTTTGCTTCCAGGGTCCTTTAGTTACTCCTATGTATACTTTTTCTTCGTTATCTGGTGATTTTATCGTGGCTTGGTATATTACGTTGTTCTTTTTTGTAGACAATTTTCGTTTAAGGGACATTCGTTTTTTATTCTGCAGTTGCACTGTGTTTTGGGTTTAATTTGTTCGTGTGGTTTGTTGATAATTTTCCTATTACGTTGCTTTTTTATTATTTCTTCTCCCATGGTCTTTTTTGTATTCTCGGTGCAGCTGTAGCTGGGAATGATTTTTACTGTATTTTTGTTGAATATCTTGTGTAAGGTGCTTGATTCTGGGAAGTGTTTGTGTAAGAGTTTGAAGAATATTTTTCCTACGTTTGTTTTTACGTTCTTGCTGTACGGTGGGTTGAACCATATGATTATATATAAATATATATATATAAATATATATATATATAAATATCGTATATATATATATATAATATCAATATATATATAAATATATAAATATATATAATATATACATATAAATAATATATACACATATATACATACATATATATACACATATATACATATATATAGACACACATATATATATATATATATATATATATATATATATATATATATTCATGCATGTTTCATGAAATAATATAGAGAAGTGTTGTCCATTTATTTTATGTAAATTCTTTTCATAATGTCTGATAAGCTTAATAACATTATCATTGAACGAAGAAAGAAAATCACAGTATTGATCCATATTTTTAAATCCAATCTAAGCTTTCGGCTTATATAAGCCATTATCAAAGATGTCAGTTGGCAGTACAATATATTAAGCAATATACGGACAAGACAGTGATGATAGTCTGTTATTGTTTACATGGATGATTTCCAAGCAACGATAAACACGTGCATATAAGACGCAGGAAGCGAAAATCGCACCGCTGTTCATAAGTGAATTCGAGAAGTATTAAGTATGGGAACTGTTGGTATAAACCAATGGCTTCTGTTCCCAATTATAAACATTTAAGGAGATTTGTGGAGATTTCATAGTTGATTTTGTTTAGGTTAGGTTACAACTGTTTTATGTATATAGCTTCAAGAATTTTTAGTTTTTGTTTATTACTTTCATGTTTAAGTATATTTGTGTTTTCGACAAGGATTTTACGGAATGGTGTGTGCGGCAAGGCATGTTGTTTTACATACATATATATATATATATATATATATATATATATATATATACATATATATATATACATATATATATATATATATATATATATAGATATTTAAAGACATTTTTGTGTTTAACATTCTTTTTATAGATACAAGTATTTTAGTAAATGCTCTGTTTATAATAGACAGTATTAAATAACATTTACCAGCCTGAATGTCCGAGAAATTTTCATAGAAAATATTCGTCCTTTGACAGGATTCGAACTTGCATCCTATACGGAACCGTCATTTAGCTTAACGTGCCTAACCGCTCGGCCACAAAGGATCGCTCGAATTTACTTCTTATAACTTCAATCTTCCATGAATCTCTCACGTACATTCATAACTGCTCACCTCGTATTTTCGAACATAAACGAGATATTCGTAATTTAAACAATGCTTTAGTTGTACACACAACTAAATCTGATCATAATTTCGATTTTGATTCTGTGAAGATTTTAAAATATATTCATAATAAAAAATCTTAGACGGATTTATGAGGCAGTCATAATATCTATCTCACGCACGGTGAATACTAGACCCGGCTTATTTAATATTTCCCCTTTTCTAGCAAGATTAATGCTCGACAAACGTACATATAAGTTTTAGATTAAAATAGAATTCTTTTCATTTTTCATTCAAAATACTATATTTTAGGAATACGTTTTCACAACATCGCCCACGTGACGCCGACGTAATCATATTGAAACGGAACGCTGATCTTGAAAAATTTCAATTGTCTGTTTTGATTAGTCTTACTCTTATGTCCATCGTCTTTTCATATTGAATTAAACATAGTCGAAAGTTAATTATGTTTTATGAATATGTCCTGAAGATGGTCTACTAGATCAAAACGTCAGACGTTGACATTATATTAAAATTAAAACAGCAGAATTGCATATTAGGATTTTTGTTTGTTTTTTCCGTATATTTTTCTTCATACTGTCGGATCTATATTCATATATTAGCTTACATATATATATATGTGTGTGTGTGCTTGAAAAGTGTAAATAAATAAAAATAAATATATATATGTATAATTATTTATATATTATATGCGCGATACTTATTAAAAAGCGCTCAATATCAGAATAGAGCTAACATATTTGGTTGGATAGATGTGAGTTTTGTGACCCTAGTTTTTCATGCTTTAGCGATCGTCTGATTTATTGAGAAAAATGTTATACTTTGTTTTAAATAATTTCACGAAATACATATATATATATATATATATATACATACATAAATATATATATATATATACATACATGTTCATATACACATATATCTATACATACATATATACATATATATATATTCATATATACATATATTGGCAACATTTATATGCGTATATATATATATATATATATATATATACATATATACATATATACACACACATATATACATATATATACATAAATATATATACATATATATATATATACATATATATACATACAATTATATAAGACATTTTACATATTTTATACGTTCTTTTTATACATATACATACATATATATATATATAAATAATATATACATAATATACATACATATATACATGCATATCATTTGTTTACATTTGGATACGCATTGTATATATATGAATGAATATATGAATACATCATGTATATATTACATACATAAAAATATAAAATATACATATTTAACCGAACGTTCCTCATGTATATATATATTTAAATACAAATATTTAAATAAATGTCTGTTATACAATGAACATATATATATATACATATACATGTTATATACATAATACACATGTATATATTTTACATACATACATATATATCCTCCGATATAATCGAACCTATATTCTATACATATATCATATAGCCGTTAAATATCATTAATACTGTTTATATACTTATATACATGCATATATACATGTTACATATCTATAAAAGAATATATAAACATAATATATATATACATAAATATATATACAGACATATATATATACATACATATATATATACATACATATGCATATATATACATCATATATATATGCAGTTCATTTATATATACAATGAATCATTCATACAAACATATATATTATACATATGCATAATGATATAAAATGGCATATATATATCCTTCAACAAAATTTTAAATACATACATTAACCTACAAATACATCCATAAAATATACATACATGATCCTTGTTTTTAAAACATATACATATATATATAAGATATTTATTTAATACATATATACATATACATTCATCTATATATATGGGACATATTATACATTTTGGTAAAATTCAGGTATATATCATATACATATAAAAAAATGTAATACATACATATATATATACATAACCATATATTATATGTTAACGGATATAAACTTTTATATATAACAACATAACGTAATCTATTATTTATTCTGCCCATATAGACTAAATATTTTAGAATTTTTTCAATAAGTTTCAAGAAACAATACGTCAAAACAACCCTTATTCAATATAACTAAGATATTTAGTCATTATCACGAGGGCGTCGTTAAGGCCAGTTTTTTTAAATCAAGTATCTTTGCAGTTCATTAGGGTATTACAAAAATAGCTCCATTTGAACCCGTAAAAACGGGTTTAACTGCTAATCTACCGAAGGAGACTCTGCCCTTCGGCGTAAATTCTCCTTCGGGTTCCTCCCGCCCGTAGGGAAGAGAGTTAACCGAGCAGTCGCTCGAAAAATTTCTGGACGACTAATAACTAATTATCCATAACTAAACATATAATCAACCATGACACACATTAGAAAACTGCAAATGTTTATTAATAGATTCCGATTTTACTTCAACATTCACACGCAAAAAAAGAAACATATTGGATTTTAAAAATAAAAACACATAAACTAGGGTTGAATTGGGACTTAGGTGTTTTAAATATTTATAAATATTTCAATATTTAATAATGTTTTTAGATATGTATAAAATTTTTTAAAAAAATATTTATGACAGACGGTTAGGAATATCCGAACAGTGACGTTCCATATCACGTGACGTCCGCGTCTCGCGAAGGACGCTACTTTTGCAAACAAACAGTAATTTTAATTTATTTGTATAAAAACAGTTATTTCCGATGAAAATTGAGGACAATTTGAAATATCAAATATATATATAAATAAATAAATACTTTCATAAAATAAAAATAATTTTAATACTTTTCTTTATACATATGAAAAGTATTTTTCTATATTATATATATATATATATATATACATATATATATACATAAAATATATGTATATATATATACATACCTATACATGCATATATACATACATAATACACATATACATATATACATATACGTATATACATATGTCCTAATAGTGGATACATATACATATATATATAAACACATTTTAGATTGTTTCAATAACCATAAAGAAACAATACGTCAAACAACCCTATTCCCCATACATATGTACACATACATATAGTCACCCCCACGATATATATATATATATATATATATATATATATATTTACAACATATATATACACATACATATATATACACACATATTTGAACCCGTATATATATACATACATACATATATAACACCCCGATGTATACACATTCGGCGTATACATATGCCCTCCCGTAGGGAAGAGAGTTGAACCGAGCAGTCGCTCAGAAATTTTGGACGACTAATAACTAATTCCATAACTGTAAACACTACAATCAACCATGACACATTAGAAAAACTATATACATATTATATATTATTTTACTAACATATACGCATAAAATAAATATATATATTTTAAAATCACACATAAACTCGAGGCGGTGTGAATTGTGTTTGGTCTCGCTGTTTTAACTTATAAAAACTATTTCTATACTTCAGTTAGACATATAAAATTTTTGGAAACCTAACAGACGGTTTGGAAAGTCCGAAACGGTCCTCCTCCGGTGAGCTGAAGGAACCGCCACTATTCAAACGTGTTGTGAGTTTTTGTAGTGACAGCAGTGTCCCGATCCTTCAGAACGGTCTGATGGAAAAGGTTGAAATGGCTGCGTTCTACGCCAGAATCGCTATTCGTGCAGAAAAGTTCTTGTCGTAAACTGCAAGGACACAGAAAATAAGCAGCACTTTCGGTTCCTTACAAAGAGCCTTTAATGTTACTGCTTTTTATGTCACTACCAAAAGAAATTGTTGGTTAAAGTGTTTAACGAGATTCATGTTTGGCCGGAAAGTCACAGAGAGAGAAAGACGATTATTATGCTGATAGGAATTCAGCTGATCTATAAGGTAATTGTGGATATTCGTCTGCACCCCTGCGATATAGCAGTTTGCTTTCGCAACTTTGTTGACGAAGTTATCTGGATTTGTACGGGTTCTATTTCTATCTTTTGGTTCGGATCGTTTTTCTTGACGCAGGACAACCAAATGACCAGACCAGCAAGATCCACCAAGCCGTTTTCCACCGCGTCCTCTCTGCTCTCCGTCCGCGTTCTGTTTAACTCAAGCGTCCAGGCGGCTTATATAGAGTTGAGCGGAGCTAAACAATCCCACGAATTTTAATATGCAAATCGCCTTGACCACCATATGTTTCCGCCTAATCTCCGAATATCTGCGGGCAACCAGTTCTCAAGTGGTACTAAAAATGAATTTTGATTCCCTGCTGGGTTTTCCGCAGACATCATCTACTTAAGCCTTGCGAAAAGCATTTATCTCGTCTAAGGACTTTGGCTGGATTTCGCCCTGCAGACCACCCAAAAACCAATTCACCATTTATCACAAGCTTTGTTTAACGAACCCGTCCATTAATCACTCTGAAATTAATTCACCTAATTAACTAAAAACTCAACCCCAGAAACAGTTAAAAAAAAAAAAAGAAAGAAAACTTATTTTTGGAATTTCTCCGGAATTCCTTCTACCCAACTAATTAGTACCTTCATCCCAATCCTTTAGAACTGTTGATTAATAAACCCACCTGGGGGGCTCTCTCTCTCTCTCACACAACACACACACACATATATATATATATATATATATATATATATATATCTTTAGTGAGAACTAAAATGTTAAACATTTTGGTTCTCACCAAAGTGCAATTTGATGCACTGAACCGAAGTTGCATCTTTGTAGTAAATTTTGTATATATGAAAAAATTATGATATATATACATAAATACATACATAAGTGAATATATATATATATATATATATATATATATTCACTTATGTGCTAATACCGTTGAGAGCGGTTTGAATCCTCTTCTTCAGCCGCACTAGGTATGGGCAAATAACAGAACAGATTGTGTTCTATATCCTTGGATGACAATAGGTCCATGAGACGAAAAACCTGAGGATGTGTGCTTAGAGACATAGTGGTATGCAATGCACCATATCTCTGTATTTGGCTCTCCAAAATTTGTGGTTGGTTCTGCACACAGCCTTTCCCACTATAATCAAATTATATGAGCAGATATCTGGTCGTTGATTCCTAGGAACTGAGTTATTTGACATTCATACGTCGATAAACGACGGGAGAGCTCAGTATATATAATATATATATATATATATATATATATAGTATAATGTACATTAGTAAATACATCTTACTTATTATAAAACGCAGATTGTGTGTGTGTGTGTGTCTGTACGTTTATATATTGGCTCGGATTTCTTTTTTACATTTTTCAACAAAACTCACAGGATGTAAAAATTACCTTGCGGTGGTTCTGGATAGCGCCAAAATTGGAAAAACAATTGTTTTTGCATCGAAATCAATTTGAAAACACGATTCTGTCGCCAGAATGAAAAGGGGACAACTCATATCGAGTTATTTATAAAACCCAGGTTGTTTGTGTGTGTGTTAGGTTTATATAGGATCGGATTTCCACATTTTTCAACCGATTTCAACAAAATTTCACTTTTTTTTTTTTGGTAGGTAGTGTTTTTTATTGTCTTGCACACTTTTTTTTTCTTTTATTTTACATTCAGAATACTTTAAAAATTCCATTTACAAGACAATTTTTTATAATAAAATTCTATTCAATCGAACGATTGAAAACAATGTTTTTGTTCGAGTTTGATCAATTCGTAAAAAACAAAAAGAAACAAAAAAAAAAAAAAAAAACTAATTAAGATATGCGTGTCCGTCAACCTTAAACAATAATCTTTGTCAATTTTATTTTTCAGTCTTTATGATGGTCGATACTTGATCTATCTCTTACTGTTACATCCCCAGGCTCTACTGCTAGTATATAATATATATACACACATACAAAATATATATATATATATATACACACACACATACATTTCTATGTATAATTGCTTTCTTTTCCGGAGTTAAGGAAAGTAAAATTTCTCCAAAATGATGAAAAAAAAAAAATGCTCCAAACTGAATAAGGACAAAAGTTTTGTCGAATTCTTTGTTATTATTAAAAGAATATACCAAAGGATTATTAAATTATATTTTTCTTTCTTTTTAGAATACTCAGAATTTTGGTTAAAAATCTTTTGTCAGAATATTCATATAGAAAATTTTAGCAGTAAAAGAAAAACACACTGAATGCAAATTCTTGCAATCAAATTGCCGAATTTTAATGAAACTTTCATGACTTATTCACAAATGTGTGAAATTATTTAAAAGAAATTTTTGTTTTATATCTGTTAGCTGCTCTTATCTAGTTATTATATGGAGAAATTTTTGTTCAGCTTAATGTTTATATTAGTTAAAAGCAGAATGTTTTGCAGAATTTTAACTACCAATTCCTTTTTGGAAAACAGGAAACCTAGTCACTAAAATCTGCTCTCAATCATAAAAACAAAAAAAAAAAACATAATAAAACTAAGACATTTATTTAGAAAAGCTTTTAATTGCTTGTATGAAGAAAATATATTATGGACTATTTTGTCTTAAGAAACAATTTTTTTGATGAAAACAATTCTTGTAAAAATTCAATATTCATTTTTGTTGAAATTTTAATTATAATAATTTATAAAGTTTTAAATCTTAAATATTGTTATCAAGTAAAAACTATACTTACTTATCATAAATGGAAAAGCTTAGTACAATTCATCGACTCCCAATATTTAACAATTTTTAAAACTTTGTATGTACCAATTTTTGTAAATATGGACATCAGAAAATAAAAGCGATATCTATATTAAATATAGAGCCAAAGTATCTAAAATCCAATAAACATTAGATTACGGAGAATATTTTCCTAAATTTTAAAGATTGTTCAGTAGTTAAAAATTATATGAAGAAGGTTCTCATATTTTATACCTCAAGTTAATTTTAGATATGTCCACCATAGAAAAAATATTAAACTTCCGTCCGTCAATCAAGCTGACAACACCTTACATAAACAGCTAACACTATGTTAAAAAAATGCGTTTCTGCAATATTTACTTCCAATCAGATTAATTAAATTTTAAATCTGCTAATATTCCTCAAATAAAGTTTCAGAAAAGTATATTTTATTTTTGAAAGATTTTTATTGAAGAGAATTACATTCTGATAAAAGATAGCTAAAAATGGTGATAAAAATCAGGATTTTGGCTATTTCTAAACAAAAATCTCTTTCCAGTCAATTTAAATTAATTCTGAAATATAGCAAAGTTTTTTTTGCTTCTTAGAAATATTAAATTTAATTTATTAACTTGAAATTAAAACTAAAATAAAAGCTTTGAGAAAGATTTTTCATTTTTTAAAATCCCATTTCTGTGGTGGTACTTTAAAAATCATCCAAATGTTTGATTCTGGGTGCTTACACATACAAGAAAAACAATAAAAAGCTAGAACAAAAGTACCCTCTCAATCTTGTTTAGTGAAACACATTAAAGGCTTGCTACCTGAATAGAGGCAAACACACACAAGTAATTTCCATTTGTAATGTATCTATCACCCTCTGGCCATTAATAACATAAGAAAAATAGGTTATACATGACAATGTTCGACTATTAAAACTATTCAAAGACTGCTAATTAAAGAAATGTTAAATATTAACAACCTGATCTCTCCTATTGACTAACATATTTTATTGTTATAACAAGATACATATTCATTAGATCAAGAAAAAAAAGAGAGAGAGAGAGAAAGAAAAAAAAATGAAGAAATCTTGCTGTCACTATTTAATTTTTAATTATCCTTTAAATAATCATGCTGGGATAGTATTTGTTCTGGATTTACACCTATAAATAGTAATTTATTTTCTGCATGAATAATCTTGGATTTTATCTATACAGTTAAATCTTTATTGAAAGTAAGAAAGAATTCTACATTTTAAATTTTTAAAAGTTAAAATATCAAAAGAAAGGGAAAAATTTAAAAACTTAAATATCTAAATTAAAAAGTTAAAAATGACCAAATGATATAAAAAGAATAAACAGCAAAGAGTTAGCCGTCTGATCTCCCCTACTCACTAATTAGGTACGTCACTGTTAACGCTTGTTTGCTCATCAGCATAATACTGCCTGTTAAACATAGCTCATAGGTAAATAGGAGAGAACTGGCAATGTAAGGAATGAATGTAGAGTCGATGTGTTTTATAGTTTAGAATATTTTCATTTGACATATGGACTATTGTCCTCATCTTTGTTATGTTTCGGCGATTGTGTGCTCTAGCCTTCTTCAGGTGTATGTCATTCTTGTTCCACTTAGTAGTTGCAAGTTCAATCCCTGGGCAAGTCAGCATGTACTTTGACTCGGTGCAAATAGAGTAATAACTGATCAAGACTAAATAAGAACTTTAAATATATTCCAAAACATAGGCAACAGAACAAGAATAATCTGCTGCTGTAGATTAAAGTGTTCAGTTTGAAATTCCCCTGTTGGTTATCTGTACTGACAATTCTGTGTAGAACCATATCTGTTGCCTCAAGTTTTCTTTATCTGGGTGGAGATTATCCAGCATTCACTACCATATAGGAAGACTCTTTTCATGAAATACACTGGTTTAAAGTTTTGGCACACATCAGTAATGGTTTTTAGCTGAGGATCATTATAAGTTTCAGGTCTTTCAACATCGTACCCATTCTCCATGTTGACCCAGCCAATACTAATGGGCTATCAACTTGGGTGCCATCTGTCTGCTACAACTGTTCTCATAGCATTATGCACATCTATTCATTAATTTAGCATTAGTCAAACCAATATTCCTTTATGAAACAGTTCTTGTTAAAGAATTTGGTATAATTCTAAAAGAAATCTTAGAAAAAAAAAAAAAATCGTTAAACCAGGTTCAAATTTCAAATTAGTCTGTTGCATTCACTTTCATATAAATGCCCTTGGGAAAAGCATTAATCAGTCTCTTCTTCATCTTGTCCAATCATGAGTTAATAGCAGGGCAGACTGATCTCTCTAGCTTTAGAGTGGCAAGAGGAAACCACTGTATTTCCAGAGTCACACACATGAAAGGAAGTCATGGAGAATCATACATTCAGAAGATGCATGGCATTTACATAAAAAAAAAAAAATTCTTATGATTTTACTACTAGATTCACTTGAGTAGTTTTCTACACAAATGAAGTAAATATTTCTGGCAGTAAGGAAAATATTGAGAGCTAAATATGCTGAATTTAACGTTTCTGGAGAAGAGGTAACACAATCATGTGTTCCATAACTCAAAGGTTGTCAAGGGACATTTACTACTGTTATAGCAGCAGATGGCCTGACAGAGCCCATCTCTCTTCAGGCTGGTTTTGAATTCAGTTGTCTTACTAGGCTGGCGACCATCCAAGGCTGAAGAGTCAAGTCTATCTGCAGCACCTAGATCTAGATGACTAAAAAAGTAATGTTGTGGAGGTAAATGTAGTAGCAAACACATTATACTCTAATATTGTTAGTGTGGCTTAATCATGTGCAATAGCTTAATAGCAATCATTTTGAATACTAATTCTGAATACCGATTGATTGATTTTTTCAAAGAGGTTGTCTTGTAAAATAACACCATATTAGGTTTTAATAGGATTAATTTTGCTTAACAAGAAAACTGAATTCTAAACCATAGAAGAGAGAACAGGAAGCCACTCTGCTTTCTCAAGAAAGCATGGCAATTCACAGATAATGAAGAAAAGGAATCTGTGGAGAGCCATGATTGCCCATGTACTAAACAGACATGACATTTTTTAAAAGATATGTGAAAGTGAAATGGATAATAAAAAAAAAAAAAAAAATCACATCATTAGGGTTGGTAGACAAAGAAATCTACAAGCAACTGAGTGGACAGGGATAAATAGGATTCCATCACATCAATCATTTCCATTGAGGAGGCCAAGCAAATACACACACAGAGTTACATCAATAAGTCTGTAGCATTATCATAAAAAGTGATTTATGCAACAAAAATTTATTTTTCAATATAATTTTTTTTCTCTTGTCAACACCCTTAATTTAGTCATGAATTAGGACAGATGAAGCATAAATTGAAAATTTTTTGGTCAAAATTCAACCAAAAACTTTATAAGCTGTCGACTTATTGATGCACATTTCTATGTATTACAAAAGCTGGGAAATGTCTGAAATTCAAACAACAAATCTCACACAAAAAAAGCAATTAAAACAAAATTTGTGAATTAAATTTTAAAAAAAATGTTTTAATCAAATATATGAAAAACATTATACAAATTCTTATGGATAAAATAAGAGGAATTAAATAAAATTTTGCATTTTATTTCCTTTGGTAATTTTTATCCTTAGAGAGAAAAAAAAAATATTCTGCATCAAGTGTCCATCTTTCTTGGCAGTGCCCAGTTTGTGTATGTGTATCGTGCATTTCAGTATAGTAGAATGATCCTAAAAAGACCAAATTCTAGGTGGAAAGAACAAGGGAACTGTCGGGCAGGGAAAAAAATTAGTTGCTTTCCTAAGTTGAATTAATTGGTCAATATGAAGTTCTGAATTTGAGCAAAATCTTTTTGTGTGTGTTGGGCTAGTAACTTAGGAAAATACATCTGGAAATTACAGAGACAGCTAGACAAATGACAGACATAAATATTCAATAAATAAAGAATGAAAGTGTGTGTGTGTGTGTGTGGAGGGGGGGGGGTTTAAAATAAGTTTCTGGTACACAGATATTTATAGTCATATAGCACCAAACATTTCCTTTTGAACTGACAAATATGAAAGTTGATAATTCTGAAAGTACTGAAACTATCAAATAGTAGATGAAACATTACTCAAGCTAATTTAACAACAGCACAGCCTGGTTGGTTTAATAGTTTGCTTTGAAAAAAAATAAAATAAAAATAAAAGTGTGTGGGAGTGGGGATCTGGATATATATACTAGGCAGAACCAAATCAAGGGTATGTTACCTTATGACATTTGCTACCAAAATATATAAAATAAAAAAAGTTTAAATCTCATTTTACTAACAACTTGTAAATATAAGGACTTTTTATTATTATTTAGTAATGATACATGGGACAAACAACTGCTTGCAAAAAGTTCTACCCAGGAATCTACAACAACTGATAACTGAACAGTAAGAGAATTTCTCATTTTTCCATCTGAAATCGGACATTGGAAAGTGCTAACCAATTACAGAATGGGTTAATATCAGTAACAAATAACAATTTAAGGAAAACAGTTACAAAGAATGAGGAAAAAGAAAATGGTGAAAGACAATTGGTTTACTTTTCCTTTTTTGCTAGAGAGATCACAATGTTACAGATTAGGCAACTTAAAATCATGAGGAACAAAGTACACAGTGGAGCAGGCATTATACAAAATTTACATGTACAAGAATTAAAATCTGAGAAAATATAACTTACAATGAAATGGTTAAAACATATCTGTATGATGAATTCTAATAGATCTGATCACTGGTTTGAATCCGACCATTGGCTAGATTATTAATATAAGTATATATACAAAAAGTTTGTCATGCGCATAATACTGCTTCAAAAATATTAGCAGCTTCAATAGCAACCACCACATTTCCAGCTGTACACATGAATTACAGACAAACCTCCAAACATTATTCTACAAGTACTTATCGGTACTAATGAACCAAAATCCAGTTCATATATTGACATATAGAACAAAAAATCTTCCAAGATTTAAGAAAAACCTTATGGCAAAATTGCTGCAATTTTTTGTCACAAAGAGAAGAGCTACTCAAAGTCACAGAGGAAACATTTCTGAGAATAATGAATGTCAAAATATTTTAATATAATACTGATCATGTAAAGATTATGTCAGACAATACAGAGCAAATGTCTTCAAATTCGTTAAAATGAATTGAAATCAGGATTCTAACATTACAATAAGCAGAGTAAAGGTAACAGCATTGGTCAATTAAAACACTGATTTGAAGCTAAAAAATACATCTTCGCAACAATTTGCTTTATTTAATGCTTTCAGTTATTTCCTGACCTGAGATTGCTAAAACAAAAGAGTTTGGTTCTATGCGACATTTTTAAAAGTCAGGCAAATAACTCTGGATTTTAAAATAAGGCAAATTGACCAGGTGACAAGGAGATTAACAAAAGCATCATGGACCAAAGACAATTGCAATATTAACAGATTTATAAGGAGTTGATCATCATATTTCTGAAGAAGAACCTAGGCAAGAGAGAAGTGGGGGATTGAGAAAAAAAAAAAAAAAAAAAAAAAAAAAAAGAAATATAGTTCAAGAATAAGAAGAGTATATGACAGTGTATGTTGAATGGGCAGCTACCAAGAAATGAGGCAAGCAGCAGCTATTTTTATCAATTAAAAAAAAAAAAAAAAAAAAAAAAACAAAAAAAAAACAACTTGTCATAATAAAGCAATGTTTTAATATTATTCAGCTGAACTTTCTCTAGCATTTTTTTTTGTTTTTGTTTAAAGCGCCACTCCAGCTGGAAGCAAGAGAATCTAAAAGTTGTCAAAAGGCAAATCAATGTCAGCTGAGAGACAGCATTTAAACAAAGAACTGCTAGAGTAAAGCCCACATAACCCACACTTTGTAGGGAACATGCAGTCACTATCCATGGAGGTCCTCCTCATATACACAACTCTTCAGATGCCAATATTGATAAATGATTTTGGAGTACTTTTCATTGGTCTTTTCTCCTCTTTCAATTTGCCTCTTTTTGCTTTTGTTTTCATTCTATGTAAATAATTCACATCATTTCCTTGACTCGTGGTTTTTTCTTTTTATATTTTGATAAAGTCAATATTTTGCCAATGAGTAAAATTCCTGGGGGAAAAAAGTCTGGTTAAAACAATCACAGAAATCAAAGAATTAGTTGGAATGGAATAAGAGATAGAGAAGTCTAACTTGATTAAAAAAAAAAAAAAAAAAAAAATTAAAAAGTCCTTTTATTTATTTACTGAAAATTAGAAATTCTTTTTAAAAATCAACTCAGATTTATATATTAAAGTCTGTATTTAGTCTGTAGTTACTTTAGAAGGGAAAAGGACAAAATTTGAGAAACTTTCCTATATTAAAAAAAAAAAAATATCACTGACAAACAGCAATGGATCTTATGGAAGTAAACTAATAAAAGACTGGAGGAAAAAAAAAAAAAAAAAAAACAAAAAAGGTCTGCATTAGTAAGTGTCAAGACACTAAAACATTAGATGCAGACATACTTACTGTGTTTGGTGGTAACAGTCACATTGATCAGCAGTTGTAACCAGTTGTCAGTAGATGTTGAAAATGGCAGTAGGGTAGCATTAAGAGGATCAAGCTTATGGTCATATACTAGATTACCTACCCAGCATAGACTAGGATAGAAGCAATGGCCCTTAACATAAAAAAAGACCAACAGAGGCAAATAAGAGTGGGCAGGTACAATGAAGTAGGCAACAATTTGTGGTAGGTACTGGGATTTGGGGAGGGAAGAAATGTAAAAAATGTGTGTGGATGGGGAGGGGAGATAATCTTTCCAGAGGCCTCTGTAACACTTAAGAATAGCCATTACTATAAAATCTGTAATGACTTTATGAAGGGGGTTTCGTTTAGAAAAAAAAAAAAAAAAAAGTCACCGAGAGATAGTCTTCACAAAACCCAAGATATTCACATCCAGTTCCTTACAACGGCGGATTATCTGCAAGACATTTGCCTCAGCTCCCAAAGTCACCTCGAAGAAGAGAAACTGTGTAAGAAGAGAGAAAGAAAGAAAGAAAAAAAAAAAAAGAAAAAAAAAAGGATAATATTGTAAGCAAAAACAAAGGAAAACAAAATAAGCATCAACCCAAATATACTCATAAAGATTGTTTTGAAGATCAGGTTTACATGATACATAAGTTATTAAATAAAAATTGTTAAAAAGAAATAAAAACAGGTAAAAAGAAATTGAGAAAAAAAAAAATGAATGAAGTATCTGCAGCTGAGATTTCTTGGTATTATTTCATATCAACTAATTTAGTTTTGACAAAATTCACATAAAAGAGGATATAATTACTCTAAGTAAAAGAAGGGGATTCTAAGTCAAAAGTAAATTTCAAAAAAAAAAAAAAAAAAAAAAAAAAATTGCAATCAATTGTACATAAGTTAAGGAAATAAAAGAGTATTAATTAAAAACCTGGCTTTCACACCTGTTTGTCACCCAATGGAGAGGTGACCAGTTTGGAGGATAAAATTATCTGAAAGTTACTCAGAAGAAAAGTAACCAAACCAGAATGAACATTAAATAATGTCCATGATAAAATCACAAGAGATTGATTGCCCAGAAGAATTAAAAAAAAAAAAAAAAAATTCTGAAAATAAATTTACATATATTTTAAGAGGAGTACTGAAAATCTCTTGGCCTGACACACTTCATAATATCTGACCAAATGACCAAGCCAGATTTTTTGGTGTGGTGAAGGAAGAATTTCTTGGTCAAACCAAGAAATTTTCAGCACAATCCCAAAGTTTGAAAGCAACTAAAATTGATTCTCTAGTTAAATTTGGTTTAAATATACCAATCTGTGGAGTATAGAAAGTTTTAATAAATAAAAAAAATTGCTGATTTCCTTTCATAAATGTTCAGATATGATAAAATTCAAGAAGTTTTTAAAATTGAAGAAAAAAAAAAAAAAAAATCCAAAACTGACCCAATTATAAAAAAACTAAAATTAGCTGTAACAAGAACACAGTATACAATTTTCCTTTTTTGTTTTGATATCTTTTTATGCAGATATTGTTTTTAACATTTTCTCTAGCAAATTTTATCTAATAAAATCCTTTGTGAGGAGGCAGTACCAATTGTCCTATAATTCCTTTAATGTCCCATTGAACTAAAGAATGGTCAACTTCTAACTAGTGGGATTAACTGTGAAAGAGAACCAATGATTATCTTTTAAATTATTGTCTTTCAATTACTGATTCAATTTTACAATCTTACTTGTACTTGACAGGTGAAATTTCTAGGATACATTATGAAGAAAGAGGGTCAGAGGGAATCAGTGAGTAACCTACATAATGAGTTTGTGTGAATGACTGACAGTGTGCACAAAGAACAATGATAAAGAACCAAATGTTGCTTAGAACTACAAGAGGCAGGAAACTGTGGACACCCATGATTGCCCACATGCTGAAGGGACAAAATATATAGAAGAAATCTAGTGTAGTTTTGTTTCTACCATACTGTGTGTGTATTTAATATGATGTGCAATACTTGATAGTCGGCTCAGACATGTGTGATGTTCCTCATGTCTTATTTTTAGTTAAGGGATCCATTCCTCCCACAACCAATTATATTCTCCACCATAACCTAATAGGATCCAATTTTCAGTATCTTTTGTTTCAAATATGGACTGGTGAATCCAATAAATGGAAAAGTTGGTGCAATCAATTAAGAAAGCATACTGAATATTGACACTTGCATAAGCCCAATGGTGCCAAGTCTTGTGTCTATAATCAGATACATAATCTGAGTATAAAGCTGCTAAGTAAACATTGAAATATGAAGTAGGCATGCCAATAATTAACTGAGTAACAGAAAACCTAAATTGTTGTACAACTAACTAAATATTCTAAAGTGTGATTGCAGTGTGTTTATATATATATATATATATATATATATATATATATATATATATATACTCTCACGTCGAAGTTCGACGATGAGGGTCAGGCCAATAAGTTTCAGGAAACTGACATCCCGACATCGGCACATGAGATTTGATTATAGTGGTGAAGGCCTCGTGCAGGACCAGCCACACTTTTGGAGGGACGAATACAGAAACCTGGTGCAATCAATGCCACAAGGTTCCCCAAACGACCCTCCGCAGGTTTTGAATTCAGAGTTGTCCTTCTCCTAGACCAGTTGCCATCCAAGGCTATAGAACCCAGTCTGTCCTGCTATTTTACCCATAGCTGGAGGGAGATGAAGAGGATTCATACCTTTCCCAAGGGTATTAGCACGTAAGTGAATGTAATGGATTTGACTGGAATTCAAACTCGGCTCATGTATTCCTCAATCCAAGCCGCTATCCATTACTCCACCGTGTTTCCTTATATATATATATATATATATATATATATATATAATAAAAAGAAAGAACAGTAAGATATATATATATATATATATATATATACACACACACACACACACACACAGATTTAATCTACTCTTACAAATTTTAATTCAAAAAGCATATAGAATTAAACACTATGTTTGTATTACTGAAAATAATGGTAACACTGGTTATGAAGATAGACAATAACAGCAATCAGGTATTTTCACATAAAAGGTTTGAGGAAGAAGAAAAAAAAAAAAAAGAGGAAAGGTTCAAAGTAATAAAAATCTTTGTTACATGTTTCCATATTGACACAGCATAGGGTAGAACTCTGACAGCTTTCATGAACAGCTGCTGCACCTGAAAAGAAGTAGAATTATACTGGCACATCCTAAAAGGTGGATTACAATGTCCTATCTACATAGAGAAATACAACAGTGACTAATGAAAAAGTAAAAGGAGGAAAAAATACAGAAACACTAACCTTTTGTTCTGCACATTTTTTGTTTCACAAGGAATAGGAAAGTGTAGAAATTCACATAGGCATTCAATGGTAATATGAACTATTAGACGTATCTTACATGCAATAATATTTTAGCAAAATACCAAAAGGAGGTTATAAATGAATATAGAGAACAAGTGTATCAATATATTGCATCCTATATTTACAAATGCATTTATACAACTTTTTCCATTATTTAAAAAAAAATTACAAACTAAAATTTTCAAACATTGTAAACATTCTAATTGCAAGAACATGTATTTACTGGCATAAAGATGAAAAGCCAGCAGCATCTGGTATATTGGCAACTTGCATTCTCCTTTAGAATTTAATGTAGCAAAGTTAATTTCTTGTGCTGCATTCATTGGCAAATAAATATTTCAAAGCAATGTATGAAATTACTAAACTGAGAAAGTATTGCTTATGAGATTTAACATCTTTTATTTAGAATTTGTAGGCCTGGGGGAGAGGGAATAGAACTTCATGCTCAGTTTTAATAAAAACAAAAATGTATTGACATCTGTTGCATCATTAATAATATTTATTTTTTTAAATAACATTTTATGAGGATGTATCAAAAGTATTTTCATCCTTTTCTTTTTTTAACAGACCTTTACTTCAAAGCTTATTTCATGAACACATTTAACATGCTCAAACACACCCTGTAAATATCAATGTTCAACCCACCCCATCTCTACTTTGCCATAATATATGACGACATCATCGCAAATAATGCAGGAAGGTCACAAAAAGAGAGAATGACCATATATGCTATTGACACAACAGCTCTTTGTTTGATCAGAAAATAAAAGTTTTACAATCTTTTTTTTCATCATTTTTTTGATGACGAGAAATCAAGCATCACAACAAAATGGAATCTAGTGAATGACAGCAACCATGTGAGGGATAATTCCTGAATATGAGGAAAAAAACAAAAAACAAACAAAAACCCAAGGAAGAAATGCAAGATGAATTTGAGAGACATTTCTGACATTAATAGTGATGAACTGACAGATTCAGATCAGGATAATGATGTCAACACATATGTATCAAATCTAGAATACTCAAGTAGAAAAACAATCTCTGATGTCAATTTGCCAGAATTTCTGAAACCTAATGGGTATGTACAATTATTGTTGAAGGAAGCCAGGCAGATTGACTATTTGTCTTTGACAGATTCTTTTTATGAAACAGAAAAGAAGTGAAAATGCATTCGGGGGGGGGGGGGCTATATGCAACTGCCACTTCTACTCTAACAGTTTTATTTTCTCGCATTTCCTGCCTGTAGAACAAGTGTGTGTACAATATGAATGCTAAAGGGTTAAAGACAATGAATGTACAATCTTCTCTATAAAATATGTGACTATCCTTAAACTGGTATTTTATATAAAGACACTGTGCCAGCCTACAGCATACCTCATGTTATGACAAAAAGAAAGGGGTGTAAATATAGGCTTTTTATTTGGAAAGAAACTCATTGCAACTGACTATTTCAGTACTTGCTAATTATTTAAAAGTGTTGTTGTAACTATATGTAAATATTTTTACATATAAGATTTCATTTTTCTTAGAAAAAATGAATCTCTTAGCATTTGTTAAAGCCTTGTAAATTTATTTCCTGCTTTACTAAATGTGTTAAACAATTTAATAAAAAAGTGAAAATGAAACAAGTATAATAGTATTAATAAAGTCTATGTAAGTAAACTTGTATAAAGGTATATAATGATTATACAGAACTTATATAAAAAGAACAAGAGTGATTCTTGGGCCTTTTATTGGATGCACATTTAATAAAAATAAAAAACTTTTTATAAGACCAAGAAAAGCAAAATTCAAATATAAATGCATACATCAAGACAAGCAACAATGCATTTAGGAAATCATATCAAAACACACTACAAACCTTGACCCAATAAATTTGGCACACCTTGTTCTTGCATTTTTTTTTATGAACACTTGCAACAAATCTCAGCTATTTTAACAGTATTTGCAAATGTCACAAGAAAAAAAAAGAAAAGAAAAAGTGGTTTTCATCAACCTCTGAGATTTTATCAAAAACAATGTTAAACTAGTTTTAAACAAGAATATTAAAAAGGCATAAAAAATTTGACTCCACATGTCCATGATCAAAGAATTTGTTTCATTTGTATGACTTGTTTAATTTGTGGATGTGCAGATGACGTAATGGATAGCGGCTCAAGGTGTGAAATTGGAGAGCTGAGTTTGAATTCCAATTAGTTACATTCACCTATGTGCAAATGCCCTTGGGTATAAATCCATCTCTACTCCCTCCAGCCATGGATAAATAGCATGACAGGACTGGGCCCTATAGCCTTGGTTGAAGGAAAACTGAATTCAAACCAGCCTGGAAAGGCTTGAACTCTGTCAGGTTAGCTTGCTCAAGACACACCACACTGCTGCAGTTTGTGATGCTCCTACAACTCTAATGGATTACAGAACATGTGAATCATAATAAGCAACAGTTTAATGTTTAAAGTTATCTTAGTTTAGATTTTCTATTTGTATATAGTCATATTCTGAGGTTAGGTTTCTTAAGAACTCAATTTTTCAAATTAAAAACTAAACAAAACGGATTTTTTTTATATATATAATATTTCTCGTACTAAAATATTTTTAAAGAGAAAATCAAACTGACTCTCTATATAAGGAATATAATTTTTTTTTTTTTAATTATTACCTTTTATATTACTGAATATTTTAAATTCAATATTTCATTTTAAATGCTTCTTTCCATCAAATCTTAAATTCTTTGTGAACACTTCTTTCAAGTGTATTATTATTCATCAAGTTTAATTCTGTATTTGAAATATTTGATGTCTGGACACTATTTTTTGTAAGTTTGAATAGTGGCTTAATTAACTAACAAGTATTGTTTTAGCTGCAATTAGACATTTCTAATAGAAAAGTAATATTTCAGAATGGCTAAACTATGAGCCACCCAGCTTCTCTCCAAACATGGTAGCTCATGCACTTTATTACTGATGAGGAATGCAATGTGGAAATAAGTTCACACAAGTTTCAAACTTAAATCATAACATACTTGAGCCAATTTCACCTTAAGATTTGTGGAGCCCTGAAAGGAAGTGCCATGCACATTGTAACTACAGTCAACAGATAATTCATTAGAAATACAGAAAATAAAATAAATAATAAGCTTGATAAAGAAACAGTCATGTTAAAATGCTCAGTGAGTGTGGCATGATGTTACAGGAAAAAAAAAAAAAAAAAAAAAAAAAAAAAAAAAAAAAAAAAAAAAAGAAAAGAACATTTACAAAATGCCCGAGATTTTAACAAATTAAACTACATTATTGTTATGGTGTATAAAAGTCACCCAAAAAACCCTTATAAATAAAGTAGGCACACAGCTTTCATTACAGTCTGTATACTGCAAATAGTGACAAGCAGTAAACAGTATCATAGTGCATTTTTAAAATGAGTAACAATCTACATTTCAAACAAAACTTTTTAATAGATGTATTAAGTATTTGTTTTTCTAATTATAATAGAAAAAATAATTTACAAATTGAAGTAATCCTTTTCATCAAGCATTCATGAGATAACAATTTTTAATGACACTTCTTTCCTCTAGATTAAATCATGATTTGTCTATATCTCCAAGATTATTGTAATTATTTACATGGTTCAGTGGATAAATGCATTGGTTGGATACAGTGACTTGACTCAAAGAGTTGAGAGTTCAATACCGGGTTAATGCAGTGATGAAAAAAACTTGGAGAGTTGAGTTAAAGGTAGATAACTGAGACAGCCGGAAGAGGCATGGAATGTGGAATTAGAACAATCTATCCTGGTGGATGTCCAGTTCGAAATTCCAATCACCTGAAGAAGGTTGGAGTGTACAACGGCTGATATGGCAATAGAGATGCGAACAACAGTCCGAACAATGTAAATAAATCATGATCACTCTTCAAATAGATTAAAATTCACTTTTCCGCATGCCCTTGCTTTACAATATGTCCTTTCTGCAATTAAATCTGCAGGCAGGTTTTTCATGGCACCCTCATTAACATTTGTCCATAGAACATGAGAGATACATCAAGTCATCCACAGCTTGTTCCATGGTAAAGGACAACTACTAGTAGGAAATGAAAGTTATCAATATTTTTATACACACACAAGAAAAAAAAAAATGTTGGTTATGAATTTGTTTGATTATTCCAGGAAGCCAACTAATATAGCTTGTAAAGCACTAACCTCATTTCCGCCACCCTTTTCTATTGCAAGTGAAGTCACTCTGGAAAAAAAAAAACATGAACAGGTCAACAAAGATATACATTTGTAAATTAACAATAATGGTAATAGAAGCAGGCATGTCAAGAGGAAAACTATGTAAATAAAAGGATCAGACACTTAATAAAAGCAAAAAAAAAAAAAAAAAAAAAATCTGAGTTGATGGTTGGTTACCTCTTGAAAACCAAATACACATTGTGAAAGGAATCCTGAAAATAGGTAGTTTAGAATTAAATTCGTAGTAAGAACAAAATGAAAGTAACTGACTAAAGAACACTTTAAAAAAAAAAAAAATATTGGAATTTACTAATGTGCACATTATTTGTATATCTATGTAGGTATTAGAAAATTAAAGCAGATTTAAGAGTAAAAGGAAAGAAAGATATTTTAAGTATAATAGTCATCTATGCATGTTTAATGATGTATACAAATCCAACTTCTTCACTTGATCTGGAATAAGATATGTACTATGAATGATTTCATGTCATTAATTTTATCTTTAAGCAATAAGCAAATACTTTTGAATGATTGAATGGTACTGACTGTGATACTAGGATTGTTAAGCCTGCGAAAGAAGGTTTCTTTCTGCATAGTTTTAAGAGATACTCTGATGTGATATGAAAAAATGGATTTCACTAATCCTATTCAAGAGATGTAGATGAAAGGTTTACATGGAAGTAAGAGGATTGTTACAATTCAAAAGAATCACTGATCATTTTTTTATGAAACCCATTTATGAAGCACTATATTAAAACCAAGTTTAATTTATTTCTTTCAACTTGAATAGGATTTGATGAGGTGAATATATTATTTAAATTGACTGATTAATGAAAATTAGAAAGCATTGAACCTTGGAAAAAACAAAAAAAAACAAAAAAAAAACAAACAAACATCTAACACAATAGCAGAAGTTACAGTTGTTAGTGAAGCAAAATAAGAATAACATTTGTAAAAATAAGTATTTAAAAAATAAAAGTGTTAATGCTTAGAAAATAGTCACTGTTATTTTCTTTGATTTCTACGTTAATGTTTTGTCTTAAGCAGATACGAGTCTGAAAATTTTAGTCATACTATAGCCGTTTAGTTACTCACAACAACAAAAAGTTCAAAGCAATGTAAATTTTTGCTTTCTTAAAATTGCTATTAGAATTGTTAGTAGAGAAAGATTAACAAACATTGAATAAAAAAAAAAAAAAAAAAATTTAAGTTGTATTAAAACTGGAGTTTTATCTTTCCAGAAAAACTGGAATGGTCAAAAGAAATTGCTGACATTAAGAATCAGTTTTATTTTGATAGCAACAAGCCAGCAAAGAAAAAAAAAAGGGAGGGGGGAACAAAACAAGAGAAAAATGACAAAGGAGTAGCTAAACTAAACTTTCTAGTTGTAAATTGATAGGAACTGACAGAACAGGGCATCGGTTTGTAATATGAATGGTAGTCATTAATTTTTACTGTGTCACTTTTTGCAAATATTTTCAACTTGAAGTTTATTTGTCATGCAGTATGTCAATAACAGTTGTAAGAATATGCTTTTAAAGCCAATCAACCTTATATCAGATCAGAAATTAATTTTAAACAATTTACTTACCATAAATTTAGAGAAGTTTGCCAAAATTAGTAAAAAAAAAAAAAGAACTATTTCAATACCAATGAATCAATTACTGTCTTAGTCAATGTAGATATACAACATCAGAGTATCAAACTAGTCAGAAAAATTTGGGTATTATAGATGTATTTCATGTATTAATGAAGATTATAGAAGAGAAACCAAGCCTGCTCTGGTTTGTAAATTTCACTGATAAAAATCAAGAACAGGAACTAGGGTGACAAAGCATAAAGAAAATACTTACTTGATCCAGAAGTGAATACTTGGCAGTTTTTCATGAATTCCAGTTTGACAGAAGGCAGATGCTCGCCAGAAATCACCAACAGCAACTGCTGCATCAAAGGCTCTGGAGAGAGAATTTTGTCTTTTTAAATTAATAAATATATGTTAAAAAAAAAAAAAGGACAGAAAAGCTTATTTTATTTTAAACAGTTTATATAACCAATGATAGCACACAGATTTCTGAAACAAATATGTTAAAACCCTCTCTGCGAGGATATGTCGTAACACAAGCAGAGACAAAAAGTTAGACACAAAAAAATTTCCTTCCTACGTTTTTACAGAAATAGCAAATATAATTTCAAAAAGCGATCATTTAATATTTGTCTACAGTCTATGAGAAAACCAATGCAAGTAGCATACCTAAGGGAGACATTTTGGAGTCATCAACCCAGAAGATAAAACTTATAAATTCATAAAATAAATTAGTCATTCAATCAGAGCAAGCTGAAAGCTATTCAAAGAGCTACACATTCATTAGAGTCATATTGAGGCTAGAAAGTAGATCTTTGAGGATTTAACTATTGAATTTTACAATTTTTAACCTATATTCAAGCTCTGGCACTTTGTATATTGAAAGATACTGGAGAGAATAAAACAAGAAAAAGGAATAATCAGTTGCAAAGAATTAATGCAATCACTTACAGACAAACAGACCAAATGTTTTATATAATAGCTCTAATTTGTCTATTTAAGCATGACAGAAAAACCCAAGAGGAAAGGCTACAGTAATCCCTGACAAATTGGTTCTATTGTGTGCCTAATGAAGGTAAGTCACTGCTGTTGGTATTATCATGATTATTATCTCAGTTTTAGGTGTCTTGCTCCTTTGCCACCTACAATTTTCAAAAACTTAAATACAACCCCAATTGCTATCTCCAGTCATCTGAATTCTGCTGTCCTTTCTCCTCACTAAAATCTTCCCATTTTCTCCCACTCCCATATGTCTTAGCAGCATTAACACCTTGCTTTTTGGGGGGGAAGAGGAGGATAAAAAATGGGGGGTCTAATGTTCGTGGGGTGCAAAATTAATTTCAACTTCACCCACCACAACACGAATGAGTCCAAACTCATTGTTGATAACTCCAAAAGGTAGATTTTATCAAAATTTCTTTGTTATTTTTTAATTAAGCATGTACATTTACACCTAAATGGAACTATTCGGGAATTTTTTTATTAAAAACTGAGCACAGGGCTTCAACTGCAAATTACCCTCAAGTTGAAATTAGTTGTCACACATATTCACCTACTTACAAGACCCGAGCCACTCAATGTAGAGGGTTACTGTGTAGAGTTGTATTAGCATAAGAAAGGGCAAGAAGTGAAGTTCTTCAGGCTAACTCTAGACTTGAAGAGGTCAAGAATTAATTAGTGAATAAAATTTCAGAGTTCAGGTGGAGATGTTAGAAGTATAGAATTGAAGTTGACTTTAGAAGAAACTGGAAACCTAATCCTAAACAAGAAACAAGGGATAAATCTCTACTTCTGTTCAAAAGATCAGAGAGAAGGGTAAACCGGATGATAAGCAAAGCTATCCACTCCTATTAAAACAACATTATCTAACAGCCAGTTTAGTTTTCTTGATAGCAAGACCAAAAATCACATAGAAAATACATTTGGTTAATATTTAAATATCTTGACATTTCAAAAATCTTGATTTTAAAGTTTTAATTCAAGAATACTGCAGGTAAAATGTGAACATCATCACAAGTTGCTTTGGCCAGGCAGTCTGCATAAGAATGGCATAATGCAAAGGAAATTCTCAACAAATTCTTCAGCAAAATCTTTCATTTACAACCATTTTGAGTTGCAGAGATATTTCCTTATATGAGTAAGAAAATAACATCAAAATGTTAATTCTGTTGGCAGCAAATTTACCCAGTGATACTAAGTGAAATGTAGCTTTATGTTGATAAGATTACTGTAATATAAAACTTATCTTTATTACATATATATTTAGTGCTATTGAATGTATATGACAAATTTATATCTTGAATCTATAAAAGTTGCATAAGCATTAAGTTAATAAATGGCATGAGACTGCAGATACAGTAGATTTCAGAATTTAACAGATTAGCTACGAATATAGCTATTTTTTTTCCAGTAATCAGTATTTGCATTTGGGGTCTGTTTTGATGCATGTAGTAATAGGTATTACACCCAGTAAACTATCAAAGGTTTTAAAATAAAATGTCTTACTTTAAAAGGACACTTAATTACAGTGGATATGAAGGTTCTGATTTGGTGTGTTGTCCTTACCTAATATTTTAGGTGTGTGTGTGTGTGTGTGTGTGTGTGTGTGTGTGTATATATATCTCTGAAATGTCTAACTTTTTACCGAGCTAGAGTTATGTGCATTGTTCTGGTAATGCCAGGTGGCAGTGCCTTTCTTAGGATAACAGTAGACCATTCCAAGATGTTTATGAAGCTGGAAAAACCAACTCTGAAAGAGCAGAGTACAATAATAATAATAATTGGAAAAATATATTTAAAAGACACTCACATGAAAACCTAATAAAACTATTAACTTAAAATATGTCCTCATTTTTATAGCATGAGTAAACCAGTATATAGAAATCAACTGAGCACAAAACAGTGTCTAACATCAATTTCAGAGTCACGATCATATGTCCAGTGACACATTAGGATTATAAGACTGCACTGCAATCATAGCAGAAGCAAAGTGTCTAGAGCAAGATAGCCTGACAGAGCCTATACCTTCAAGTTGGTTTTAAATCCTGATTTTGTTCTTCAAGCCTAATTCTATTTCCAAGGCTAAGGAGCCAATCAAATACAAGTACCAGCAGGTTTAAATTATTTCCTTCAATTTTTCTCCTGTCAGAGGGTTTACTTGGTATGGCATGTTTATTAATTTTCAAAAATTTTGTGGCATAATTACTTTGATCTGCGTTTATTAAATGTCATTAAAAATTCTTAGTAGAACCTTTATTTCAAATAGGCATGCTTATTTTATAACTTGAAATGTCCCCACCAGCATGACTATTCCAGACAGTATATATATTTGGTACAAAAGAATATTTCAACCATTTCTGGAATCATGTCTTTTCCAAAGACAAATAAATCAATGAACAGACTTTGCCCAAATTTGAACCTGGCACATTGATTCCTTTCTACACCAATAATTGTTATGCAAGCCACACATCTACAATTTTAGAGTATAACTATTTATCAAAATCATTAATAATATTTTAGCAGCAAAATTTCTTTTCATAATTACACTTATGAATATTAGCCATGTTATTAAGATCTTGTTACTTCATTAACTTCTGCATCCATCATATCACTAAAATGGATTGAAATTTATTTGCTATGAGTAAATAAACTTAAATCAATATTTTTTCTAGTTATTACATGATGAAGACCTTCAACTTAGTACAATGTGTGTCCAATTCAAACTGGCTATAATAAATGTAACTGAAAAGAAAGAAAAAATATCTTGCTTACCTTAGAATTAAATCTGTGTTGTTTGGCATGATAGAAATAAATTTATCATAGGCAATAAACTGTTGCTCTTTACCGAGGCAACTGATGTAAAGGTCAACAATATTGTTATGATGTTCATAGTTGAGCCAATAGTGGCCTGGCCAGTGGGACAACTCTGTTTTGGCTGGTAGGCTTGTTAAGCATCGTATAACCAAACCCGAGAGTTTAGAGGCCAAAGAAGACAGGCCTTCCTGACAAAGTTGGCGGATTTGAAACCTTACATAACTGAAATGCAATGAAAGAAAAGCATTAACAATATAGTGATATATTAGACAATATTCACTAAGAAAATAAATTCTTAAATTCAGGTTTTATTAATTCTGAATTTCAGGGTCGTGAGGGAAGAATAATCGGGAAATAAAGTCATTATTTCTTAAACAAAAAGATACTAATGTATTACAGAGATTTTTTTCCATCTACATCAGAGACATGCAGTATTATCTTATTTTTACTTGATACAGAAGAATTTATTATTTAGGAAAGGAATAGATAAGCCTGTCTTTTTATGTAATTGAAAAAGAACTACAAAGGCATGTATAAACAGGATTAAATAGGCAGAATTTGATTTTTTATATTTTAAGAATATTAACTGTGAAGAAAATCAATCCTAAGGATCTCCTGACATGTCCATTTTAACAAGAGACAGCACATATTGCTGCAATTGGTTTGTAAAAAGACATTGCCGATTCAAAAAATAGTCAGACAAGAGGCTGAACATGCTTTCGGGATTTGTGCAGCTGTATGTGTAGCACTACAGTGAAATACTGCTCCAAAATATGATGCTGTAAAGCACATTATTTAATAAAGTTTCACTGATCAAAAATGTTAAGGACCAATTAATAGGAGAGGGAAGAGAAAAAAAAAAAAAAAAAAAAAAAAAAAAAAAAGAAAGAAAATAAGCACTACTTACTGTTTCCAAATCTTGGCAATATCAATAGTCAGATCAACAGTGGACAGTGCAGTTTCATAAGTTTCTATGGCTTGAGCATTATCTCCCTGAAGCTCTAATAATAAACTGGAGGAAGGAAAAAAAGTGACAACATCTAATGTACTGACAGTTTAATAGAAGATAAAAAAAAGCAATAACTATATATATATATATATATATATATATATATATATATATATACACACACACACACACACACACACACACACACACACACACCGGGGGATTGTATGACCAAGTGGAAAAGTTTTCGGGTGATGTATTTCCTTTAGGACTTCTGACTAAATTTGTTATGCTGGTGTAATGACATGTGCATGAATGAGGGATGCTGGGAATTTTTAATTTTGTTTCAATTCAGCCGAATTCATTTAGATTTTTTTTCTTTCCAGCACTTTTGTTAGCAGATATCCCACACTGTGATAATAGAAGTTCTGCCAGGAATAGTAAAATGTTGTAAGAGCCAGGGTGCAAATTTACTGTGGATGACCTTGCAATCAAGGTACTCTCTAAACATGTCATAGTGAAGTGTTTTCTCCTTTGAAAACATTTCCTACTTTGTCATATTTTCCCCCAACATTGTTCTTGATTATATAAAATTATATATATATATATATATATATATATATATATATATATATATATATATATATACTTAAAACATGCTTTGCATAATATTCCCAGAAAGTTAAATTGCTAAATGCATTCTTAATGATTAATATCAAGCATAAACAAAATAGTGACCACATATTTTGAGAAACAGAAGAGTGGAGGACAAAATGAACTGTTGATAAAATGGTTGACTAAGCAGCATCCATACTCTTAGTGAATGAAGTTTGCTTCATTATTACATGTTTAGTGGATTTTATTTCTTTTTTAGAAATTACTTTTTTTTAGAAAGTGAAAATTGAAAGTTATAAACTTGTTCACACACTGGGAGATCCATGATATCCTCTAGAAAGTCTTCAGAGAGTTGATTCCAGGTATATTAACCATTCTTAGTGAATGTATTGGAACTGATATGATTCCTGCATATCTCACATTAAGAAAGAAATAATTTAATCAACACTTACCAATAACTAAGCCATAAATATAACTGATTTTTTTGTATCACTTTGGGCGTAATTCTATCACAGTATTCAGGAGTTTTGTAACCAAAAGGGACAGTCTGATCCAACAGACAGCTTAAAAATAAAATAAAATAAAAAAACATGTAAATATTTATCAAAGTATTTTAAAATAAAACTTGAATTAGCCAATCAAAAACATTTAACAATAAAAAATAAAATGGTTACAAAGATTTGAGCATATTAAAAGAGACTTTTTTTTTTCATCTCTTATTAGCAAAAGTGTGGTGTATTTACATCTAAAATATTTATTTTTAGGAATAATAAAAGTTTTGAACATTAGCAAACTGAAAGGCTTATTCTGTCTGTAGAGCCATGACTGAACATTTTACAATTTATTTAAACAACTGAATCATTATTCTTTAACAACTCAAATCTTGAAAAATTATGAAAATGTTTACAAAAGTTTTACATGAATAATTGACAAATCAAAGCAATTTGTTGGAAAAAGTGCTTCCTCATTGTAATAAAATCAGTTCCTGTTTATCCAATGTTGAGAATTCCCAACAAAACAGATTTGCATGAGAGGTAAAGAGGGAGCCTATTGATCCAGATAATTATTAGAAGATATTTTCACAAGAAAAAAATATTTTAATTCCTAAGCAAAAAATTTGATATAATGCAAATTTGTCAAGATTATTCATCAAACTGTATTACTTTATTAATTCCTTTCTTCTATTTGCTGTATCCCCTCAGGATGTGGGCAATTATGGATCGCTACAATTTCCTGTCCTTTGCAACTCTTAGTAAATTTTGTCTTTTCGCCATCACCATCCTGCCAGCCACATACACAACTTCTATGCATTACTGTCCTCTGTTGCTCTTGCCTTTGATATGCCCTGTTAGTGTCAAATTTTCTAAGCCCTCCTTCCTCATTATGTGCTCTGGAGATTCCAACTGGTTCTTCCTGATGCTAAGTATAATTAACCTTTTTGTTTCCCCCTTTCCCTAAAACTATCATTGCTCACATGTTCAGTCCATGGTATTCTCAGCATTAACTCCTCCTGTGCCTGAACAGATGTTCAGGATGTTGGCAATCATAGTGTTCCACAATTTCCTGTCCTTTGTAGCTCTTGATAAATTGTCTTTTTGCTATCTCTCCCAAACTCTGCGTCACCATCCATTCACTCAAGCTCGCCAGGTAGATTATGTGTCATTTTCCGGTCCCTCTTGCTTCCAGTCAGTCCTATGTGTATCAAATTTTCCAAGTCCTCTTGCCTCATTATGTGCCAAAGGAATTTCAACTGTCTCCTCCTAATGTTAAGTATAAGTAACCTTTTTGCACTCATTGTCTCTAGAACTTTATTACTAACATGTTCAGTCCATGGTATTCTCAGCATCCTTCTGTAGAACCACATTCATTACCTCAAGTCTTCATCTGTGAGAAGATTGTTCAGCATTCACATGCCATATAAGAGAACTGATTACATAACAGTTCAGTACTCATTTCTTTATTTCTAATGAAATGTTTCTGTTTCTTAATACTTTGGTTAGCTTTTGGAAGGCTTATGCATCAGATATTTAAATTGTACTCGTTTGATTTCAGTATCTTCAATTTGTAATTTGCATGTTGGGCTGTTCCTTTTGCTAATAATCAAACATTGTCTTCTTGCAATCGATATTTAGTCTTTTCTTCTCACTTTCCTTCACTACCTTCTATGGGGGGGGTCCTTGTAGTTTCCTTTCTCCATTTGCTACCAACACAGTGTCATATGCATGTATTATGTTGTTAAGATTGTGGTCACCAATAATAAATCCTGGTAGGGCTTCTAATTCTCTCAGAATTACATCATTGAATAGGTTGAATAAGTCCAGTGAGAAGACACACCACTGTCTTACACGCATTACTATTTTGGCATATTTACTGAATTAATTTTCTATTTGTATGCAGGTGTTTTGCTGCCTGTATAAGTACTGGATTATTCTAGCAGCCTTCTCACATATGTCAAAGTTACATAGCAGTTCCAACAGTTCTTTGTGACACACTTTATCAAACACTTGCATAATCTATAAAACACTGGCACTCCTGCATGTATATTGTTCTTTCTAGTATCATTATGAGCATAAATATTACATTTCTTGTTCCAGTGTCTTTAATGAACTCACTGTCCTTGTCCTGTTTCTGGTTTGTTTCTGCTCTATTCATCAGATTTCAGATAAGTTTTGTTATATGGCTCATTAGGCTGATTGTCTGATGGAGTTGACATTCATTAGCATTGCCTAAGAAATCAGATGCAATGAAAGTGAATCTACGTAGGTCTTCTGGTATATCCCCACTGTTGTATATTTATTATGTCTGTAATCTTGTCAATGTCCAAATCATCTAAGGCTGCCAGCATCTCTATTACAATTCTCTTTGGTTCTGTTCAATTTGGCCAGTGTTGATTCCACTTCAGATTTTAATAGCTCTGGTCCTTAGATATTTCTGTGTATTGCCAGATGTTCTCTTGGAAGAGTTCTCCGATGTATTCATTCAAGTATTTTTTTTTCTTTAATATTAGTGTCCCATCCTTGAATTTTATGCACCAGGTTGATGAGTAGGTCTTTTGTCCTGTTAGTTCTTATATTTTTATGCATATCTGCTTTGGCATTCAGGTCTCCCAAGACAATTACTCAAATCTCTGTATATTCATTGTTGTTACTACATTTCAGTTCTCTTCAAGAAGCCTCTAACATAGAACAACCAGCAAATAAATTGTTCATTATATATTCATTAGACTGGTCTACTTTTACACTGATAGATATACAAAATGTACAAGTGATTACAAAGTACTCCTACTTCAAAACACTTTACTAAACAAATAAAACCAGTGTTGAATTCTGTGCTAGCATGTTTAATTTATTTGCTTGAGAGGCCCGTTCAGCTGTTTCCCTATGCAAAAGTCTTCTGTAAATTATCTGAACTTTAACCCAGAGACACAAATGTGACATGTCACATGAGATTATTCTATCACACTTTTAGTCATCCAGCACTGCTGCTGGAAAAACAGATTCGTCTGGTGGAGGTATGAATTAATAGTTGTTCCCTTTTTTCTACTTACTAATTACATCTGAAGAGGGCTGGAGAATAGATCAGCCAAAACATGACATCAGAAATGCAAAGAGATTCTAGTGCTCAAGTAAAAAATTGAAAATCATAACCAATTCTTCTCACCAGTAAAGAATATTTGGATCACAGCGAGGGTCACGAGTAGTGATATCAAAACAAATGACAGCAGCTTCCTCCAGATATTCAAGCGCTCGATCATAATCATCCTAAAAATAGAGATTAGGAATCATTTTGACTAGAAGAACATACTGAACTAATAGACATGTATGAAGTATAAAACAGACACTTACTCCAGCCATTTCAGACATCGCAGCATAGAGATATACCCTGGCAGAATACTGGCCTGCTTCCAGTGCATCAGCAAATACCTAAAAGAACAGAAAAAATATAATCTAACAAGAAGTGAATACCAAGATCTTAAATTAAGAATGATCCAGTATTTGCAATGTGTTTAAGTATTTAACAAGATAGAAAAATTTCAAATGCCTTTTAGTCATGCCACACATGCTGAGCGTGGGAACATCTGTTAAAAGATATAAATGCAGACAGATACATAAAAATTACCTAAAAGTCAAATCTGAATTAACTCCAGAACTAAAATATGATGCAACATATCCCGCTACATACATAAATAGAGAGTATTAAAATTAGACAATGGAAATGGACCGGCAACTGTAAAACCTACTTGCTACTGAGACTGCAGCAACATCACCTAGCAGGGTCCTCATACTCCAGGAAGAGTATACTCAAGCAGACATAATTGGTTGGAACAAGATTGCATTTGGGAAGAAAAAAATAATTTTTATTAAAAAGGAGAAATGGCAATAATTCAAATCCTACAATGTTTTGATTTTTTTTCCCCCCTGACTTACAAGTTGCCTTTTGGCAAATGTCTGGATTAAATGTCTGATCATATAGCAACATTATTTAGCAATTATAATTTCATATTTAACAAGCATAAAGACAAAGACAAAAAAAAAAAAAAAAAAAAAAAAAAGAAAGAAAAATCTATAAAAGTTGATAAATAATAAAAACAAACAAAACTTTACCAGAAAAAGGAAAAAAATATCCCAGTAATGACTGATAGTAGTTGAATTGCTTAAATTAATATATTTTCTCTTTCAAAGTCATGAATATTAATGATGTTTGTCAAGAGCTGCCTCTTTCATTTAGAAAATCTTAGAAAAAAAAAAAAAAAAAAAAAAGGCATTTTGTCAATATTTCTTTCTGCTTTGGCACTTTAACAATGAGCAAAGATGTTATATAATATACATCAGCCACATATCTGCATGTGGATGTTGAGTATGTATAGTATCTAAAAAAGTTTTTTTTTTTTATCTTCATCTTTCTGAGAAACTTGTGGGGGGGGGAGCTAAGAAGAAGCCAAATAGATATATAATTTTTTTTGTTAATGTAGAGGACAAAGTAAAAATGATCATCTCATTTCTTGATAATTTTATATTTTAATGCATCAATAGCATTGAAACAGTTGAAACTAATATATCAGTGTTTTTTTGCATTCTTAATTAAAAAAAAAAAAAGAAAAAAAAAGGTATTATTACCCGTTTTGCAGCGGCTCTATCTCCAGAGACAATATATAATTGAGCCATTGATAGCCACACATCCTCAAGTTCTGGCCACTTATTTAACACATCAAGGCACAATTTCACAGATTCCTCCCATCTAAAATAGAAGACAGGTTTCATTCTTAATTTATCAATAATGTACATGGATAATTTGGAGTGAGGGGGAAGTCAAAAGTGTATCACTTCAGAATAAAATAATCCAAGAAATAAATTTCAGTAAGTACAAATGAAGAAAAACTTCTACGATGGAATAATTATAAACTCCAAGTAACTGTCAAACATGTATTACTGTCATCAAAAAGCTAGAAAGTACAGGAAAACTGAAGTTCTTGCAACAATTTCCTAAATATGCTTAACCACTTGAAAGTGGGAAAAGATTTTAAAGACATTTTCCTGAATAAGGCAATTTTTCCAAATCCCTTTCAGCTTCTTCAAAATGTTTAACTTTGCAATGGCCGAAAGACTACAGAGTTTCTACAGAAACTGAATAAGTAGCTTCCTTAACTAATACAATTAGTCAGATCCATGTCGTCCTGGGGTTAGCTTGAAATGAGGTCTCCGTTTTTGTTTTTTTTTCCCCCCAATATATCTAAACCATAAATTATAAATTTGGAAAAGTGAAAATTTAATCAAAATATGTTAGGAAATGCCTAAGTTTTCATCTGGAATAAAAAAGCAAATGAACTTTAAGCAAAATGTTCACAATACATGGGGAAGAAAAGAGAAAACAAAAAGGTGTCAGTTGAAACTTGGTAACAGATATGGGCTAAAATTGGTAGAATAGAATAAGTGGAATATTAAAATGATTTTTCAAGAAAATTTAATTGAAAATTGTTCCTATACACTTGATTGTCAGAACATCTAAAATATTTAACATTTCCTGATATTCACAGTAGTATGTACTTTTGTTTTATCAATTTTTTTCATTTATTGCACTGTTGATCCATGCTCAAATACTGGACAGACATATTCAAAAGGTTCTGTCACCGGTGATGGATAGTTGAGGAATATTGAAACTTAACTGTGGTCAAATAAAACAAAAAAAAATTTCTGAAGGCATAAATCTTTAGTAAATAATGACAATTTGCTACTGAAAAGGTGTTATAGTGGAACACACCTATTCTATAGTTAATACTCTCCCGCCTATAATAAGTAGGAGTAGTAAGAGTAACGTGGAGTCGCTCAGTGGGTCAATGCCAGACAACCGTTAGTCAGATACTAATGTATCAGTGACCACAACTAGATTTCTCTGCGTTATACCTATTATATGAAGTTCCTAACGTTTTGGATCTCATTGAACCTATTTAGGACCCGATTTGTACAAATACAAGCCTCCACTGTAAAATCACTCCATAACAAATTTGGATCTCATCCTAGTTGCCAGGTTTGATGTGGGTGAGAAATCTAGTTGTGGTCGGTCTGATACTTTAGTATCCTCATATACAGGTAATGATTAAGAAATTTGCTGACCGAGCGACCCACTGAGCGGTATTCACGTATAGATGGGTTCAGAATCAGTTTACCTTCCCAAAAGAGACTGCCCTTCGGTGTAGCCTCGTTCGGGTTTCTCCCTGCCCGAAGACAGAGTTCAACCGGTCAGCCGGTCGTCAGACTGAACTCAGATCGACTCCTCGTTACTCTTACTACTCCTACTTATTATAGATGGGAGAGTCTATTAACTATAGAATAGGTGTGTTCCACTATAACAAAAGGTACAAAAGTTAAAATTTTATTTGATAGGAAGAAAAAATGTAAACAGCAAACAAAATGATTTGGTTCTGCTGATGAAAAGCTGAAAATTCATACAGTAGAAAATAAATTCAAATCCTTACTTGGCTTGACTACGGAATAAATTGAAGAGATTGCAGTATAAAATAGAGGCAACTGTTTGATGTTCTTCTCCATTCATTTGTTGAACATCTACACAAGCGTCCAATGCTTCATTAAACAAATCAATCAAGAAACTCATCTGGCAATTCAACTGATGATGCTCACTTTTCCAGTCAATTAAAATAGTCTAGAAAAAATAAAATAGAATTTGCATTTCTTTTACAGGAGGAATTTCCTCATGAAAAAGGGTTTTACACATTACCCAAAATTTCATAATAAATAGATTCACAGCCATTATAATCAACTTGTAAGATGCAACATGTGTGAAAGAGTTTAGTTTGGCTGCAGTGGTTTGTTAGTGTGAATTAGTATTCTTAATAATTACTGATACAATTTATAATACAGAAAAAAAAAACAAAAAAACACGAGCTTGAAAATGAGAGAAATACACAAATTCACAATGGTCTCAGAACTGTCCACCTCATCAGTTTCATTTTAGGTAGAACAGTTTAACATAGACATAATCATATATTATACAAGAAAAATCTTGTGTCATTTTGATATTGGAGTCATTTCAAAGACCCTTTTCATTCAGATAATTCTGAAAGCAACAGATAAATTGATAATCTGAAAGTTTTATAACAGTTTTTCAGGTCACATACAACACATGGTTCTGTATAGTGCAGCAGAAGGATTTTCCAGTTTCTTTTGAGCAAGTTCATCAATAATATTTTGTTTGGAGTTGCATACATTTTGACAGTGATAAAACCAACTCAGACTTAAATTATATTGACTCAAGTACTAAGTCTGCTGTTAGGAAAGTCAGTTAGTTCAATGTCGTTATTGATAACTTTTCTTATACCTTCATAAGTCTACCATTCATCAAGTGCATTGAATATTTCTACGACATCTGGTTTTGTGCTTCTGCTATGTATCTAGAGATTCTTGACAAAATTCAAAGAATCTGCAATGTTAACAGTCCTGACATCTCAGCTTCAGCAACTTTCACACTGCCATAATTTCTCATGTGCCTTTTCTCTCTCTCTATATATATATATATATATATATATATATATATATATATATATATATATATATATATTTGCAGTAAGATTGGTAGCTTAATTTTACTATAAAAATTGCTTGATGCAACTGTAACGTTCTCTCTACTTTGGTTGTGGAACTCTCTTCTGGCTTCTTGCTTTCCTAACAACTACAATCTTCAAAAGTTTAAATACAACATCGTCATCTTCTGCCACCATAAATTCTAAACTTTTGTTATCTGGTCTCCTAATGTTTTTCAGTTTCAAGAGAAAATGATTGAGGAAACAAAAACAAAAAGTATGTACAAAAATCACCATTTAGAAGTTTCATCTAAATTTACTTTTCTATTTAAAAACCTATTTTTAATTGAGTATGTGAAGAAGGAAAGAGAGCAAGAGAAGAGAAACAAACCATAATCCAGCTGATAAGACTGACCTTAGCAACTAGTTTATCAGGATGGCTCCCACATGGGTCATAAAGCCGATCTGGTAACTGATGAAATTCATACAAGTGTATATAACACAGCCATAATAGGCACCGGTCAGCAGGCCACAGCTTCAACATTAACTCTTTATCTTCACTGCTAGGAGTTTGTAATAGATTCTGAAAACAAATGTCAACATGAATAATAAATCAGAGAAACAATTATACACATAAGTAGCATGAACTGAACAAAGGATTACCAAAGATGATGAGGCAAATGCAATGAGAAGTTAAGCTATTAAAATATATATATCTCAAGGGACTAAATTTCTGTATTTATCATGCATAAACCACAATAAATTGGCTATTTTTACTGAAAAATCAGTAAAAATTTAGCATATTTACAAATATATCTAAGATTTTGAATGAGATACATGTGTACATTGTACACTATGCTAAATTTTATTAAGCAAGTTAATGCTTTCATAATTAAACTAGTATTAAGCAACTGATATTTACGTGAGCAATATACCATACAAATTTTAGCTTATAACCATTTTTATGAAAATGGTTAAAATAATTGTTGGTGTGAATTTTATGTAACTAAGATTGTTCATTATATTCAAATATGGTTGAGGTTTATAAATTTCAGATATAAGCTCAAAAAAGAAACCAGATATGTTATTCTGTGATGGGAAGAAAATATTGGAAATTTTCAAATGGGTGAACAGGTCATAGAACAATAAAAATATTGTGAGAATATTGCCAAGATAAAAACAAGAAAAGAATGGAGCATTAGAAAAAGAAATGTAAGAAAAATTAAAATGGTAGCAAAAATGGATTGACCAGTAAAAAAAACATTCAAATAAGGTGGTATTACAGGTGTTAATAAAAATGAAAATGCAGAACAGTATGAACAATGGTTACTTTTAGCCAAACTACTATCTTTAAGTTAACATAAAAAAAAAATGTTAAAGTTGAGTGAAGAGGTACATGCAAAGTAACTTCAACAGTAATATTTTGTGATGAACAGAGAGCTAAACTGGATGGACCTGATGACTTGATTAGAGGAAAGTGTCAAGCAACACACCATCATTAGAGGTGGAACAATGTTTTGTGCTTATATTGAATACAGTAAAATTACAAGTTCATTCAAAGTTGATGATGGTGTCAAGGTAAATTCAGAGAATTATTCTAAGTTTTCGGAAAAGTTGGTTTTTGAATGGAACAGGTTATAATCAGAAAGCTTTAAGCATAAGAAAATAAGTACTCCTTCACATCCTGAGTAGTTAACTATTGCTCATCCTGCTTCCAAAAAAGACTAAATTAATTAGAATAAACTAAGACGATACTCATTTGTTGTTAATAAGCATAGAGATATTTTTCAAATATTTTAATATTTATTTAATGAAAAAGTGGGAGAATTTATTCTGTCCGACATGGTTTGTCCTTTAGACTAAGGTTTCTATTGATGTAACTAATCATGATCTAAGAGGAGGGGGAATATAAAAAATACAAATATTGCACAGATTGGAGATGCTGAACTTTAAGATTAATTTTTTTTGCTTTTTTAAATAGTCACAATTACAGAAACATCACCTTAGTCTGATACAGTGCTAAAAAGATGAAAAAGATTTTTTCTACTTTGTCATTGATTTTCCTAATATTATTCCGATATATAAAAATTTATATATCCTCTTCTCCCATATTTATTTAATAAATCGAAAAATTAAATATTTATAAAAATAATGTTGTAACCTAGGAAGGGTTACTGAATGAAGAATAATCAAAACAGAGGTTGGAAATGAAATGGTAATCTTCATAACATCAATAAAATACAATACTCACCAGTGGCATGAAGTAGGTAAACCACTGCTAGTGGTGGACTACTTAGACAGCAGATTATCCCCCACTTACAATAGTGTCCAACGTATTTATGAAGATTGGGACATACTCATTAGTGTTCATAGGTACAATATATAACAAGTATTTTGTACATTTTATTTGTTTTTAAGTGGGATTAACATCATGATAGTTAAGAAATAAAAAGTAAATTTTCAACAAGTACTAACCTTTAGGAAAAGAAGCCCTGTTTTGTATCTGTTTGTGATGACCATGAGTCCAACCTGATAGACAATAATCTCAGTGATATAATGGGATCCTTTTTCATTAGTTTCTTCCTTCTTTAGAAACTGCAGAATCTCTTTGCACAACTTTGTTTTCTCAAAGTAATTCTGGATTTTATTCAGATACTACAAAAGGAGGAAGAAAAAACAAAAAAAAACAAGACAAAACAAAAAACATTGTATTTTTATTTTTCATTTACATGCCAAATGATATTCTAGATAAATCAAATTATTTAAATTAGCGGGACTCAGGAATTTTTACATATCCTTTAATCATGTAAAGCGGAAACCATGGAAACTTCCACTTTTTTTTTAATCATTTTCTTTTTTTTCTACCTACTGAAACTAATTATTTTCGGCTGGTATATTTCATATTACTATATCATTGAGGCAAACGTTAAATGCATGAAGGTGTTATTCCTTCCTCTATCTTTCCTAGAAAAATATACAGCTTCAGTGCCAATAATATGGGGGTGGGGAGAGAGAGATTTACTTTGTCTGCTGCTGCTATACCAAGAATTTGTGGGAAGGGAACAGGCAAGCTCTTACAGGTTTAACAGTTGCTAACTAATTAACTAACAAAGGAACAAGCAAAATTCTAATAGGATAGTTTTAGAAACCTTATTAAAAAAAATTATTTTACATGCTTTTCAATAAAATAATGCACAGACCCTTTAATTTTCAGTGTTTAAGCCCGATTGAATTGGTTGTTTTATGGATAAATGCACTTATAGCAGACTGACAAAGACTAACTTGAAATTTCATTAAGAGAATTTGATACTTGCTTGATACCTCAGAAAAAGAAAAGCATATTGAAATTTTTTTTTAATAAAAAATAAGTCACATTCCTCAAGAATCTAAAAAAAAAAAAAAAAAAAATATATATAAAAAATTCAAATTTTAAAGAAGTCCCTCCATTAAAATTTAGATTCATTTGTCCAGTTAGTGAAATAAAAGCAAGAACATGAAACTATTATAAATAGTATCAAATCACTTACCAGCCACCATATACTGTAAGTTGGGGCATTTTGTATAGCTGTCTGGCACATATTTATTAAATCATTTTGGCTGTCTTGGTGTTGGCTGTATAGCTGAAGATAACGTTGCCATAAAAATGGGGACTGTTTATTGCTTTCTAGGCCACGGGCCAAAACATTAAGGGCTTGGTCAAGACGCTCACTGAAAGCAATTTGAAAGAAGATTGAAATTTTTTTTCTAAAAGTCTCATCAAGAGGAAATTCATCAATCAAGGATGCATTATAATTTTTAAATTGTTAATTTATAATTTTACAACCTCAGCATCTTTAAACAAACTGAATCAAAAATGTACCTTTCCCTGCTGTTCAACTTCTTGTTAGCAAGTTTTAGCCAAAGTTGATCATTATGAGGATCTTGTAGAAGTGCAGATTCCAAGTCATCGATAGCAGCAGCATTATCATTATTGGCAAAATAGCGAATGTCCTGCTCATCAACTACTTCTTCCCATACAGATTCTGGATCTAATGAAAGTTGGGACTGTCCTAAAGTCAAATAAAAACACATTCACAAGATTTTTAATAAGATTAAAAAAACACATTCACTTATAAACTATTTTCTCACACTTATTTAAAATTTTAAAATATTTTCACAGTGGGTACAATAAAAGACATTAAAAAGCAATTCACAACAAAATATTTTTGTATCTGTTTATATTTCGGAGAGAGGTGTTGTAATTATTTACAGTATTTACATTGTTTGGACTGTGGTCTTCATTTTTGTTGCCATATTCAATCAATGCTTTTAACCCTTTTGCCATGTGCTCCAGTGGTTAAAAGTGTTTGTTGAACCCAGTGACTTAACCCAAAGAATTGAGAGTTCAATACCTGGCTACAGCAGAAAAAAAAAAAAAAAAAAAAAAAAAAAAAAAAAAAATTTAACATTTTGAATATGGCAACAAATATGAGAACAACGGTCTGATCAATGTAAATACTGTAAATAATCTTTTTTTGTTATCTTCGTATTTGTTATAAATTGTTTTTTCATGTCTACCTTTTTTGGTCTAATAAAATTTTAAAAGGATTGTTTTTCCTTAGGCAATATTTGATTATTGCAGCTAGCAGAGTAAGATTCTTAATAAAGGCAAAAACATAATCAAGTAACAAAAATCATAAGAATTCCAACTGGTCACATATACAACACAATAATTAAAGTAATTTTGTAGAAATGCTGAGCCTATATTCACCTTGCATAAAAGTATAAGGTTTTATTTAAATTTGGGATTAAAATTAAATGCTAATATTTGTTGTCAGTAAAAGTTTGTCGCTTAGCTGATGTTGCCTTCAGCATCCCAACTCCAGTGGGTATCAGCAATTTACTACTCATATCCGTTTTGTTTTTTTTCCTTTTATATATTATTGGTGTAAATTTTTTTCTGTATTTTTCGTGTTTGTGCAGCCATACACCAGTCTCTGCAGATATGCATATATGTAGGGTGTCATGATCATTTGTCTTTTTTTTCATTTCACATTTGCTCTTTAGCCTTCTCTCATTTTTCTTTTTCTTTTGACTGTTGCTGTTCTTGTGATTTGTTACAACTCGAGATATATCAATTTTTATTTTGGTGTGTTCTAGTTTGTTATTTTTGTTTTTTTCTAGGGAAGTTGTATTTTGTTTTTTTCACATAAATAATTTATATTAATGCTTAAATTATATATAAATATGCGCATATGTAACTGTTAAATAGCGTATGTTTATATCATGTTATTGTTTATTTAATGGTTAAGGGTTTGTTTTTGCCTTGGTGTTATATATTGAATTATTAATTATGGTTTGTTCGTTTTTGGTGTTTGTGCATGTTTAATATTTATTCGTTTATTTATTAATAAATAAAGTTTATATTATATTTATATTTGTTTATTTGTAATTAGTGCTTAGATGGAAAAGGAAGTATTTATTTATATGCCTACATTTACTCATTATTTCAGTTTTCTTGTTTAAGAGTTTATTTTGGTTTTTAAAACTAATTATTGCTAACTTTTCCTCTTAGCATAATTTACAATTTTTACTTTTAATACTGTATGAGGCTGCTCCTTTACTCTTTTTATAATTTCCTATTTGATTTTGGGGGGGATATTGTTTTCTTTGGCTCCATAGGGTTGTATCGTTCATGTTTTTTTTGTTTTTTCTCAAATAACATTTTGTGGTTATGATATCTTTCTGTAAAAGTTTTTTTTCTCTGTGGCACCTATGTAAAATCTTTTTGTCTGTGCTAATGTTAATATTAATGTTATTAGTTACACTAGCTTTGTATATTATGTTATTGGCTAAACATTTAGAGTTAAGTGGGCAATTTTCTTTGTTTCTGCAGTTACATTTAATGGTGTTATTTTGCTGCATGTGACTTATTTTTTTTAATATTTTTTTTTCTTTTTATTGTGCTTAGTCATTTTCATCATGTTATCCATGCAGCTGTAACTAATTTTCATTGTATTTTTTGTTAATGTTTGATAATTTGCTGTTTTTAGAGAAGTGCTTGTCAGTTATTTTGAAGAATATTTTACCTATTTTTGTTTTTATTGTATTAATGGCTGGGGTGAACCAAATTATATTTCTTTTTCTGCTGTTTTTGTATTCTATTCTGTTTGAATAACCGCTATTTCTTAGGGCTGATTCATGTTTTTTTCATTGAATATTTTTAGGCTATTAGTATTTGTTGAAATTCTTTTATAGATATGGGTATTTGTTTGAATACATTAGAGTGGTGGGGTTTGTATTGTTTGTAGGTTCCATTGTTTATATCTAAAAAAATTTCTATTTTTGTTTGGATTTTATATCTATTGTAAATCTTAGAGTTTGAAGGTTTTTATTATTTCTTGTTTTATTTTTTTTTTTATACATGCACGCAAACAAAAAAAAAGTGAAACCTTACCAAAGATGGTGTGATTTTCAGAATATGATTCAGAATAGATATCATCTACATTATCAGGATGTTTTTTCTGTGAAGGTTTCCATAATCTTGGTTCAAAGAACATAGTATGAGGCACAACTAAAAGAAATGAAGTAGAAAAAAATTTTTTTTTTAAATATTATAAGATGCAATAAAAACTTGAAACTTCATTAAAAATAATTTTTTATTTTTACAAATTCAAATATGATAGAAACAAATTGAAGCTAATGACAAAAACATTTAAACAACTTTTATTAATTTACAAAAATATGCAATACTGTCATAAAGGTCTTTAAATAAATTATTAATGATATTAAAAGGTAATATGCTTTGTAATATATTACAATTATTTTGCCTTTTGGGTCTTGTGTGAAGTTCAACTGATTTGGGGTAATTAAGTGGTTAGCATAAGAGAAAGGAGTCAAAATTATACTAACATATTTGTCAATAGTTAATCTTCCATATGTTTTGATCTGCCTGCAAAGAAGAGGTTTTTAATGTTTGTGATCAGTTGAGGAATTTTACGCATAACTGAATGTATCAATGGCCAAATGTCTGTGGCTAACAAGAGGTTATTTTAATGCATTAAGAAATAAGTAGTCAATGTGCAGTTTTATTATTTATTACTTGAGGATGAGCAATTTTTTTTTTTTTTTTTATTGAAGATTTAATGACAAAAATGAATTTACTATTTACTTACCATGCATCGCATATTCATTGACTTTGCTGACCTGCAACAAACATAACTCATCCATTGTCATTCGGCCTTGATTCTGATTCAGAACATTCTCTACATAGACATCTAAAAGATCCAAACAAAGGGAAAAAGTCATCAAATTAGCAATAAAAACAAGCTATGGAGTAGAAATTTTCCTAATTAAATTTTCATCAGCTGTTTAACTTTCATTTATATATTTTAAAAGATCAAAACTGAACAAGTGTTATAGGAATAAAAAGTATACAGCTGAAGAAATGATCCACTGGACCATAATTCTAAATCATAAAATCACTTGTGGTGTTAATGTGCAAGATGTTTTAATTTTATGCTGGAGCAGAGAGAGTTAAGAAATGTAATGAAATACCTAAATTTATTACCCACCCAGAAAGAAATCTGAAGTAGCAGATTTTATTTTTTCTTTACAGTACTCAGCTTTCTCAACCTGATGATGCCTGTTCAAGCAAAATGACTACATAACTTTACTTCAGAATTTAAGGATCATCATTCTTATTGCTACAAGTAAGAGAGTTTGAATAAATTTAAAGGAAAACCAATCCTCAGATTTTAAAGACAAACAATACTAACTTTTAAAATATTGTAAATTAAATAGCAAGCAACATCAATTATTGATATACAACAGCACTTGACAGAACAAGAATAATATTGGAAAGCTAATTAATTTTGTTTACTAAAATTTATATAAAGCAAAGCTTTGGATCCTGATACTTACTGATTTGAGAGGCTAGTTTTTCTATTGGAAGATCTGTTGCACCAGACAATCCTGGTGCATAAGAAACAACATCTTGTAAGATTTCAGTCTTGGACATTGCATAATCTTTTATATGTTGGCTGCAAAGACATTAAAAAAACAAAAAAAATCTCTTCTTGAACAATCATAGGGGAAATTATTTTGTTTCAGTAATTCTTATAAGGGAGCAAGCAGACAGGTACTAATTTGGACATATATGAAGAAAAAAAATAGTTTTGTTGCAAATAGACATCAATCCTACTTTAATTTACAACTAATAAAAGAATTTACTGAAGTATTCATTAAACCTTTACAGAATAAAAGAAATGAGAAAGGAAACATGATCGGAACAAGTGATAAAAGCTTATTTGTCAGTGACATGAAAACATGGAATCAGATGGATTCTTCTTAAAATCAACAGATGTGACAACTTTTGCTTGATGAAGCATCTTAATTGCATTGACTTCTATATAAATTTAATTATTCAAAGAGTTTACATTTTTGCGTCTTTTTAATGAAGACCAAATATTATATTTGCTAGGATTTCTTGATTTCATTAATTTGAATTAAGACCAGGGAAAATTTTTAACTGAACTATTTCAGTAAGAAAAAAAAAAAAAAAAAAAAAAAGGAGGGGTATATATTAACTTTGGCAATTGTGATTAATTGCAAGAAAGAAAGAAAAATTAAACTGAGGAAATAATTTTTCTAGAGGTGAAAAATTGTCGCCATATGAATTCTCTCCCTTGTATTTGAGGACTCATTCTGTCACCTGTTATTTCTGGTATTTTAATCTGGAAACCTACTCTCAATTCAAAACAAGGCTAAACTTCAGTTTTACAACACCATTTTTCATCGTTTTACAATCAAGTACAAATGAGAATTTTGTTGTAATTTTTTTCTTAAAAATGGCCACATGGACATTCAAGAAAGCTTTTAATGAAGAATTTTTCTTCATTTTAGATTCTGAAGGTTTTATACAGGTGGATATTGATGGTGAAGTGGCTGGAGATGATAATCACACTAGTGACGGTGCCAAACAGCTACTATCATCCATGGTTGACTAATTTTATGAAGGTTACCAACCCCAAGGATGTACCTGATAGCATTTCCAAAAGAGAATTATTCATCAACAATGAAATAACTATATTTGCCGATGGGACAAATTTAAATATGTCAGTCAGGCAATGCTGGTGTCTACTTGTATGGAAGGTCATCACTTTTTTGATGAAATGAAGACCTTTACAGCCATTTTGCTTCTAATTGGATTCACAAAACAGTCATCATTCAAATGGTACTGGTTAACTGAAGATTTTATTCAGAAGACAGGTTTATTAGAATTTTGTCATTTTTCCATCTTTTGGATAACTAAATCATAAGTGAATGCAAAACCTAGGAAGCACCCCGAAACTGATGTGATGTACAAGATCTGTCCAATTTTCAAAAGACTTGTGCAATTTTAGCAGAAATACTTTTATTTAGGAATGTTCAGATTCACGATACCTAAGGTTTACTTTAAAAAATGTATTTCTAAAGATGAAAAATCTTTTTTAGCTTTAATTCAATGGTAAAGGAATAAAATTTACCCAGTAAGCAAAATACTTTGGTGTATTTAAAACCAAATTTTTTTATTAACTGGAATAGACTGGAATTTTTTTTTTTTAGCCTTATGGTTGAGGATGATTTCAGGAAAAAATTAAAAATACTATAATAAAAATAAAGAATTTCATTAGAGAGGTACCTATAATTTTTTGTTTACATATATCTTATGAAATTTTATTCATTATTATTATATAAATTATTGAAAAAAAAAAAGAAAAAGAAAAAAAAGACATTATGCTTATTTATAAAAATTAATTAAAAGCTTTTCTAGTTAAATAATATCAGTTTTGTTTTTTTTTTTCAGAGCTGATTTTTGGTAACTGGTAATTCAATTTATAAGGAGAACCCCCCGCACCCAAAAAGAAAAACTAATCAATAAAAGTTACACTTTTGAATTTCTTGAGTTTTCATAAAACTAAGTGGGTGGTGACATGTAAAAAAATAAAAACAAAAACACTTCTAAAATGATTTAATTCATTTGTGAATAAGTCCTGAAAGTTTCATTAAAATCCAACAATCATTTGATTTTTGCAAGAATTTCCAAATCAATATATCTTTCACTGCTAAAATTATCTATATTATCAAATCAAATGAGCCCGAGTTTAAGACCTGGATAAGAGAGGCTGGGGATGTTCACCATGTATATTGTAAGATATACAAAAATCATTTGATATTAGCAACATGCCATTAAAAGCTACGCCAAAGGACAGGAACACAAGGGCTAGAGTAGGTCAAGGCAGTGAACTGTGAATGCCTGATTTCGTCAATCAACCTTCCATTCAGAATTCTGAAGCTAGCAAGAAAGCAACAATGACAGAGTCAAGAGAGTAGAGAAGTCCAACTGCTGAAAGTTTAGATCCATCCCAAGTTACACCCAAAATTAATACGTATTTTTCAAGAGATTATGTTTTAGAAGCAGAAATCTGCTGGGTGGTAAGAATGACTGTCATTTTTCTTTCAACTCTTGTTAGGATTTGGGCATGTTTCCTCAGATGTTTCTTGACAGTAACGTTACTAAAAAAATTTGTGTGTAGAGCACCCAAAGCAACATACCTGATTTGTTTTGGTTTGGCACCCTATTTCAGAAAGGAATCAACCAATCAAATTGCCATGTCATTTCATTTGACAAATGCCTGAATAAGGTTACTTAGACTGAGCAAATGAACATAATTGTTTGGCACTGGAGTGAAAGTGAAGAGAAGGTTGTATTAAATTATCTGGACTCTCAGTTTATGGGACACATCAAAGCAGAGATGTCTGTTGAGAGAATGAAGAATTTTCTATCTCCACTTGATTCAAACAAACTCCTACAAATATCTATAGGTGGTCCATGAGTAAACTGGAATTTTGAGATTATTTGAAGGCTACAGTACCAAGGAAGACCCAAATGATTGAAGGTTAGCAAGTCTTGCGAGCTGTGGTCTCCATACAGTGCATGGGAGTCCCAACAGGGTGAGAAGGAGACAGGATGGAAGATTGATGAAAGCCTAAGAGCGCTTTGGCAAATTTTTCATGATACACCAGCTAGGCAGGACAATTTCATTGAAATTACAAAATACCCCTCAAATTTTATGCTCACAGGTGGATAGAATATTTGCTAGTGGCAGAACAGGCCATTGAGATATGGCTAACTGTACAGAGATGTATGAACCAGTACAAAAAATCTGAAAGGTGGAACCAACATTAATGTCCTCTCTCATAGTTAAAAAAAAGAAAGGGGAGGTGTTGGTGACCCCTCCCACTTTTGAAGCCAAGCTAGTTTTTAAAAATATATATAAATATATATATATATATATATATATATATATATATGGAAAGGCTGCTCAGACCCATCCTTGAAGACCTTTTAGAAAGGATGCCCTATGGTACCTTTTTTGAAAAAAGGTGCTTAAATTCATCCTGCTTAATTTGCTTTCATGCTTCATGAACAAACAATTGTGGCTAACAGTACACACTTACAATTGCTCAAAATTAACATGCTGAACCAAGAGCTTCATGTACCATTAAAAGAGGTTGACATTGGCTTTGCCACCAAACATGTGATTATCAAATTCTTTGAGAATCTTCCTGACAACCAACTGCTGGGCATACAGTTCAGGAAAGAATATCAAACATTCCTCTCTACAACATCAAAGAATCTGCTGCAAAAATGTTCACTAAATTATGTGTCAGTAAGACATTTAAGATGCCTTGATCCTTTGTTCATGATCAACTGCTTCTGAATTCCAAATGGCATACTGCACAGCAATGTGACCAAATTCTTGCTGATTGTAAAAGATTACTCACTGAGATATCCTAAGAAAATAAACAATTCTTCGAGTTTAACTACAGAATTAAAAGGAAAGACATCAGCTCTGAAATCACAAAAGTGACCACAAAGAGAGAAAAAATAATGGTCAGCATCAAAGTATTGCAGCAAGAGACAGATGCAATGCCAGAGAAGGCTGGAGAAAAAAAAATTATACTGCTTGCAAAATCTAAGGCCTACTGCAAAAGTATTGCAGAAAAAAAATAAAGTGTCCATTCTAGATACCAATTTGTCTGAATGAAAAGAAAGATTACAAAGTTATAAGTAGACTAACTTCAGCATTCTTGCTAGAGCTTCATGTGTAGCACTTTATTTTTAGTAAATCCAAGTCAAATTTTTGATCTTTGGATTCTGTTGTTTTTGTTATCTCTGGTTATTTATTTGATAAAAGCAAATTTAACTTGAAATCTTGATTTTAGTTCATTTATGCCAATCATTATGTATAATGATGCTTGTAATAACCCAGTCTTCAACTGAACCAAACATACTTCAAGTACTATTATAAATCATTTAAGTAAAAAAAAAAAAAAAAAAAAAAAAGTCTTAATCTAATTACTATTGTTAATTAGTTTCAAATAAGTTATTCCCTTAAAATGAAGGTCTACCAGCTTTTGTCAGTTTTTCAATTTTTGTCCTACAACCATTTATTTTTTATGAGGTAAAAGAAAAAAAATGATACCCATTAAAAATGAAATTAGAAATTTGCTGTCAAGAAGAGAAAAGAGAAAAAAAAAAAAACAAAACAAACACTGGCAAACATTATTAATAATTGAACAATTTAAATATGAAAATATAATTATTATAATTGTGTTAAATTATTTTGGTGAGCTTTTGTCCATTTTTTTAACTTTTGTGATCCTACTAGGCCCCTGCTTGTTTTAAGAAATATTTTTATCAGAACTATCTTCAGTAAAAAATCCCTACATTAATCCAATAAAATAAATTTGACAACTTGCAAGTCTTATTTTAAATGAGTAAAAATAAACTTGAATTAGATTTGTTTTTACTTAAATTGTACCCTAACACTAGGAGCACTAATTTGCAATTAAACAAATCTTAGATAAATAAGCTGAAAACTAAAGTAAATATTATTTTGAATTAAAACATTTTTTTTTTTTGGAACTTATCTTTTAATAGTAAAATTTAGAATGAAAATGTACTATGAAAAGTTACATACTTTCATTTACAATCAATTCACCTAACATTTTCAGTCAAAACCATCTATTTTATTCCTTACTATTTAGTATTATTATAAATCATTTAAGTAAAAAAATGTCTTAATCTAATTACTATTGTTAATTAGTTTCAAATAAGTTATTCCCTTAAAATGAAGGTCTGCCAGCTTTTGTCAGTTTTTCAATTTTTATCCTACAACCAATTATTTTTACAAGATAAACTTAATTGTCTGGTACTGAAGTGAAAATGAAGAGAAGGTAGTAGTAAATTAGTAGACTCTTAAGTGAATCATTTTTTAAACTCACAAAAAATAGTAAATGAACAATACTTTGTATTGATATTCAGACATGGGTTTTTGGTTACTATAAAAATCCAAGGGAAATAATCTTTGATATTAACCCTGAATTTTGAAACCAGTTTATATTTAAATACATTTAAAAAATATCCAGTTTTGAATGTAAAATATCAAACCAAAGTTATGTTTAAAATAATCCAGAGTAGATTTGTTAACTGTAACAATAACATTAATTTTGTGATTTGAGAGAGAGGTTCTCAGATAATTTAATTAATTTTCCAGGACAAAATACAAACACTTTCCAGGGTTTAACCCCCATTACACAACCCCACCCCTATTTTTCCAGGGTTTCCAGTTTTGGAAAATTTACATTCTATTTTCCAGGACGCATGGGAACCCTGCTCTTAGTAATAACATTCTGATGATAGAACTTAGTTTTCATCAATTCTGGGACATTTTTTTCATCATAGTATGCCTTTTTTTTTTTTTTGGCAAATTCATGAACTTCCCCACTTTTATGCCAGAAAGGAACTTTCAGTGGATAAAAGTATGATCCCTTTCAAAGGAAGAACACACCTATTAATGTATATGCCAGCAAAACCTGTGGATTAGCCAATGTGAAAACCAGCTACCTCTACAATTGGCAGCTGTACTTGAGCCGAGAATAGCTGGTGTTGCTCACAAAATTTGTTTCCTCCTTGTCAGAATGTACAAAATAGTGGACGATGAACAAATTAAAAAGGTCAAAAATCAAAGTAATAAAATCATTTTCATCTCTATGCCTAACCAATTCTCAATCACCGAGGCAGATTACTTGTTTTTAAATTAACTATCAAGGAAGCAATAAAACATTGCAGCTAAATAATAATCAATTTGAAACAAAATAACAGAAGTGATTTTTTTTTTTTATCTAATAAGGCCACATTGAAAATAAAAGAGAGAGTTACTATTAGAAGAATAAAAGAAAGTAAGTAACTTTAAATTTACATTAGGAGTGCAATAGAAAAGTTTGAAAGGTAAAGTCAAATTTCAACTTACCTTGTGCATTCTTGATCATTACATGTCCCAAGCAATTCATAGTTACATAGAAATCTCTTTGGATTGAGTTTGTGTGAAAAACTTTGGCAAGTTAATGACATATTTTCTTTTGTGCGGAAGAAAGGACTGAATCTGAAATGTAGATATTAGCAATAATGAAGAAATGTATTTGAAATAGAGAGTTAGCATGTGTGAGGAAATGTATCTGAAATTTTTGGTGTTATTTATTTTGCCATGCATTAAAAAGAAATCCAGTCGAAATCATGTGAAGACACATGAAAAAAAAAAAAAAAAAAAAAAAGTAGCAGTACGTCTATTCTTGTACATAGCTATCAATTAGAATAAACAGGAGAGAAAAAAAAATGGGGGACTCACCTATATGATCTGAAGTGTAACAGAGGACTTTTGTAAGGCTTAAAACAACTGATATTAGGCAAATTACTTTGATCATTAGACACAGGTGGCACATCTAGCTTCAAACCAGAAACCTAAAAATGGTGAGGAAAAAAAAAAAAAAAAAAAAAACTTTTCAATAACAAAAAATTCTTAAAAAAATTTTCCAACAAATTTGATAATTTAATTAATGAACAATGATATATGAAACTGAAAACTTACCGATTTTATAGGAGGTAGTAATAAACTAAAATCTTCTGTAGAATTAACTTTGGAATTTGGGGATTTCAAAAAACCCTGCATTTTTTCATGCTGAGAATGTCAAAAAAAAGTGGAAGCCATTAATATAACTTATTTTTCAAATACAACAGAATAAAAAAAATTATTACTTAAATGTCACCAACTGTAGCAATATAATTAGTGAATGATCTCAAATGACTAATTTCCATTGTTTATCTCTTAAATATTTCTGTTTGAGAGGCTTTATTTTAATGAAACAATTATTCCTTTATCTTTCCTCCCTTGTTTGTTTTGAGTTATTTAAAAAAAAAAAAAAAAAAAAAAAGTCGGACATAAAAAAAGTAAAACAGATGATGACATCACTATTTTAGCAGAACAATTACAAATTTACTTTATCTAACAATCGCAATCTTAGTTACCTTGTAATTAAGCAGTAAAGTCATGCAATATCTGATAGAAGTTAACATTTATTTACAGATGATTATTTTATCTGAGGCATGCAAAAGGATTTAATAAAGATATAAATTGGAACACAAATTTTGCATCATATTCAAAAGCAGAATAGCAGTAAGAGGAAAAAAAAAAAAAAAAAAATCAAACTTCTAACTAAAAAAGTTGGTGCCTGGTTGTTACACTGCCAGTAAATCTTCACCTATGTTATGTTTGTTGTTGATCTACACAAATCTTACACAAATCTGGTTAAGAATACACTCAAGAGTAAAGGAGGGGGGGTATGTTACAAGGAAAGTAAGGAAGCAACATTCAGAACAGACAACTGATTCTTGCTTATAGAAAAGCATAACAATTTATTTGTTGAGTGTTACACTTATCAAATTAACCCTTCTCAATTCCTCAGTGATGTGGTCTACCTAACTAAAGCAGGTTTGTAAATTAATAGGTGTCAGTCATTCATAAGATCTCAAAATAATTATAGCAATGACCCAGATGAATCAATGCTAGTTGGTTCAACACTTCAAATAAAAAATTGTTTATGGAGATGCAGACAAAGATGGTCTCCTCCAAAACTCAGTCTGCAAATTAAAACTCTTAAGCCGAGAAAATTTTTCCCCACAGTGAACTGAGATAGGGTCATGGTGGACATCTGGTCATAATTTTGCATAAATACCATGCTTTGAAAGTGGTTGAAGACTCATTAGAATTGCACTAGTGAGAAGATGATTTTTATTTTTTAACAATTTTCCAAAAATCTGGGCCTAAATTTTTATATTTGGAACACCAAACAAAAAGGATATAACTAGTATTTAATTGATTACTGGTAAATCGTTGAGACAATTCTGATAAGTGATTTTTTAAAAAAATACTTAGGGTCTTGGGCTGAATCATCATATTTGGACGGACACACACACACAAAAAAAAAAGTGGGGGGGGTAGTCAATTTAAGCTGATGATTATAAGGTTTAATGCCCATTCAATCTGTTTTATCAAGGTGGTAAGTTAAGATTTTTTTTTTTTTTTTAAGCAATTTGCCCCAAACAAGCCAGGAGTGCCACTAGTACACAAGGGGTTACAGAGAGCGAGAGTAAGAGTAAAGGCGAGTGTTTGGGAAAAGGATAAAGAGAAGAACAGGGATCAAGGTCAAGGCAACAGAAGATGTTGATTGAGATTACATTTGAATATTTGAAGATTATAGCTATCAGGGAAGACAGTAAGAAGAAGGGAGTTCCACTGATGGGGGAGGTGAGAGATAAGCTGTTGGAATAGGAGATGGCTACATTTAGTCATTTTGATAGAGAAAGGGTGGGACTGAGATGCCAACCTAATAGCATGCTTAAATTCATGCAATTTGGGAACCAGTGAAAGTAGCTAGTTGGAGCAGTTGCCATGAAAGTACTTGTAGAAAAGGCAGAGGGAAGCAATAGCACATTTGTGAGATAGCGACTGCAGATGGGATGCCAGATCCGGACCAACCAAGCTGCATATCTGTGCCTGGATTTTGTCTAGGACCTCAAGATTTTGAGAGCACCAGACCATATACGGCGACAGTATTTCATGCAAGGATGAATGGTTGATTTATGTATTTGAAGGATGGATTCTCGCAAGAACAACCTTCTGGCACGACACAGAGAACCAGCTTTCATTGCGGTAGATGAATCAATGTAGTTGTTCCACTTCAGGTCAGGTTTTATTCCTTAAAACCTTGTTAATTTACAAATTTAAACTCAGATAATTCTAGGTACTAATCCATTTTATTGTAATTAAAGCTTTTCCTTTCTCTAAAACCTGACCTGATATAGTTGTAAAATCCAAATTCCTATCTTGGCTATCTAGCATATCACATGAACTTCAAGTTAATTCCCATTCCAACTGAAATCATGTAGAGATTAATTCACTTTTAAAATCCACATTCGTAACTCAGTTACATCCCTCCTTCAACAACTTTTACTTTACATGGTAAATTACAAACACATGAATTTGCATTCCAACCAGCCACCAATTCAAGATTAACTCGTAAAACCTTCATCAGAAAAATTGGGATATAAAAATTACTTACTAAAACTTTTCGAAGACTTGTAAGTTGTGATGATTCTGGCATCTTAAAGCAGTCTTCTTGATTTTCTGATGGCAGATGTGGGACTGCTAAATCAAACTGTATATTTTCCTTATTCTGCACAATTTCTGGCTTCATGTTGGAGTTGAGCATTATAAGAGATTTCCTGCGCATGGGCACAACTGGCTTGGCATTCTGAGAGTGATCACTGTATTCTGATTCATCTGTACAGTCAAGGGCTATTTTCTCAAGCCTGGGCAGAGGCTGTGGCTTTGATGCCGCAGTTGCTGCTGCTGCTTTTTTCTGAGCTTGCATCTGAAGCCGACTTAACTTTTCAGCATACTCTAATTGCATCTGTTCTAACCGTCGTTTCTCTCTGGCTATCTCCTCCACATTTTTTCTCTTCTGAACAGTTGAATTGTTGGTATTGGACACATGATTAGCAGTTAAAACATTTGATTTTTGCTGGAATAAATTACAGAGAAAAAATATTTTAAATATTTATGGCTATACCATGAGTATTTTTCAAAAATTATCCATTATTATATTGTATATTTGGAATTAATGCAGTAGCTGGGAAATGACTGCACAAAAAGTTTAACAAAAAGTTTTTAATTTTAATACATTTATCTTAATAGCTATGAAACTGATCTTATCAAGGAAAAGATCTTCCACAACTTATTTGCTAGTACAATTGTTTTACCACTTAAGCAAAAAATTTTTGTCTTGGTGTATATACAAAAAAGTCTGCCCCTGCCACGTTTTTTTCCTCGATAGATTGTGCAAATGTTGGAATTTTTCCTTTCAATCATATTGAAAAAGAACATAGCATAGAGGGTTTTTATATGAGAAAGCAAACAAACTATAGATATTTACTAAACTTAGTTTCATGTTGTCCAAAGTCAAATGGGGGTAAGAAGATCAAGCAGCAATCTCCCAAGTATAGAGCCTATCTGTATACAAACCCAGAAAAATCAGCATTTGAAATCTTAGCTTTTAGATGGATTTTAATACCAAGGGAAAATATTTCAGTAACATGGCAAGTTGAAGTAAAAAAAAAAAAAAAAAAAAATTATACAATTCAATTTAAATAAGAAAACAGACAACCTTAAGGATCCATTGGAAATAACTGGTCTGATTTGACATTGAACTCTTTGGATTACAAAACTTTTCATTACTTAACTATATATATATATATATATATATATATATATATATATAGAGAGAGAGAGAGAGAGAGAGCAAAAGATACTCCCCCATTTTTTTTTTTTTTTTTTAAATTAGTTTATGCTAGTAACTTTTTAAATTAATTCTTTTCATGAGAAATAGTTTTAGTAGCAAATCTGAAATGGTCCAAACATTTTGAAATTATTTACATGACTATAGTCCCTCATCTATGTCATCATAACATTTCAACTGTTGTGTCCTCCAATATTCATCAGAGTGATTGTCCATCCAGCTAACCTTCAGGGAAATTCAAACTGAACCCTTTATTTAATCTACTGGACAATAGTCCAGTGAATTAAAGTGTTGGTTTGAAAATTTGACAACATAGCCATTGTGAGTTCAATCGCTGGTCTGGATAGTGTGTACTTTGACATAGTTGAAACTGTGAGCAATAACTGAGCAGTACTATATAAGAACTAAATGAGATCTCTGTGCATGGATAACAGAACAAGAACAATTTATTCCTGTAGTTTAAATAAGAGGTTCAGATCAAAATTCCCTGAATGTTACCCAGATCAAAATTCCCTGAATGTTACCCAGATCAAAATTCCCTGAATGTTACCCAGATCAAAATTCCCTGAATGTTACCCAGATCAAAATTCCCTGAATGTTACCCAGATCAAAATTCCCTGAATGTTACCCAGATCAAAATTCCCTGAATGTTACCCAGATCAAAATTCCCTGAATGTTACCCAGATCAAAATTCCCTGAATGTTACCCAGATCAAAATTCCCTGAATGTTACCCAGATCAAAATTCCCTGAATGTTACCCAGATCAAAATTCCCTGAATGTTACCCAGATCAAAATTCCCTGAATGTTACCCAGATCAAAATTCCCTGAATGTTACCCAGATCAAGGCCAGAGAGTACAATGGCTGAAACATGATAACAACAAGATGACAATTGTCCATGTGTAAATAATAACCACTCATTCCAGAAACTCAGATAGAAATCATTTAATATTTAACTTAGCCATAAACATAACTGTTACAGTAAAACAATCCAAATTCTGAAGATAATTAAGATTATATGCGTAAAAATATTGTGTCAGACAAGAACAAACCAATAAATTGATAACAAATTGGAGATGATTGCACATAAACTGAAAGCTAAACTCAACAGCAATGACGTGGAGAATAATCATGGCTAAATTTCAATTCTAAAACACTCGAGGTGGTGAGGAACAAACATCACAATGCCTGAACACATTTAATAAAAAAACTTACCAACTTGGTTGACAACAAAGGTAGTTCTTGTTTGTTGCCAACACTGTCCACAGCAATTGTCCTAGGCTGATAACCATTACCATACAGTCGTTTGCCTATTTGCAGGAGGTTCTTCTCCAACTGGAGGACACTGGACTGATTTAACTGTAGTCGGCTTTTCACATGCTGAATCTAAAATTTGCAACAGTAATATTTAAGGAAGGAATAAACCCTACTGGAAAAAAAAAAAAAAAAAAAAAAAAAAAAAAAAGCTCGACCAGAACAAAAATAGATAAAATTAAATAAATAATTTAAAAAACAAAACAAATGAAAAATTTACTTCTGCTTTAACTTTGGTCACTTGTTGTTGGTTGACTTTAACAAGTTTCTCAGACTTTTTCAAGTTCTCTTTAAGGACTTCACAACTTTTCTCAGCTGATTTTAGATTGGTAAGGAACTTGGATGCCCGTGTCACTAAAGTTTTCATTTCGGCCTGATCCCGCAACATTTTTTTCCTGAAAATACAAAGAAAAAATAAAATAAAAAAATAAAATCAAAACTAACCACAGAATAGGTAATCTGTAAAACATATTTTTGTCAGTCAACAAATTCTAAGGTGTTCAGATAAGGAGCAAGAATATTTGCCAGATTTTGTTCAACAATTCTCAAACCTGTTAATTAAAAATAAAAAAAATAAATAAAAATTAATATTAAAATAGAAAGTATAGAAATATTTCAAATGTGGCAATCTTCTCTGCTGAAACCTATTTGAACACATTTTTTTTTTTTTTCATCATCTCAAAAACAGCTTCTTCATCACAAGCAAGATATTACATGAAATCCAGAAATGTTTACTTCTATTCATGTGATACAATATATAATTTTATATATCAACAAACAGTATTTAGAAAAACATGACAAACTGGAAAGGTTTTTTGGGACACGTTTCATCCATTAGCATTTCATTGGATTGGGCTTTTATTGACGTTGCCACGTCTACACGTGCACAAATGAGATGCAGGTAGTTTGAAAATCTTTCAAGAGAATATTTTTTCTCAATCCAGCTGAAATCATCTGTATTCTTTTTAATCTTTTTTTTTTTTTTTTCTCTCCATCACCTTTGTCCCAAACTATCGCACACGGTGACAATATGAAATCTACCAAGAATGATGATACATTGTAAGAGTCTGGATGCAAATTTATTGTGGCTGAACTAGAGATCAAGGCACTTTCCAGACATTTTCATTTCAGTGGATTATCTTCTCTCTTAAGTAGTATTCTCTATATCAAAACTGTGCTCCGTTAGCTTCATTTAAAGCTTCAACTAAAGTTGAATTTTCTTAAAATTGCTTAAAGTGAAAGATTATTAAAATTTAAAGTTAAAAGATTATTTAATTTTAAACTAAGGGAATATGATGGACTTTCACGACTTAAAAAAAAAAAAAAAATTCATGAATGAATTTATGAAAAATATTTTTTTTTAGTAAAATTCTATAAAAATAGACATCGAAATTGTATACAAGTATATACAGCAAAAAAAGAAAAAAGAAAAGAAGAGCAAAGATAATAAAACAAATCACAATTTCAACATATCCATTTTTATAGCATTAATAGTTTTATACTAACCAAAAATTTTATTGACAATTAGGGAATTTTTGTTAAACTTTTTAAAAATCTGTGGTCCCTCACCTCCAATAAATCATTGCATCATATAATTTTATACAGTTGAATTAACTTTTTAAATACTAATATCACCAGTTTTATAAAATGGATATATAATTATTATAATCAAATTTCTCCAAAAATTTCTTCTGATAAAGTACAAAAGTTATAATAAAATTAACTTTCAAACAAGTTTTGGAAATTTTTTTGTTATGGATCGAGGTAAACTAAGATTTTGCTGCTCCACCGTAATACTGTTAAAAAAAGAGAAGAAAGAAAAAGAAAAAAGGAAATTGTTAAAATGTGAAATTAAGAACAGAAATTGCCCATTTCACTGAAATAAACAACTAGGACTTAAAAATTATACTACTGCATAAACTATGCTATTAGTCATAAGATTTACAAACAAAATTAAGTAGAAAATGTGTTTTAATACCTTTGCTCCACATATTTTACTTCCATTTGTCGGAAACCTGCATCAGCAGCCTGTAAGTCTACTTCTTGTTTTTTCAGATCTTTCAGTCGTTCAGCAGTAGCCAATTCTTTTTCAGCCATTGTCAACTGCTTAGCATCAGGTACAGGGCTCTTTTCAACTTTAGTCTATTAAAAATTCAAAAGCATTTTTTTTTTTTTTACTTATGCATTTATTGGCAACAGTGACTAGCTTGGAATTAGATGTAAAAATTCTTAGAATATTATATATATATATATATATATATATATATATATATATATATGCTTCAATTTAAGTTTCAAATTATAACTTTCTTTGTTTGAATCACTTTCTCTTCTCACTGCTTTTTCCTAAAAAATGTGACAGAATAGTACTTTGCTCAAAAATTGTTCTGGAACATTAGACTTGATAAAGGATATAACAAGTTTTAAAATAAAATACATACAAAGAGAAAGTAAACCCTTATTAAAAAAATAAAATAAAAATATTTCTCAAAGCCATATTACAAAGTAGAAAAAGAAAGAAATCAAATATGAACTCTTGGGCACGCAAGTGTTATCAGATAAGTGCAAGATGCCTTTACTTTATTCCTTTCTACAGTTGACTGTCAAACAAAGTTTCATTTTAAATAGCATGAAATAAAGTAATTAGTATTTTACAAGCATTTCTTAAGAATTCTCTAGGTATTAAAAGCAGTAATTTATTGATAGACAATCTGCTGATTGAAAGAAAGTCTTTTTATTAAAGCTCAACAAACTGATACAAAATAAAATTTCAGCACACTGAAAGACAATACCAATTTTTAACTAGGTACAGTATGTGCATGCTTAGGCATAGCAGATATTATATATACAAATTTCAAAGTCTTTGGCTATCTTGTGATATAGAAAGACTCATACCAGTGCCTTACTGTTTTAATGGTGACATGCTTCAGTGACTGATCATTCACTGTAATCCAGCTAGATTATCTATACTGGAGTATAATTTTTGCCCCATGACAAACAGAAGTTGATCAAAAAACTGAACATTCTATTTTCCACATCCATTGATGTATCAAAAAAAAAAAAAAAAAAAAAAAAAAAAAAAAACTTTATGTACAAACACTTTTGTTATAAGAGACATTTTATTATGTATTAATAATAAAGTAAAAACTGGTCTAACATGAACCAACAACTCAAAAACTCTTCAAAAGTCAGTCAAGCAAATAAGCCAATTCTGAGGTCATATATGATATAATGCTACCTGTAAGAAATACTAACCTCAACTGATTTCCGAGCATCTTTAAGGAATTGATCAAGTCCTGAAAGCATTGCCATTGGCTGTGGGGCATCGGATTCAGTTTCCGTTTCAGCATCACTATCAGATGAATCTTCAGCTAGGTTAATGACAACAGATGGATGTTTTGGCATCTTAGGAAAAAAAAAAAAAAAAAAAAAAAATCAGAACAATGATACAGCAACAAAATAAAAACAATTTCAAACTTGCTATCTAAGCTGAGTGTCTGCTAATGTCTAGAATTAGAAACAATTTCTTCTTACCACTTTTGGAGGATAATATGGCTTCTTCCGTTCTTGTTCAACTTTTTCTAAATGGAAAGGGGACTGGCTCCTGGACGAACTTGGTGAATCCTCTTTCAGTGAACTAGCCTAAGTAAGATAAAATCATTTAGCTGAATAGACCATATTCAGATTATATAACATGACTAAAGCAGATCTTATATTTTCTTAAAGAAAAATGTATGCTTTTTTTTACATTTTTTTTTTTTAAATGATTGACATTAGAAATATAAAAATTGTAAGAAATATATTGTACAAGCTCAAAAAGCAGTTGATAATCAGAAGTGAATAAAAATTACATTGTTGTGATATATAGTCTATAGAGATAGTTGTTCATTCTTAAGCTGAGGTTTATAATTCTACACAATGCTTTCATAATAATAGATTGCAAACAGAATTATCTCAGGTTTTTGGAATGGGATTACACATCAAGTAGGAGTCACAGTAATAAAAAAAAATCTCCAGCACAACATATGAGTGATAGTTTTGGTATACACAAACATCAATTAGTCACACTGCAAAATAATATAGACTCCCTCCTTTTTTTTTTTAGAAAATTTTTTTGATCAGACAATTATTAAATGTACATTTAAAATTTTCATTACTAATGACACTTATAAAAAAAGAACAGGTTCCATTTTAAGTTTTATTCCAACAAATTCCTTCGCATAACAGATGTTAACACAAAGCTTTTACCAATCACTAAGGCCTTTTTCGCATACATAATTTGTATTTTGGTTAAATAAATTTATCATTGCATGAAACATTGAACATTTTGATAGCAAAATACCATTTCTTCTAATATCTCCAAAGAATATAAAATCAATCCAGTTTAAAAAAAAAAAAAAAAAAAAAAAATGACAAAATGTAAGATTGATAGTTAATTCAATAATGTGGCTTAATCATCACAGATAAAGATCACTGCAATATAAGAAAACAAATCAATTTGACAGTTTTAATTTTAAGTTTTTAAACATTGATTTATCTGGATGATATAACTTTAAAAAAAACAGGCGTCCAGTTAGGTATGCTGTCCAGCAGAAAAGAGCTGCAAAAGTCAAGAGATTTTGTTTGTTCTGCTGTCTATATTTCTGCACAGCAAAAGCAAACTTAAAAAAATCTATCTCATTTAACTTTTTCAAACAACATTCTGAAGAAAGTATAAATATCTATGCTGATAATCCAACTATATATATATATATATATATATATATACACACACACACATTACTGCCTTAATGGTATGTTTGATCAGTATGATAAGGTCAAATTGTCAGCAGATCTATATATAAAAAAAAAAAAAAAAAAAATCAGACCTACAATCTGTTAAATGGAGCAAGAAATGGTTTATTAATTTTAATACCTCCAAAACGAAATTGCTCTTAGTTGTATTAGAAAACCTTTTTTGTCTTCAATCAACATGGTTGGTGCTAACCTACAGGAGAATGACTCATTGCACCTTCTTCGGCTAATGTGTTCAGCTGACATGCAAAAAGATTATATTGAATCAATTGCTAGGTTTGCCACTAGGAAAGTTGGATCACTGTTTTGTGCTAGACAATTTATATATTGTCATTTATATCAAATATGACATTGTGTCAATTTTCTCATTATTTAGGCTGGTCTGATTTAATCATTACTGATTCCATTAATATTATATTTCTTTTACTTCAAGACTACCTTATATGACATTACATTTATAATGATTTTTAACAAATTTAAAGCCAGGCACTTCAGTTATACACTGTTGGAATTGGCTTCTCATCCAATAGCACACCAGATGAAAAACTGACAAACTTTGATTATAACTTGATTGCTAATTGAGCTACCAAGAGAAATTTGGTACCATTTTTTGTCATGTTCTCTACTAAAGGTTTGTAGGTAAATTGAAAATAAAATGGATCTTTTCTGTTAATTCACCTGAAAATAAAAAGAATTTATATTTACTAAAAATAGTAAGTGTAGCAAACATGGACTTATTCTTCATTTTGGCATGGTGTCAGGTACTTTCGATTGTTTGCACATGAGCCAAGGTTTCTGGGTCAACAAAATTCATACTGTGATTGACAATCAGACAGACATATTTGGGATCATCCTTCAAAAAGGTATATCCTTTCCAACATAATTGTAGTAGCATGTAAAACAGCTTCAGATTGAGTCCAATAATGTAGAGACTGTTCTATATTCCAACAACTTCATGGCAAGCTAAACAAACTTTAATTTAAAATTATAATTTCTTGATGAATTAATATTTGTGAGAAGTAACTTTACAACAATTAGGATGAATTAACAGAAAAGATCCAATAAAATTTTAATTTGGAAGACCTACTAGAAGAACACCAGCCTTTGAAAATGAATGTTATTACATTAGTGTTGTTAAATCTCAGTACAGTTAAGAACAATTATTTATCATATAAGTCAACTATTATGAAGTTGTGGACAAATAGCATGATAAAATAAAGTACTTACCAGTATAGACTGTGGAGTATTGTTGTTGCTTGTGTCTTTTCTTCGGCTGGCCATAGATTGCAAAAGTTGTGCTCTGAGCAATTTTTCTTCTTCCTCATCTTCATCATAAGGAGGCTCGGGAGGCTTTTCAGCTTCAGGGTAAGGTTCTTCTGGCAGAGGGGGAGGAGGAGGTGGTGGCATGCTTAACAGAGTAGGCGGAGGAGGTGGTTGTGGTATAACAGGGGGATAAAGAAGATGGGCAACAGGGCTAGCAGATGTTTTATTGAGGCTGTCATCAGGTGGTAAAGGCGGAGGTGGTGGTGGTGGAGGTAGTTTCAGCCACCCTTCAGGGCGATCAGGCCATTCAAGCTTCAAATCCGAGAAATTCTGATCCGGAAATACATTGGGAAGCTAAATGAAACAGAAATAAGAGTAGCAATCAACAAACACAAGGTAAGACTTGAAATATCTACTTGAAAAAAGTCTATAATGGTAGAAAGTGATTAAAGACTGTCATTTAATCCAATTTTTAGTTTGGGACGACACTTTCATTAATGGCCATAAAATCTAGCATAAATTAAAATAAAAATCTGGTATTACAGGATTCTACGTATAAATCATTAAATCTGACCATCCACTAAAAAATTGGGCAGTGGCATCAATAGAATATTACAAAAAACAAAAAATATTTACCAGCACTTGGTCTCTTTTTATATCAATATCTTCAATCTCTGGTACTGTAGTTGTACCATCATCAGAATCTATATCCATGGCAACCTCTTCATAATTGTCCTGCAAGAGTTTGGATGTTTTTCCATCTCCTTTGGCATCAGATTTCTTGGATGAAGGAGACTGTAATAAATAAAAGCATTTTCAAAAGTTTCCCTTGATGGACACAAGATGGAAATGGTTCTAATAAATAAAGTACATCCATTATCGCCTGGTATGGAACAGATGCCACAGAATTGAGGATTCGTAAATTAAAAACACTGTACGATGTTTTGTTCTGAAAAACAAAATAGCAAGACCAAAGACATGCTGAAAAATGAAGATGTAAAATGAAATTGCAGTGTTCAATAAAGTTATATTTTTCAAGATTAAAAATTGCAGCATTTCTAGAACAAACATTTAAAATTGCAACTAATTTGTCATAAAAAAAATGTAGAAATTAAAACCAAATCAATTCTCTTCATATCTTTATTTATAAATGGTATGCCTTATACATGAATACAAAATACACTGATGACGTATTTGAAAGCATTCTGTCAAAGATCAAGAACCAAATGCAAACACCTGCTATTTCAAATAACAGTTAGATGGGGTTTTTTTTGGTTTTTTTATTTAAATGTATTCACAGGCACCTGAAAGCAAAATAACTTATTCTTTAACATAAATATTATATTAATACATAATTTATAGTACACATTTAGGGTCGCTCCGAAAGTAATGCATCCTATTTTATCAGGAAAATGTATTGGTAGTACAGTAATAGGAGAACCTTTCTGCTAAATAACCCATAACATTTTTTTTTTTTTTTTTTTGCTTTGTTACAAACAGTAAGTCATCCAGGATATGATGAACTACATCTGACAGATTGGACGTTTTAAGGAGCATGAAACCACCCTTTAATTGTTTTCGTTCCCAGGCCCATTGACCTGGGGTGATAGCATCTGATAGGCCCACAGACATGGGCAAATAATAAACCCTCAAGCAAAAACAAAACACTAGGAAATACATTTTTACAGTAAAATTATCAACAATACATATTCTGTAGTTGAAGGTATACAATTGCATCCAATATATATATTATAAATTTACTTATTTAAAAATGTTTCCATCTCTAGACAGGAATTACCAGGTTTCAAAAACAGAAGCTAAAAACTTCAAATTCAATTATAGAATTAAATTAAAGTCTCTAGTTCTGTTTCATTTTCAAGTGAATTTTGGAATAACTTATTTTGAAATTTACTTTGTTTTATATGCACATACATTCATTAATATTAGTTTTTATGGATATGGGGAAAACCAATCATTTTAACAAGAGGTGGTAGGGTATACTTTTTCACTGACAACTATTGTATCAACATATTGGTTACTTTTGAAAAGAGGTTAAGTCAAGGTAGGGTTGGGGTGCCTTTTTCAAACGAATGATGACATCTGTTTAATGAATGTCATCCAGTCTTTTTTGGCACTTTTCGACATTAAATCTTTACATAAAGATTTTTTTCTAAAAGGGTTGTTTGTATATAAATGTCATATTGAACTACAATTTTAAAATATTATTCTTACTTTTAATCAAAGACTATACATCTTTTAAAACAAGTAAATGTAATAGAATTACTTAAATCATTTAAAAATTATTATTTAAATATCAAATATAAATATGTATATTTCATTTATCAGTTTTTATTTTTATTTTTTTTGTTAAACATTATTTAAGGAAAATTTTTGACAATGTAGCCAGTGAATAGCTATTTCATTTCTTTAAGTAAATTATTATTTTTTATAAACTTCATAATATATAGTTTCTCATGTATGCACAAAGGACATGGGTCATTTAATTACCTACTTATTTTGTTTTATGTTTTCTTATTAATTTCCATTTCACAGTAGGTGTTTTATTGGGTTTTTTTAAGTGCCAAAAATATTTTGGGATTTATTGATAAAGAACAGACGGATGTCATAGTTTGTTTGAAAAAGGCACCCCTACCCTACCTTGACTTAACCTCTTTTCAAAAGTAACTAATATGTTGATACAATAGTTGTCAGAGAAAAAAAGAATACCCTACCACCTCTTGTTAAAATGATTGGTTTTCCCCATATCCATAGAAACTAATATTATGAATGTATGTGCATATAAGACCCAGTAAATTTAAAAATAAGTTATTCCAAATTTTGCTTGGAAATGAAATAGAACTAGGGATTTTAATTTAATTCTATAATTGAATTTGAAGTTTTTAACTTCTGTTTTTGAAATATGGTAATTCCTGGGTAGCGATGGAACCATATTTTTAAATAAGTAGATTTATAATATTTATGTTCTGTAGATTTGCATTGAGCACCGTTTTGTAAAAATAAAAATATTAAGAACACCAGATTATATATCTTACTGTTCTTTTTTCTAATATATATATATATATATATATATATATATATATTATATATATATATATATTTTATAGTGGCAGCCATAAAATCATTTCCAAAATATTCAGATTTCGGCATTAAATAACCTATAGTGGTTGATATGCCACTAAATAAAACCAATCAACCAACAGTGAGCATAACTCAGGCAAAATAGAACCAGGCATGGAAGAATGGCACTAAATTCCTCGACACAGACTGTTTATAGTAGGTGGTGGTTAATGCTACTCAGTAGTAGTGGCAACTGCTACATTATGAGCTCAACACAGCCGTCAACCCTTGAAATGAAAACTGCTTGAATCAGCTCATCTGCAATAGTAGTGGCTATATGAAAAAATAAGGTTTTGAGCTGAAACCGCTCCAGTCAATTGCTTTATTGTGCTCTCAATTGAAGATTCTGTGAGAATAGGCGTATTAAATAAATTGAACTCTACACTAAAATAATGTGCATTTAACAGATTTTGAACTGCAATACACCAGATGGGGTTGAAATATTCTGAAAGTAAATTGTGTGAATAAATTAGTCTGAATGAATAATAAATTTGCAAAGATGATTTTGGTAAATCAAATAGTTTGATAATTTTCTGATATAATCATTGAGAAATGCACAGGTGTACAAGGCTTACTTTGCTATGGCTGAGCCGGAAACTAGGAAAGTCTTTTTTCCGTTCCCTAACAAACTTCGCCAGCTTCTCCAGTTGCTCCAATGGATCGTGCACTTCCAAAATTTTGCATACATCTCTACGTTGGTCATCAGCAAGCAGCTGCTTTTTACGATCAACTCCCAACTTGGAACGTCGAGATCGGTCGGATTGATTAATAAATCGTGCAAGATGAACCTTCCTACGTGGAGCACTACTGCAGGGTATTCGATCTCGAAGTACTGAAAGCAGAGTATAAAAGGTGAAAAAATATGAAAGGAAAAAATTTCATTTCCAGGTTAAAAGTACAAGTTCATGAGGGAGTTGGAGGAAATTGAACCAGTTTAAAAAAAAAAAAAAAAAAAAAAAAAAAAAAAAAAAAAAAAAAGCGAACATGCTTTTATTCAGAAAAAAGAATTTTTGAAGTCACATTCAGATAAACAAAATTTGTTTTTTTTTTTTCCTCACTTCTGAAGACAAATAGAACATGTCTTCTCAAAATGAGAAAAAGGAATAATTAAATTAAATTTAGCAACAGAGAATAGTCCACTCTTATCAAGAAATGAAGTCTAAGACCCTCAAGTGAATGCCTGAAACTGCAGTTGTCTATATACTAGGTTTTTCCTAAACATGCATACCTTAATTTATAAACTAGGCACAATATGACATTAACAACAATATGCTGCAATGAAAGTTACAAGATGGAGATTTCATTTTTACTGTGTGTTTTACTCTTAGCAACCTCAGCATACAATTTCTCCTTTCCTTATTGTCACAAACTTTCATTACCCTTGTGCTTTGGAGCCATTAAATAAACCTTACAAATTGTTTATTTTTAGAGCTGACTGTGGGTAATAAACTGCAGATAAGTAGGAGCTGGTGTAAGCCATTGTATCCTCAACATATATCTACCATTAAAATACAAGGAATATGCAATATTCTGTGACTTAAGTGGTTATTGTAGCAATCAGACATGTAGATACTAGTCACAGGGCTCTTTCTCAAACTATGACCTTTATGCTTTAAAGAAAAAGTCATCGTTAAAGCAATATTTTAGAGGTATTACTTGTACATTTTATGGTAAGAAATATAGTATTGATATAGTGAGTGAAGTAGATTTTGGGCAATACAAGCTTTTCAGGTTTTTTTTGGGTTTTTTTTTTAAAGAGAAAAATGTTTTATTGGTAAAATAAAAACTGAAAATGATCTAAGTCATTATCTGCATCCATTTTTAAACAAAAACAAATTTTTGAGAAAAAAAGTCACATTTTTCTTTTTAACAACTATTTTAAGAATTCTTCTCTGAATTGAAACAGCCTTAAAATAACAGTCATTGTAGAGATAACTGGATTTAAGAAATGGAATTTTTGTAAAGGATAAAAGTTAACCCACATGAAAAAACACGTACTTGAAAACTCAGCGTAAGAGGACTAGTAAAGATTTAGTAAAAAAAAAAAAAAAAGAGAGAGGAAAAAATCCACCTTCTCTTGAATAAGGTTAAAAAAAAAAAAAAAAAAAAAAAAAAAGTTTTGGGAACATTAGCAAAAAAATGAAAGCCATTTACCAGACGGTTCCCTCTTTCGCGCTGATCTTGCAAGTCTGGAACTGAGGCTGTTGGAGAATGAACGGGAATGCCTAACTGAGGTTGTCCTTGACATTGATTTGTCATGCTTTAATGAAGACATAGTAGATTTTGGTTTATTACTGTCTGTGGAGGCAAGCGCTATGCGGCGTAATTCTTCCAACTCCAAATCTTCATCATCCATTTTCTGCAAGAACAGTTTTGTTTTTCAATTTATCTAAAAATGTGTATATCATAAATATACAAGACAAGGATCTATTACATGTAAATAAATTGGGTTTAGTACAGATTTGAAAGGCCTTTTCTTCTCTAATTAAAACTTTTAATAATCTTAACAGTGTCTGAAAAGAAACAATTTATAGTTGCCACCATTTAAAAAGGTTTCCTTAACAAATGCTGTAAATAATTCTGGTATTTATTAAATTGATTTGTAAAAGTTTGTATAGTAATGAAAACTTGTACAGAAGATCATTTCATATTGACCTTTTAGAAAGATGCAATAAAGAGAATGAGTAAAAATCAGTTGTAATAGGCACATACCATTTTCTTATCATTTTTGGAATTTTCGGATACAGATGCAGCATCCATACTGTCACCAGCCTCTGAACGTTTGATACTGGGAGAGCTATCTCCTGGAGACTGGAAACACCGATGGGAAATTGACACTGTCCTGTAGGAACCATCTTGTGTAATGTATTGAGCTTGATGAGACATTCCACTGTTGGTGTTCTCATCGGTGTAATTCAAGTCAGAAAGCCCACATGTAGCTCGATCTTCTTCCTCTCGTAAACTAGCCAACTGTTCCTGGATATTACGATATTTTTCCAATAAATCCTCATAATTGCCATCATCTTTTAAGCCTGGAGCCTGGCCGCGACTGCCACAGAGGAACTGTGAACCACTTTGTTTCCGCAAATAACGTTTTTTTTCCCAATCTTGAAAGCATATAATCAAGGAAACATACATTTTCATAAAAGGCTCTTTGCAGTGCCATCAAAAATTACTCATAGTTTTAACTATCCTACTCCTGTCTGTTTAATAAAGTTTTTGTTGTTATAATAATGTTAGAAATATAGTAAATATAAAAGAAAACACTTGGATATCAGGGAATAAGTTAAGAGGTTATAACTGACCTGAGTTTTCTAATAGAATATACTTTATAATAAAAAAAAAAATTCATTAATGAATAAGCATTGAAATTCTAAATAAAATTGAATATTTCCTTATTTTCTGTATTTTTTTTTTTTTTTTAATCTCAGTGCAAGATTTTCATATTAAAGTGTGTATATTTGGAGATGACACAAATGTTTTATCACATTAGTGAAAAGGAATTAATAAATAAAAGGCAAATTAACAATCAATAATTTTATAATCTTTTTCCTTTTTTTTATTCCTTTTATTAGTTTAAGAAAGTGAAAATGGTTTATTCAAAGTTTAAATATTCATTAACTTTTTTTTTTTTTTTTACTTCAAAGAAAACCATTTTCTTGATTGTGGTAGATTTGGGCTTCTATATTTGATTTGATTTTGGTACAATTTTTTTGAAAGTAGGTGGCAGGGTTGAAAGAGAATTGTTTGACCTTTGAATGTGTTGGAGTGGGTGTGTTTTCAGTTGTATTTTAAGCAAAAAGTAACATTTTTACAAAATCTAGTTAATTAATCCATATATTTACTATTTTTTTTTTTTTAAACAAATGTCTAGGACAGATATTGGATTTTTAAATATTTCACTTTTGGTGGCATCCATCAAATTAACTAACTTTTACTTTTCGTTTAAAAAAAAAAAAAAAAAAAAAAATCTAAAATCTTATTATAAAAGGTGTAAAATTATTTTCCGTTTTATGGATTAAATTTAGACTATTATCTTTCAAATCAAACCAAAATTTAACATTAAAGCATACATTTAAATTATGTAAAAAAAATTTTTTTAGCTTTATTTTTTTCTGAAGCATGTGGAGGTAAAGAAGAAAAAAAAAAAAGAAAGAGTCTATTAAATATGTAATGAGACGTGATCAGGTGTGAAAATGTAGATTTGCCTCAACTGTTAGCATTATTGGGAACTAATATTAAAACCAACTCCTAGGAGTCCCAATTAAATCACAAGGGTAAAATCAGAAATAAATCCAAACAATCAGTGAGTTATGTACCATGCGTGATACACACTTAGGCGATCATGTATCTTTCAATACATGACTGACAAGGCAGATGTACCCCACCACAGTAGGTTGCCATTTCTTTCTGTGGTAGCCCAGTTTCTATATAAGGCTATAGAACCAGGTCTGTCCTGCTATTTACCCATAGCTGGTGGGGAAAACAAGGATTCATACCATTCCCAAGGATATTAACATGCAAGTGAAGGTTTTAGACCTTTTTAATTAGGTACTACCACAGAAAATGTGATACCTAAAATTTAAAATTAATTTTTAAAAATGAAAAAACCTTTCTTGAAGCTTTTATTTTAGTTTTAATTTCAAGCTAATAGATTAAGTTTTATATTTACAATAAGAAAAACAATTTGATGTATTTCAAAAACCAAATTAAATTGACTGGAAGGAGGTATTTTTTTGGCTAAAATATCTGGTTATATATTTACATATATATTTACACAAAGATGCTAAATTTCCCATACAAATCTTTTGCCCATCCACTGATGCAAGGAAAACAAAATATTTAACCAAAATTTTGAATGTGGTAGAAAGGATTTAGAAATTTAATAAAATATTCAAAAGATACTTTGGTCTTTCCTCTTAATAATAGCAAACATTTTGACATTTAAAAACATTTGACTTTTATCAGGTTTGAGGCCTTTCTTATCATGGTATGATTTTTTTTTTGGAGGTACCTATCTCTAAGACAACATTATTGACAAAAAAAAAAAATGAAAAATTTCAAAATCTCTTAAAAATTCAACAATTTAGGTATGCTCAATAATTTACAGAAAAACAGCATAACATGATGAAAAAAGGTCCCAAACTCACAAACTTAATAAAAAAAACAAAGTTTTATAATAAGAAAATTTGTTAATAAGAGGAAAGAGCAAATGATTTTTAATTATTTTCTAAAATTTTTTTATTCCTTTCTAGCACATTTGAAATTTTGGTTGAAATTTTTTTTTTTTTACGTCAATGGTCATGTAATATTTAGCATCAATTTTTTTTATTTTCTTAGCACTTTTGTAAGTTGAAAAACACATTAATTTGGAAATTCTTGCAAAAATCAAAATTGTCGGATTTTAATGAAACTTTCAGAACTTATTCAAAAATGAATTAAATTATTTTAGAAATATGTTTCTTAGAAAGTCATGGTAAATTTTTTTTTTTTTTTTGACATCTGTTACCCCTCCAACTTTACTTAATTTTATGAAAACTTTAATATGTATATCTCTCTAATTTTTTAATTAAATGTAGAAGACTGAAGAATATAAATCATCAATTTTAAGTCAAGGAGCGTTTCTGGCCAAACTTTAGCTCTGAATTGTAAAATACAAAACCCAATAAAACTAAGACATTATTTAATTAAGAAAGCTTTTAATGGCTTTTATGAATAATATATATTAAGCACATTGTCTAAAGCCAAAATATTTTTTCAATGAAAAATGCATTTTTACTAGAATTGTTTTCATTTTTTTTCAATTTTAAATACAAAATGTGATAAAGTTATTAAGTTTGAATATGTATCTCTGGAAAGGCTCTCATTAAAAGATCTATTTTTACAGAAGCATTTCTATTTTTAGAATAATTTTTTAATATGCCAAAAATTGTATTAAAAACGTTTCTGGCAAAACTACAGAGGTAAAATTCAGAAATAATGTCCCATGTTTTAAGATTTGTTTCTCCTGATAGTGAGGGTCTGGCCTCTAATTTGCGCTGATTTCATGTCAAATTCTCTGACTGACCAACCATCATCCTCAAATTTTCAAATTTTCTTTTTAACGTATTTCACTAAATATTTTCTTTACATTTTTTTTTTTTTTTTTTTTTTTAAATATAATCAATTTTCTTTTTTCAGTGAGAGATCATTAATTTTTTGTTTTTAGATTCAATTTTAGAGATGGAAACTGTGAAGGCTTTGGACATATCTTCATTAAAAAGTACATAAAAAAAAAAAAAAAAAAAAAAAAAAAAAAGATCAATATTAGACTTTTGAAAGCATTTAATTTTTAAGAATTACTTTATAGTTAAATAAGCTAATTCACTTAAAATTAAAAAATACTGACACTTCTGCCTGATAAATTACCCTGATGTTAGTTGGCATAAATGTCAATTCACACCTCCAAAACCATTCATGATGGTTAGACATGCTTCTTTTATTTCCAACTAAATTTTTTCTAAATATTAACTATGTTTGTTTAAAATTACATTAAGTATAATTTAAAGTTTCTAATTTTTCTCAAATAACTTTTAAAAAAGTATAATAGAATTTTACAAGTTTTTCAAATGGAGAATCTCACTTTTGTTTACAAAGTTGCCAAAAATGGCTGACATGATTGATTTTATGTAAATTTTGTTAATTCAAAAAAAAAAAAAAAAAAAAAAAAAAAAAGATTTTTAACTAAACTTTTGTACATGCTAAAAAGGATTATAAAAATCTAGAAAATATTAAAAAATATTTTGGTCTTTCCTCTTAATAATAACAAACATAATAAAAAATTGTTTGGGTCTTTTTTCATCAGGGTATGCTCTTTTTTTAGTGAAGTGTTGAACATACCCAACCTACAGATTTGTTTCCAAGTAAATTAAAGGCTTAATTAACAGGGTTTTTCTTTGGTTTTAAAAAAAAAAAAAAAAACCACCTCATGCTTAAAACATAGCAAAAAATAACATTTATGTATGCATGGAGCTATCATCAAGATTATAGTGGGGGGAAGCTTAAGTATGGAGGGCCAAAACTACTTGAAACTAGAAACTTAAATAATCTTTATCTGTATATAACCAATAAATTAGAAATAATTTTTCTGACTATAGGCTTTATGGAAGTTAAAAAAAAAAAAAATAGTTAAATACTTAGATGATACTTTTCTTGCCCATTGCATTTATTTTTTTGTTTATTTTCCTACCTATTTTCTATTTGGTAATATAAAATATCTGATTGAACCCAATGACTATTTTTGAATGATTCTAATTTAAAAATTTAAAAAACGTGCTTTAAAAAAAATAAATAAAAATAAATATTGAATATAATTTTTTTTCTATCAAATCTGAAAGTTGTTTTATTATGTGAGTGAGCACCAACTCTTAAAACAAAACAAAAAAAAAAAAAATTTTTTGACTTAATGAATTATGTTTGGTAATGTTCGAGACGGATTTCCGTATGTCCATGATAAAAATTTTTTCTTTTGAACCGAAATATCATCTTTAGTGTAATGAATAATTAAAAAAAAAAAAAAAAAAAAAATGACCTATTCAGCATAAAATTCAATTAAATTCATTCATTAATAAATACTGAAAATTTAACTTCGGATATTCCCAGATTTTAAATTTTTTTAAAAAATACTGAGTTTTTGGGGATTTTTTTTTTAGCTTTCATTATAGAAAAATGCAAATAAAAATAAATCTACAAAAATAAAATGGCATGGGATTTATTTACTTTTTATTTCTCTAATTAAAATATTGTGACCAGAATGTATCTAAATTTGCAAAATAAAAATAAGTGTTTCCATAATCTAAGTATCAGTATTTCTTTTCTTTTTTTCAGTTCTTCAAATAAATGAAAAACGAACTTTACTGACGATAGTTAAAAATAAAATTATATAATTTCAACTAGCGTCATTGAAGTTCATTTACCATCCGAAATGCAATATAATTTTTTTTATTTAATAATTTTAAACAGCATTTCGGACGGTATTTTTCATTTTAACTAATGATACAGGAAGACCCCGCTATCTTTTAATACGAATTCTGAGAATTTTTGGCCACAAGCGTGAATTAAAATTTCAGTTTTTACTGAAAAAAAAAAAAAAAAAAGTTTTTTGTTTAACTTTTTAGTTTTTAAAATAAAAAAAAAAGGGTTAAAATACGAGTCTAGTTCAAGAGACATTTACTTGCGAGATAACGCTAAAATTTTATTTTTAAAAGTAAAAAAAAAAAAAAAAAAAAAAAAAAGATAATCAGTAATTATTACTGAATTTAATTAACTTTAAAAAAATAAAGAGAAATGAAATGTGAGATATATCTCCACTTGAAATAATTTTTGCAATAGCAAAGAGAAGCTGAAGCAAAAAAGACAGGAAATTTTAGCGAGTCATGATCGCCCACGTCCTCAAAGAAAATGGTAAAAAAAAAAAAAAAAAAAGTATCATTGAACATGAGAAATATTGAGAATTACTTTCTGACCACATTTAAAAAATTGAAACAATGGATTTAGTGTCCGCCCCTCCCCCTTTCTTTCTAGCTTTAATTTTTTGGCAGTTAAAAATAATACTAGGAAATTTTAAACTTTCACTATAATTTTTTTTCTCGGAAATCGTAAAAATATTTTTTTATTAAATAAAAAATAAAATAATACACTTCAATTATAACTGAACGAGAAAGTCTTTCTTTTTAATTAAACTGTTTAATCTCAATATTTAAAATTGATAGCTAGTTTTGTTTACTCACGCGCCTTTGTTGCTTCATTTTTTAAAGAAATTTGACACTTAATGAAGTTCATAATGAATTGAAACTGATACTTTTTTTTTTTCAACTGAACAGAAATACTGCAATATTTCATCATTCAAAAAAAAAAAAAAAAAATAGAAAGAGAATTCACACAAGTAAGAATAAAATGCTGATACATCATTTTTAAGGGTTTTTTTTTCATAAAACTTTATTTAAAAAGCTTTATGCACCACTAATAAAAATAATAAATACACGAACGAATTTTATTAAGCTCCAAAAAAAAGAAAAGACGAATGAATGAAAATTGTCAAAATACGAAAACGTCACTGGAGGAAGAAAAAAAAAATCAGGCTACAGTAGCATTAATTTTCTTTTACCATGCAGATCGAATCATACGCAATAACAGACGGACACAAAGTAAGGCTCTGGGTTCCAAAGGTCGCATTACTATTGATAACTTTGTAAATTTTATATTTATTTACCAAAAGGAATCATGTACGATGTTTATGACAATAGAAATGTTATTGGTCGAACAAATTATTATGGAAGATGATGTCATGCAAATTTTAGCTGCTCTTTCACAAGTGTACGTTTTCTGCCAATTGTCGCGTGACTTTTGGAACACCCTTTACTTTTTAAAATAAATTGAATCCCCAATCCAACCCCAACTTTAAAGTCACTTTACACACCACCCAGTTTTCATTTCATTTTCCTCAAAACCACAACATTCTCAGGAGAAATGAAGTGCGTATTATTCGGATTAAAGCAGACCAAACTATATAAGGAAAAAATACATTTTTATAAAAAAAAAAAAAAATAATAAAATAAAAAATACTCCACTTTTTACTAAACCGAAGAAAAAAAATAAAAAGAAAAAAAGAAGGATACATGGAAAATGACTTCCAGGTGTTTGTGGTCCTCTACGACTATCGGGCCAAGACCCAACAAAGGGCAGTGGACGGCCCGAGGGTGGACCCGATATATTTCCGGGTCCTGCAGGTGGTCCAGTACTTAGTCCTCTCGAGGGTGTCGGCTGATTTGCAGGATGATGGTGATGATGATGATGATCCCACGGAGGTAATGACTGTGGTGGAATTCGAGATGGGCCTGTGGGCATAGCCCCAAGGGGTGGCGCCCAGTACCCACCGCTGATTCCACCGATATTAGTTGACCCCAGATCGGAACAATTTTTTAACGGAATTCTCTCCGATCCACACCGGGGTCCATTAGTATTATTATTACTATTATTATTGTTTCCAGGTATAGGTCGTCTCTTGTTGAAATAAGGTCCTATATCCCTCCTGCTGAGAGGAGACGGATAGCCTCCAATCCGAGAATCATCTGGACGCTTTCTTTTGTTTCCTATATACCTATTTTTACTATACTGTAGCGAGGACGAATGGTGATTTTTATACGAAGATGTCGATCGTTCTGCTTTTTCGTCTTTACTACTCTCTTGTAAAGAGTTGTTGCCATTTAATTCATCGTCTTCGTCATCAGACAATTCACCTTCTTCCTTTAAAGAAATATCGTTCGGTTGCGATGCGGAGTCTTCCATATTTAAACTTTTTTAGGATTGACCACGTTCAGCGTTTCTTACCGTGTAAAATACAATATCAAAATGGCGGAATTACGTTATTTACTCGATTCTCTCCCCTTAATAGTAGTAAATGTCACGAGATGGCGCTAAACTTAAAAACCACAAATACGTTATTTTAGTAATGTGTCAGCATGGGAGGTGCTCAAGAATTTCCGCTAATCAAAGCAAAATCTTGGCGTGTGAAATTAGTTTCCTCTCTCGACACACACATAACTTATGGAATAGAAAATATCACCAGCCACAAATGACGTTAACTATTTCGATACGGAAACAGAATACTAATGTATTAAGAGGCAGAATTCAAATTCCAGGCTGTTACATTATCGTCGCGCTAAATTCGCTTAGGAAAGTCAAAAATTCTCCCGACTAGTTAGATGAGTGAAAAAAAAAGAAAGAGGACTGAGCATAACTTTTTTTTTTTTTTTTACAGTGTACAAGGCCTGGAGACACTCGAGGTAGAGGGTTACAGCATAAGAGGCACAGTTTTGTAGCAGACCCCCTGAAGTGGGGAGTGACATGAAACCACGGCCTGAGCGCCCCCGTGTCACAAGGTGATGAGGTCACAAGGGGCCCGCTAACATTTTTCATATTAAAGATGCGAGATCTGACGATGTGAAACAAAATGGACAACAGAACAAGGATATGTATGATTAATGCTAAGTTTATTATATAAAGAAGAAACCAGTGGCGTATAGTGGTAAAGGTGGTCGGACTGGTCGTGTTGAGGGTTGGATTGGTCATATCAATGGTTGGACGTTGAGATCGACAACAGAATGCTGAGCTGCAGACGTTCCGGTCGTGTCAACAGTTGGAGTCGAGGGAGAAAGTGAGGAAGAAAATCTAAGTGTCATGTAGCTTGGTGAGAAAGAGTGTAAACATTACATATCTTCGTGAGGAAAAGTGTAAGTGTCATTTAGTTTGGTGAGGAAGACCATGTGCATCAAGTAGCTTGGAGTAAGGGAATATCTTTGAAGCTGACAGGATAAATTGATCTTGCATGTATCCATCTCTGTCTCCTCCTTACTGTTTTGGCCGTTTAGAGACTTTGCTTAAATACTTTTCAAAGGGATCATGAAGCATATTTCTTTATTGTCATTGGGAGCACGACCCGTTAGTAGGAAAATGTTAAATATTCATTTCAAAAAATTAATTTATTAACTGGATGCGGATCCTTCAACTCAGAAACAATTTTTGTCATTTGATGATTGATTGTCTTGGTGTTTATTTTTGTTTTCACTCCACAGGTTAAGTGAGGTGGTTTAGTTTGGTTTGGTTTATTTTGTTTAACAGCATATCAACCTCAATGTGTTATTTAATGCTGACAACATTTTTAGGATAGATTCATATGAATAGAATATGTATTCTTTGGTTTAGATTGGTTTGGTTTATTTTGTTTAACGACATATCAACCTCAATGGGTTATTTAATGCTGACAAAATTTTTTATTGCTGGTAATATTTTGTTTTGTCAAAAGTCTGTTTCTGGTAATATATTTCCTTCAAAATTGTACTGCTGGTAATAATTTTTTTCAACAAAAGTATTGCTGGTAATAGTCAACTATTTGCCCATAGCTGGGACCCTAACATGGTGCTAACAGGGACCCAGCAATTAAGAGGTGGTTCCACACTCCTCAAAACCTCCTGATCAGAGACCTTGCTGCTGGATGTAGTTTAACATCTTACCCAGGATGAGTTAAGTAAGGTGGGTTGCTAAAGTAGCTCTAAAGTTCCCTATTCCATTTCTATATATGTGTTTTAATTTGATTCTATCATAAAATGAATTAAAAAATTAGATCTATTATCCTACTTAAATCATTTGTTTTTGTATTTTATATATTTTTTTAGCTAATCATTTTATTTATTTCCTGGAAGATCTTTTTCACATATAAGACTTATTTACTGTTAATCAACATGACGTTGTCTCCCTTGTACCTTCTCCAAGATTGAGGTATGACTGAGGCGGAAACACAGGGGTAGCTATTATTAGTTATCACCACGAGTTGTTCAGAGGTCGCTGAATAAATTCTTTCTCCCCACACACGTCTTGTTAGAGTCATTTATTCAAATTCATATTGGTAGCAGAGTGTTTAGATATGAAAAATGGCTTCTAAGTTTATTTCCCCACTTGTCTTAAACATGGACAAGTACAATACTTGGAAAAAAGAAATGCAAGTGTGGGAGCTTGCCACCAGCTTAATGATACAGAGATGCACCCTAATAGTACTTCTATTCTTGGAAGGAAAGGCCAGGGAAGCTGTACTAGAATTGGACATTGCCACCCTAAATGCCGATGATGGCATGGAAAAGGTATACCAAAAACTGCACACACTTTTCTTGGAAGATGCAAACCAGGCAGCTTTTACAGTGTATCAATCCACACAAGACAGAGTACTGATTTGATTGATGATTTTCTTACCTGCTTCAATCGTCACATTGCAAAATTAAAGGAACACAAAATATCACTGCCTGAACCAATTCTCGTGTATAGGACATTAAAAAGTGCAAATCTCACCCCAGAGAATGAATGGCTGGTGAAAGCCACGGTTAAGGAACTTACTCTTAAAGAAATCTCTAAACAGTTAAAGAAGATTCTGTATAGACCATTTTGCAACGCTTTGTCACCCACCACTCCTCCAGTCCTGGTGAAAAATGAAATGGATGTTGCTTTCAGCATGGATAACCAGGAGGAGAAGTCTAGTGGGACATTTTACAATCGTTGTTCAAACAGAACTTCTCGCTTTTCTGGTCAGTGAGGTAATGGCAGGAGAGGTTGTAACAGAAATTCAACACGCACCACTGATAAAAATTTAAACCCACTAGGACCTGAAGGCAACACTACTAAATGTTTCACATGTGGATGCAAATTTCACTGGGCTCGTGAATGTCTTTACACAGAGGATACCTCGCATAAAAAGGGAGACAATGAAAACATACTCATATCTAAACTTGTGCTGATGAGTCAGCAAAAGTGGGAAGATGGTGCTAACACATTTTTGGGTGAAACACTTGGCTCAGTTGTCTTAGATTCTGATGCCTCTTGGACTGTTTGTGGAAAGAAATGGTACGAGTGTTTTCTTGAAACCATACCAGAAAAACAAAAAAAAATATATAAAAGTTCAAGACAAAGTGAGAACATATAAGTTTGGTGATGGAAACAAACTCAAATCCATCTACACAGTCACTCTACCATGTGTCATTGCCGGCATTGAAGTCAGTATTGTAACTGACGTTGTGGACTCTGACATACTACTTCAGTTAAGCAAAATTTCCATGAAGAGAGCCAGGACATGCCTCAATTTTGAGAATGACACTGTCACCATGCTGGGGAGAAAAGTCCCCATGTAGTGTACTTCATCTGGTTAGTACCACATCCCTATTAGCAGGCCTCTATCAGACTGAGGTATGATCAAGCAAATTCTATTTATTAAAGAAATTGCTAGTAAAAATAGACTAGAGAAAATTAAAATTGCCACAAAGTTGCATAGAAAATTCAGTCACCCTAGCAGTAAAAAGCTATGTGATTTAGTGAGAAATTCTGGAATGAGAGATTCTGAATTTATTAAAATTCTACAAGAACTTCCTAATTCATGTGAAATTTGCATGAGGTACAAAAGGGCTGCACCTAGACCCATTGTTGGATTCTCATTAGGAACCTATTTCAATGAGAGCATTGCCATGGACATCAAAGAAATTAATGGCAACAAGGTACAGCACCTAATTGACCATGGTACAAGATACAATGATGGAGTCAGGATTCCTAGTAAGGAAAGTTCTGACATCATTAATACCATCTTCAAACACTGGGTTGCGTATTTTGGAACTCTGGGATTTATTCTCACTGATAATGGCAGAGAGTTTAATAACCAGTCAATTAGGAATATGGCGCAAAATCTAAACATTCTGGTATGTACCACTGCTGCTGAAAGCAATGGGTTAAATGGAACAATGGGATATTAACCTTAATGCTTGCATGCCAAAAATACTTCACAGTGCGGATACAATCCCAATCAAGTTTTTGCAGAAATCCCAACCTGCTTTTCTAAATGACAAACTTCCTGTATTGAAAATTGTTTCCACTAGTGAAGTTGTTGCAAATAACCTAAATGCTATGCATGCTGCCAGGAAACAATTCATAGCATGTGAGTCCTCAGAGAAACTAAGACATGCACTTCGTCTACAAGTTAGAACATGTATAGCACAATCCTACAAAAATGGCGATGCTGTCCTTTACAAAAGAAACCTGTGTGATAGATGGCATGGTCCAGGAACTGTCATAGGGTGGTAGCATAAGCAGGTGCTTGTCAAACATGGTGGCACATATGTAAGGGTATATCCATCTTGTTTAACACCCTTTCCTGAGACATATTGAAGTTCTGAGGACAGCAACAATCAACCTATTACCTCACAGAAAAGCATTTGATGTATGTGGTTATGGAACAGGGTGAAATTTTTTGGCTGGACTTTGAGCATGGGGTATCAGAGTGGCAAACAAGTGAGGTTGAGGAAACTGAACATGAAAACACTTCTTGTGACAAGGAAAATATAATGATTTTCTCCTCTAATGATGACCTGGAAATGGGAGAGGCAAGAAAGAAAGAGCTCCAAAGCTGGGTTGAAAATAAAGTGTACATCCAAGTACCTGACCAAGGTCAACCAAACATTTCTACAAGATGGATTTACACAAACAAAAATTCCAATGGCAAGCAAACCTATTAAGCCAGACTTGTGGCAAGAGGCTTCCAGGATAGAGACATTAACAACATAAGGATTGATTCTCCCACTTGCTCTAAAGAAGGTTTACACATAGCATTGGCAATAATGGCAGCTAACCAGTGGATGTGTAAATTAATGGATATAAAAACAGCATTCGGGCAGAGCAAGCAGTTGGATTGACTGGTTTATCTGGATCCTCCTAAAGAAGCCAATGTACTTCAGGTTTATATTTGGACACTCTCAAAATGTGTATATGGCTTGACTGATGCTTCTAGGTCCTGGTACCTAACACATAGGTAGGAATAGATGTAATCAGGAGCAATAGCTTCAAAATATGATCAAGCAATATTTATGTGGCATATTGGAAACAAACTGCAAGGTATAATTGCTGCTTATGCTTTGCAGGGTCAGAGATCTTTCAGAGCAGAGTTATAGACAGGCTTTGTCATGTATTTGCAGTTAAAACTGAAGAAACTGCTGAGTTCCAATACATAGGATTAGATATAAAAAAGAATAGTGAATACATTAAACTTGGACAGAATGAATATGTAAAGAAATTAAAATATATTCCAGTAGAAGCAGGTAGGAACCTTAAAGATGTAATTTCTACAACAGAAATTACTGAAATCAGGCAAGTTATTGGTCAACTTAACTGGCTGGCCACCCAAACCAGACCTGATCTAAGTTATGATGTTAGTGCATTAAGCTCCATTCTAAAACAAAATGTAGAATGTATTAAAAAAGACGATAGAATAGTTAAGAAAGCAAAAAAGGAAAAATCACAGATAGACATCCCTAACTTAGGCAACCTTGAGCATTTAAAAATTGTTGCATATAGTAATGCTTCTTTCGATAATTTGACAGATGGAGGATCATAAGGAGGCTATATACTCTTTTTGGTAGGAAATAATAATAAATATATGCCCATTGCATGGCAATCCAAGCACATTAGAAGGGTGGCCAAATGTACACTGGCTGCTGAAACTCTAGCCATGGTTGACATGTCAGGAGCCTGCCTTTTTTACAGAAAACTATTATTGGAAATACTGCAACTAAAAGATGAAACTGAGAACATTAAGATCATATGCAAAACTGACAATTCCTGTCTCTATGACTCAGTACATTCATCAACACAGATTTTGGATAAGACACTTCGCATTGAGATGGCCATTTTGAGAGAAATGTTGGACAGAAAGGAAATAGGAGAGTTCTCTTGGATACCAACTGATGAACAAGTTGCAGACTCCTTAACAAAGAAAGGAGTACCATCATTTAAAATCCTTGGCTTTATATCCAGAGCCCAAGGAATCATCTATTTAATAAATTCATTTTTTTTAATTCTCTTTTTCAGATGATCATCTGAAAGAAGTAAGAAAAGAAAAAAGGGGAAGAATTGTTAATCGACATGAAGTTGTCTCCCTTGTTCCTTCCTTATGAGTGAGGTATGGTTGAGGCAGAAATATGGGGTTAGCTATTATGAGTTATCACCACAAGGTGTTTGGAAGTCGCTGAATAAATTCTTTCTCCCCATACACATTTTGTTGGAGTCATTTATTCAAATTCATATTTACAACACTATTTATATTTGGATTCTTGTCCTCATCTTTGTTATTGTTATCACAATGTTTCAGATGTTGTACCCTCCGGCCTTCTTCAGGTATATATAAACCTGTCGCTTGCACTCAGTGGAAATAGGTGAACAATAACTATACAGTAGTAAGTAAAACAAGAACCAGACACTATCCCTAGACATGTGCAGTTGAAAGAAAATAGTCTACCCCCATAGATTAATTAAAGGGTTCAGTTCAGAATTCTCTGCAGTTTGCCCAGATTGATATACACCTGAGGAAGGCTGGAGAGCACAACAGCTGAAAATTTGTGATAACATTCACATTCCTCCCAGTTTTTGAATAAAAGTAAAGGTTTATCCCTTGTTTCCTGTTTAGGATTGGGTTTTCAGTTCCTTCTAAAATCTGCTTCAGCTCTGTAATCCTAATGTCTGCCTGAACCCTGAAATTTTATTCCCTATTTATTTCATTTAATTTATTTTTCTTTCCTCCACCAATAGGAGTACATAGGTATTGTCCAGTTCACACTCCTTCCTAGTCTTTTGAACATGAGTAGACATTATCTGTTGTTTCCTGTTTAGGATTGGGTTTCTGGTTCCTTCAAAAGCCTACTTCAGCTCTATACTAATGTCCTTTCCTATTTTATAAAAAAAAAATAGAATATATATTGAAGGATATATCAAACACAACAAATATTCATTTTTTTTTTCTTCTTTGCCAATGCACCTAACCTAATATTTCTTCATTACTCACAGGGTGGTCTGAAAGTCTTGTTACTCCTACATAATATAATTTTCTATTTCAGATGGTTGACATGAGCTTCTACAGTTTGAAAGAGAGGCTGCTTCCAAGTGTATGGACACATGGTCATGTGCATTCTGGCAAGAGCAAGGGAAGAGTTTCACATGAACAATACCAGAATACTCATCAGTTGAAGGACACCATTTGGAGAGCCTTTGCTACAATCAACAAAGCACAGCTTCATTAAATATCACACAGGACATGATGCCACATCATTTTGTGCCACATAAATAATGGTTTTCATACAGACCTTCTTGATATATGACAGCATCAATGAAAGTGAATAAACAGAATCAGTACACGTGCTTTGTATTACTGTATTACTTGTTTTTCTATTGTTCTCATTACTTTTTGATAGGGGGTGACAAGACTTTCGGACTACTCCGTACAATGAAATTTTCAGATCAAAATTTGGGTAATAACTGTGTCAAGCATGTTACTTTTTGATCCACTCTTAAAAACTATTTTTATATTATAGCTTCTGAAGGTTAGAAGTCATTATTATTTATCTGAAGGTACAATTGTTTGCATTACTTTGTGGAGTGAAGACAGAAATAAACAGCAAAACAGTTAAACACCAAATGACAAAAAGTTTCGCACATCCTTCCAGTTAATAAATTAATGTCTTGAAAATAGATATTTAACATTTTTCATCCAAAGGGTTACATTCCTGCCAGCAATAAAAACATGCTTTGTAATCTCTTTCAAGGGTATATGAACAAATTTTCTAGACCAGACCAACCTGTAAAGAGATACAAACTTCAACAGTTCATGACACCAGGCTTAAAAGAAATTCCCTTACTCATTTGTTCATCTTCCTTACCAAGCTACGAGACACTTACACTTTCCTCCTCACTTTCTCTTTTGTTTCTTTTTCTCACACATACACACGAAGCAATCATATTTCTTTTCATCTTAACAAACAGCTACATACAAGGACTCTAAGAACTTATACACACTAAGAAAAATTTAGTTGTAAAAAACACAAAAATAAAAATATCTTATATTTTTATATTTAAACATCTTTTTTGCCTTTTTCTTTGTTGCGGGTTGGTTCAAACCTGCAACAACTTCTTTTTCTAACTATTTATAATGGTTGGTGTAGTGGATAATAGCCAGGAATTGAAAATCTGTGAGCTGAGTTCCAATTCATGTCAGGTTCATTATATTCACTTATACACAAATACCTTGAGAAAAGTATGAATACACCTCTCCCCCCAGATATGGGTTAAATAGTTGGACTTGTATCAGTAATTAATTATTATCTCCAAAGTATATTTTCAATATAAAAATGTTGTATTTTCTGGCTTTAATTAACCTACAAAAAGTTAAATAAGTCATAAAAAGCAAATCAGTCAATCAGAAAACTTCTACTAAAATCACTAAACCTGCAAATACGAGTTAAACACTTAAATAAACACAGTCTTTTGTAAAAAAAAAAAAAAAAATGATGAGAAACAGTAGATTTTAGTTGTAATAGTATTTCAGGCTCCTGGGATATTTATTCTGCAAACAATATTGAACTCTTGTGAATTCAGAAAAAAATAGTTAACACAAAAAAAGAATATAAAACAAATGACAATGACTATTATTAAAGGAATTACACATGTACACAATTGAAATGAAAGGAAAATACATTGAAACCCACTATGAAAATGTGCATGTATGTGATAGACGTATGTATGTGTGTGAGAGAGTTCATTTAAGAGAGAACCATGAAAATTAATGTGCTACAGTGGGGGACACATTACTGATGTGCAACTACATCTGGAAGAAAGAGTTAAAAAGAGGAAGAGAGAGAATATGATTACTTTTTTATTGACTTAAAGAGTTGCCGCCTAATGAGTGCTTTTGGTAGAGTGAAGTGGGGCAATGCACAGTAGCTTTAATATGCAACTGCCACAATAGTGATACACTGGTAATGTTTCAAACTAACAAGATCATTTCATTTTTTGCCTTATTTAGTTTGATGCCCTTGTTTGGTTTGGAAAATAGTTTTAACTTGTTTTAGTAAAAGTTACAAATCTATGCAAAAAGTGGAGAATTATATTATGGGATTACCTCCCCTTGTTTGCCAGAGGACTTTTCCTAATGTTCACTAGGTGGTAATGTATTAAGGGAAATAATCCTACATTTTCCAACCAATAAAATTCCAAAAGATTTGTTGGATAAACTATCATTATAAGGGCAAATACTGCCAAAATACTTGCAGACATGTTCTTTTTAGACCATTTAGAAAATAACAATAACATCAACACGCCCACAAATTTGAGAAAAAGATTTTTGTTAGCCAGTGTGAAATTATTTTTTAACCAATGAAAACCTTGTATTCAAAAAGTTCATATCTCTATATGAAATTAGATTTTGAATCCCTTTACAGATACAAAATTAAAAGCATACTACATTTGGGGCTAACAACAAGTTCAGAGGCCAGTTTGATTTACATGTGCATACACACACATGCACCCACACATATGCACTGAAAGATACGGCAGCCAGCAGCCACTGGCTAAGGCCTTGTCCATGCACACAATAGAATGGATTAACTAGCAACCGCCTACTAACACTTTGTCTATGAACTCACAAACACATTAGGCTGTCCATCATAAAATAAATCTGTTTACACATTTCATACAGAACTACAAATACTTAATTAATTTATAAAACAAATTTCACTGCATGGAAATATGATCATTTTATTGCTATTTTTGAGAAGAATACATAAATGTTATTTCCACTGATATTGTGCTTCTACTTTTCCTTCAGTGAATAACCATTTTTAGGTTCTATTTAAAAGATGTGTTGTTGTTACATGTTTGGAATCCTCACATTTGGATAGCAACAAAAACCTGGGGAGACAGCTCCTCAACAATATAAAGCAGTATAAAAAGAAAAAGACACAGAAACTCTTTCTTTTTTTTTCTCTTCACCCACAGAATGCTGTAGTGACAAGACATGTCTCATTTACTCTCTGGAGAATATAATCCTCATTCATGGTGAACTACATGTAGCATAAGCAAACTGTGCTCTCTCATGGTCTGAAAAATTCCATCTAGCAACAATAACATCTCCGCTACAACTAATCACATATATATATATATATTTCCATTTTTTTGAGCTATGTTATGTCTAGTTTTATATATAAATATATATATTTAATAAATAAAGAAAAGTTGAAAAGATTTATTGCTTTTGGTATTGCTCCAGTAAGTACCTGTTTCCTTCTTCTAGATTCTACATTTACAAAGCTACCCAGTTTTAACTTTCCACTGTTGATAGAGTTCAAAAGCATCTCCTGAGTCCTTGTTGGAGAAGAATTATTTTCCACTCTCCAAACTCTCTCTCACAGGCAGGATGTGGTGAGTCTCTACATGGAACTACATTCCTTGGTCCTGTCAGGTTTAACCTTCATGGCTAGTACCCGCTATGCCACTTACCTATGTAAGTGGCAAACCACCCGATCTCAAGTGGAACTTGATACAATACAATACAATCCATCACTAAAGATGCAGGTAAAATGACAGGCTCCCTGTACTGCTCCAATAAGTACCTGACTCCCCATTCTATGCTATACCTTTATAAGAGGCAGATCAGACAGAAAATGGAGTACTGCTGCCATATATGGGCAGGAGCTGCCCAATTTTCACTTTTCATTGTTAATAGAGTTCAAAAGCTTCTCCACATCATTGTAGGTGACGAATTATTTTCCCCTTAAAACCTCTTTCCCACAGACAAAACGTTGCATGCTTCTCACTGCTCTATTCCTATTTTCATGGAAAGTGTTCAAACAAACAATATTCCTTAGTTCTACCAAGACCAGCCATGCTACAAACATTGTATTAAACCACTCAGATATCTTTCGCAGAATTGTTGCAATATGGAGGACACTCACAAAAGGATGATTCCCTGATCGCTATAATAACCTTAATAAGGAGTAATATTATTGCATCAATGTCACCAAATAACCAAGGTTAATAATATCATGTCGCATCAAGAATATCGTCAGTTTCATGCTGAGTACACCAATTTGTGGGTTTTATGCCAGAAAGGCCTGATGAAAATTCACATGTGTTGTCATGTTGCCATTTTTTAAATGTATCAAAATGAGTTGTTTCCCATGGAAAACATTTCCTGCATTTTATCCTGTTATGAGCATTGTGTTGTATGAGAAATTAACATTTCATATTTGCTTGTGTGTTCATATTTTCTTTTGTAAGCTGCCCCCGTGTGGCAGCAGCCTGACCTGGGCAGAATGAACAACTTGCGTATCTTGAGTCAAGGCAGTTGAATAATGGACTGGCCACTTTTGTCACTCTATGATGTGATGTCACTAAGTGGCCATCACATGACCCACATGACTGTATCTTGACCAAAGGGAGATAATCGCCTTTTGTATCTCTACAATCTCTTCTAATAGAAGGTCAACCATTATTTATATCCTCATAATATGCAAGCTTTGCTCCCTCACCATATGCTCTTACACCATCCTTATTTACTAATCCACTACTTTGAGTGGCTCTTTGTGGACAATAGTAAAAAGCAAAATGTGTGCTGGCAACATATAAACATGTATATTTTAACATGACATAAGTAATTTAAAAAAATAATATGACATATCTTAAAAGGAACTGTTTAAAGCAAGCAAAATTGTAACTTAAAACCTGTCAACTGGACATGAATGTTATGAAAGCAAAATTTTAAAAAATCACTTTGGGTCACAAAACAAATCCCACTTGAAATACAATTTAAAAGGAGATAATTATGAATGTTGCTGCTAAAGCAAAAGTATGTCAAAAACCACTGAGTCAGGTATCCACACTGATTGCTTAAAAGGACCTCTTTGTGACATTCAGCACTGTTGAAAGTGAGTACACAGGTTGTCATTGACACCATTAATTCCAGGTCCTACTGACTTCCCTATCCTCCAGGTTGCTTCCCTCACCCATTAAGAGATATTCTGCTTTGATCCTTTATATTGGCAATACAAAGGATTTTATTTTAAAATATCTTGTTTCTCACCAGCAGTACTTTGTTGTCTTCATTTTTTCTCATGCAACCATATGTGGTATTGTAGTGAACAAAACAAGATCTAGAATTAAAATTCAAATGCTAAGCATTGACTCATTGATTTTGTTAGAAATTAAAAAGACTCGAATTTACAAACTTTGCTTAACACACACACAAAATGAATCCAAAACAAAACTCGTGAAATTTCACATCTTGATGCAAAATGTTTTTTGGCCCATAGAAAACTAGGAAACATTTAAAAACAAAATTCAAATAATCTTCAATTCTCAGAAACAAATTCTTTTATGTACCTTTTTGTGAGACAACACGAAGTTTGTTCGTCATCCAATGGAAAGGCCTAAATCATATCTGGGAGTGAATTCCCAAATAACCTTTTCAAGCCTCACAAACAAAATAAAAGACAGACAAATTCTCCTTTCACCAGAGAGAAGATGACGAGCATATTAAAATGTCCCTTGACAAACGTCATGTGATCGTTATTATTATCTCTACCTTTCTCCATCACCTCTTTTATACTTGATAAACGAATGGAACATTTTAAGACTGAGCGATTACTTCAAAGACATTCCTACCCTACGACAATGCTCATACATACATACATCCACACATACGTTCCTACCTACGTACACATAAACTCATTCTTGCAAGGACTACTAAGAACATTTTGATGACCTTGTATCAACCAAAATACATTAATTTTATTTGTAGAGACCTTAATTGATTTATATGTATATAAATTTGTTGTTTCACTTTACAATTTGATTTTTGTTTCATACCCCTCTTATGGTGGGCTATCTAACTAACAAGGCCAAATGAAACTAATCTGTTTCAAAACTCATGCACTTCATGCAACTGATAACCTACTATCGTATAACAGGAGTGAGCTATGGGAGAAAGATTTATTCTTTCATTTATATTTCCTCATTATGGGCATTATTATATCCATGATAGAATAACACTTTATGTCATGGATGGAATGGAATGGCTGAAACGAAAAGTAATGACAAATATGCTTTGTTCTCAGAGAGACATTTATACCACTAAAACATATCCCAAATTATATATGCACATATGTCCCATGCTGAGAATAATATATTACTTATATCTACATGGTAAAGAAGAGTGTAAGTATAAACAAAAAGGAACAGTCTTACACATAATATAACAATATGTCTATGTCTGGAAAAACTAGCTTTAGGATTCCAGATTTAAATGGGCTGGATTCATTTACTATGTCTCAGCTGAGGACATATTTCATGAAGGGGAAACGGTGAGTTTTGGGTTATCCAAAATTGAGGAATATGAGCTAGAGTTACCTCCTATATCTGGCCCAGGCTAAAAAAGCAACCACTCAGTTTGGCTGATGTGAATAAACTGATCACTAGCTACTCTTGTTACTGTATGAAGTGATGTCACTAAGCAGCTGTCATATGACCCATGTGACTTATCACAGCTGAAGGGAGATAACCGCCTTCTGTATTCCTACAGTGGTATATAACACAAATAACATTAAATGTGATGCTGATGCTATGATATTTTTTAAATGCCCTCCCTCAAATGCTTAAATTTAAATTATTTAAATGATTACTATTTCCAAGCACTGAATAAGCTATTTCATTTTCATTAAGTCTAATTATCATTCTAATTTCTATTTATAAATGTGACAACTATTTTGGGAAAAAAATTCATATACTATGAAAACCAAACAGCCAACTAAGCCAGTAAACAAAGAAACAATGTCTCTTCCAAATTTTTAATTCCATCTGATACACAAATCTTTTCTTGAAGAAAAAAGATGATAAAAATTCAAAATTGTGGAAATAAATCCAGTGTCATTCTCTTGCAGACTACGAGTTACTTTGTGCTTGACATTTTTTGATATATTTTCATCTGTGTGCCAACCATGAGTTTATTGGTACTTTTAGTGTAAAAACAATGTTAAAACTTCAGTTGATCAACAATTTTTTATTTTTTAAGTTGGATATTATAGAGTTGTTGTTAGAAGTTAGATTTGGTAATTGACAGTTGGTAGTCAACGTGTTAAAATGATGGATCATCGGTGGTAATTTCCCTTTAGAATTTATCTTGAAAATAAATATATAAAAACTACTTTTCAAGGGAAGCTACTAAAATTGAATCACCTCCCTTGAACAGTACGCGCACACGCGCGCGCACACACACACACTCAGGGACGCGCGCACACACACTATGCTAAGGGAGGCCACTACGACTTTTGAAAAGTTGATAAATTGCGTAATTTCCCAAATTTAGCGTAATAATTTAATTTCAAAACCTAAGACTTTAAGAATTACATGCTATGTGTATGGAATTCTTAGGTCTGGTAATTTAAATCTTATAAAGCATGAACAATATTCGTTTAAATTTTTTGCGTTATTTCTTTAAATTAACTAATGGACAAAGTTCGACAATTTATTATTTATTAAAGACATTTTTTATGTTTTCTATGAACATTTCTCGGATATTCAGGCCGGTAAATGTTATTTAACACTGTTTATTATAAACAGAGCATTTACTTAAATACTTGTATCTATAAAAAAGAACGTTAAACATAAAAATGTCTTTAATAAATATATATATATATATATATATATATATATATATATGTATATAAATAAAAATTAACTGGTTTAAAATATGTTTTTTCACTAGACAATAATAACCATGTTTCAAAAATGGAAGCTAAAAACTTTAAATTTAATTTTGTAATTTGTAGTTCCATTTCATCTTCAAGCGAATATATAAATATAAAAATCAACATTGAAGTCAACACTTAGAGGCGACAGTCTGTTTCATGCTAGTGATTGTGTCTAGCATGAAACAGACTGTTGCCTCTAAGTGTTGACTTCAATGTTCACTTTTATATTTACACACGATATTGATATTGAGCACTTTATCCCATGAATATAGCATACCTTAAACCTATTCTTCTTTTATATATATATATATATATATATATATATATATATATATATGTGTGTGTGTGTGTGTGTGTGTGTGTCTGTGTGTGTGTATATATATTATATCTTTCATCTGATTGTACACTAATCATTTTTTTGTGCCATATTTGTTTCTGCCGATATTTTGCCTGTTGCTCTTATCAACTGTAGATACCACCTTAGTGATAGACTTTATTTTTTCTGTTTTTGGGCTCTTGGGTACTAAATTGCTATTTGTCATGAGCATCTATTGTCTAACATATAGGTACCACCATATGAACTGCAAAATCATTAAAACACATTTAAAATAATTTAAACATCTTCTTTTTAGAAAATTTTGTTTAATTTGAAAGCTAATCTATAATAAAAGAAAAATAATTTTAGGCATTTCAATAAGGTTTTAAATCTTTTTTTAAAACATTCTCACAGACAATTTATCATTGATCCACTATTTTAATTGAAAAATAATGACAGAAAACTCAAGACATTTAAAAATCTCTTAAAATCAAATATCAGTCCTAGATATTTGTTTCAAAGAAAATTAGTAAAATTAAGGAGTAATTAACAGAAGTTTAGAAAAATATTACCCACTTTATTCTTAAAATATAGTTGTAAACACATTTGTACACAGTAAGATATATTTCACCTGTCAACAAATTCATAGGTCAAAACAGTTCTTCCCTCCAAAACACCCATTGTAAGGCCTACCTGAAAATTAATTAAATACAGAAGACCAAAAGTACCAAAATATAGAAACAGGTTTCATTTATGCTTAAAAATAATCATTTATAGCCTTATATATCTAATGAGTTAGAAGTATAGTCCTTCTATAGGCCTTTATGAAACTAAGTAGAATGAATATTCTATTAGGTTTTTATGAAACTAAGTAGAATGAATATTTTTATATTAATAAGAATAATAATCGAAGTAGTAATTAAGAATTGTTGAATTATTTCCTATTTAATTTTCTGTAAAAAATAATCTAACTGTTGGAAAAAAGTATTCTAAAAATATTTCTGATGGGAAAATGACATTAATAAACTTTACATTTTCCATTTGTTAAACACATCTTTGTTCAATAATAAAAATGTTTTTTGTTGTCAGCAACAGTAGAATTTCAAAATCCCTATTTTAAAACTGTTCATTTAAAAGTGTAACAAATGTGTGTGTGCACATGTGTATATGTGTGTGTGTATATCGGTGTGAGGTGGGGGGGGGTTAATTAACTACCAAAAATATTTCTACAAATTTTTCTAAGAGAAATAACCTATTCAGTAGACAATTCAGTTTTAAATTTCATTTCTTGATTTTTGGTAAATTTAAAAAAAACTGTGGGTAATGTTTTTGTATTTGTTTTTGCTTTCATTTTGGAAAAACTCATGACTTTTTGTTGTACCTAGTAACATATGTGTTACCTGGCTGATCATAGATTTTGCACTTGACACTCGTAAAAAAAAAATAAACACTGACATGCCAAATCATGTGATCGGTGTATCCATATCATAAAGGATCTCTTCTAGTCCAGCAAACTGCAACAATTCAATGTGGCATTGATTCCACAAGTGAATAGAAGGTCTCTGGAGTGAGGTTGAAAAGTGCAGGATCTTCCATGTGTATAGACCTCTGCACCGCATCTCCCAAGGGCTCAATTTTGAGCAAACAAAACAAAAATTAATCCTTTTATAGCCAATTTTTATGATGAATTGAAGAATTCAATACCCAATCTTAAGTACACTATTTACATAATTTGGATGATTGTCTTCATCTTTGTTGCCATATTTATCACATGTATTGAAATCACACTCTTTGGGTCCTGTCACTGGATATAATCAACACCTTTATCCACTGTGCCATGTGTCACACATGGCACAGTGGATAAAATCGACAATGTTTAATGATTGTGCCTACAAAAAAAGAAAGACATCACTATTACTGTATACACATTTGACTCCCTCAGCAATATTTATTCACAAAATTATGAAAAAAATGTGAGCAAAGTACAATGTGATATTTATTATTTACCTTTTATAAAGATTTATTATTTACCATTTTATAAAGAAATAAATTTGAAAAGAAATATTTTTATTTAAAAATTGATAAAAAATTACAAAATCATCAAAATATGCAAAACCGACTCCAATGCAAAATTTATTATTTTCTATTTTATAAATAACTATGAAAACTATATTTTTTTAGTTCAATTTAAAAGATAGTATTTAATATCTTTGTTGCTTACTCTGAAGAATAACAAAAATGTATAGATTTCAATTTCACATGTTTTGGTTTTATTAAAATTATGATCATTGCTTTTTAAAAGCAAAAAACATTGCTGAAGGAGTTAAAATTGTATATTATAGTAATGGCAGTGTCAAGGGAATAACTGTCCTTTTGATACAATGTTGAATGCTGTCCAAAACTTAATGAAAGTAAATAAAATACTTTCTGGATGAAACGGAATTCAGTTTAAAAGTCTGTTATGAATGCCAAATTATGTTGTTTAGTCACTATTGTTTAAAATAAACTGAGCAACAAAAATAAAAATTTAAATGGAATGTGTCCCTACAAATAGTAAATTAGTTACACGCACACACACACACACACGCACACACACACACACATGCACACACATATATATATGCACGGTGGAGTAATGGATAGCGGCTTGGATTGCGGAATCGCAGAGCTGAGTTCGAATTCCAGTCGAATCCATTACTTACGTGCTAATACCCTTGGGAAAGGTATGAATCCTCTTCTTCACCATCCAGCTATGGGTAAAATAGCAGGACAGACTGGGTTCTATAGCCTTGGATGGCAACTGGTCTAGGAGAGGGACAATTCTGAATTCAAAACCTGCGGAGGGTCGTTTGGGAATCTTGTGGCATTCGGTGCACCAGGTCTCTGTATTCGTCCCTTCAAAAAGTGTGGATGGTCCTGCACGAGGCCTTCACCACTATAATCAAATCTCATGTGCCGGTGTGGGGCTGTTGGTTTCCTGGAAACTGATCTGCTTGACCCTCATACGTCGAATCTCGATGGGAGAGTTGATTATATATATATATATATATTTATATATATATAAGGGATAGTTGTTTCAGTGAGAGAAAAGTGTATATTTTAAGGAGAAGAGAGATGCTACAAACGTTTTTGGTTATAATGTAGATTTCTAAATATATATTATACTTTATTTTACATATTTTTGCTACACACGTTTTGGGTTTTGTAACCTTCATCAGGTGAAGAGTGGTTATTTGCACATATTATATAAAAGAATTAATTTTTCCTTATGTTTTATTATGTTTAACCATTGTCTTTTGTGTGTAGTAGTAATCCAAATCTTCTTAGACTTGTGAAGATATTTTTCTGCCTAAGGGGTAATAAAACAATTAGGATTGTTCTTATCTTTTTATGACCTTTGTATCTTTTTAAAACTATCTCCATTTTTGTGTATTGTGTGTGTGTTTTTTGCTAGTATGGCTATACATATTCCTTCTCCATACATATATATTGTTTGATTTTAAGGAATTAGTATATATATATATATATATATATATATATATATATATATATATATATATATACATACACACACACACACACACTTACTATGGTGTGTAGGGTCCATGTGTGTGTGTGTGTTTCATCTAGAGTGTTTATTTTTTTATATATATATATATATATATATATATATATATATATATATATATATATATATATATATATATATATATATATATATATATATATATATATATATATATATATTCGTTCTCCATAGATGTGTGTGTGTGTGTGTGTGTGTGCGTGTGTGTGTGTGTGTGTGTGTGCCTACTTGTGTGATCAGCCATTATGTGTGTATGCTGTGTCTTTATGTGTGTGGGGTTATGATCTGTTTAGTGCAGCTTTAATTTGTCTATGAACTTTTTTTTCCTTGTATTTGGAGGTAAGACTAATTGTCTGATATATTGGCATAATTTTAAATTTACCTTGATTACATTTGTAAATGTGTTGTGATATAAACTCAGACCTTCTGGTCTTTACTGGTCATAGCCAATCAGGAGAGGGAGAGGCGAAGAGAGGAGAGGCTTGTCTTTCCTATTTCTTTTGCCTAAAACATTAAGTGGACATTTAAAAAACATCTTTTTTAAGCAAAGGTTCTTACTAGTATTCTGGAACTGTTCATCAAGGTTTTATGTATTATATAGGCATAATTTTTGAAATATTATAAGTTTTGTTAGAATTTGGAAACACTAGAACATAGCAATACGTAACAAAAATATTGTCAGTCAAGGGAGCTAATCCACTTCTGGTTGCTGAACCAGTTTCACTGCCTACTAGTCATCCACCAAACCATCCAAAACAAACATGAAAGCAATCAGATTGAAAATGAACAAAGCTAGCAAACCCAACCTCAAAAAAAAAATAAAAAAAAAACATGGACACCACTTATACCATCTCTTACACCAATGGTGTCCCCAAAACTGTTGTCCTAATCTCTGAATGGATCCTTTATGGAATGGAGTGTTTTATATCCACCAAAAATTCCAACAAAAAACAGAACCACTACTTCAAGGAGCAGTGTAATCTGGCCTTTACTACTTTCGGAACAGCTCGCAATTGCTATAACAGAGTCCTGGGAAATGCAAAGTGCAACCATGCGTGATCTATCCAGGCCAAATTTGAAAATAAACAAATTGGATCTTGTGAATTCTAGAAGATCACCAATCAAGTTATGAACAGAGGCAAAGCAGCTGTGCCCATTATTATAAATGGCCCTGAGGTCATATCCTCCTTGACAGCAAGATTCCAGGGTTGTCCTTAAGAATATAAACTCAGAATTTCTGTACGTGATCTATTTCTCCTCATGCTATCCTCTACCTTTATAAGAGTCACATCAGGCTGAAAATGGAGTATTTGGGCAGGAGCTGCCCAGACCTCACTTTCCAGTCTAGATAGAGTTCAAAAGTGTCTCAGTCCTTTATTATTTTCCACACTCCAACATCTCTCTCACTGGCAGGATGTGGTGAGTCTCTCATTGCTCTATTGCTACTAACATGGAAAGTGCTCGGATGAACTGCATCTCCTAGTTCCACCATGACTGACCTTCACAGGTAGGACCCACCATGCTACTTACATAGTAGCAAACCATCTGTATTCCTTTGGTGAGAAGTAAGTTCCACCCAAACATCTTCTTCCTGAGAACCACTGCCCGAGGGAACAGAGTTCCAAGAAGATGTTTCCCTGATCACTACAATCTTAACTTGTTTGAGTCTAAAGTCAACCATTATCCTCCCCTCTGATCCATATAAGCTACCCACTAACGTAACCCTCTAATTTGAGTGGCCCCTGGCAAAAATGAACAAAACTATAAACTCAAAATCAAAACAAAACCAAAAAAACATAGACACCAATGCTGCCATCAAAAATGTTGCCCTAATCTCCAGATGAATCCTTTCTGGAATGGAGTGTTTTATACCCACCAAAAATTCCAACAAAAACCAAACAGTCAGCACTGGTTCACCCCCAAATGTGCTGTAGCCATAGCTCACTAGAACCGCTACTTCAAGGAGCAATGCCCTTACTTCTTTCAGAACTGCAATTGCTGTAAGATATTCCTGGAAAATGCAAAGTGACCTTACTGTAAAAAAAAATTACACTTATTTCTTCAAGTCTTATTTCAACAAAATGGGATCCAACTCAAAAAATGACTAAGTTAAGGGTTGTGTTTGAGTTACTGTATTTTAGGGTATAGGTGGTTATATATATATATCTGCCAAAAGGTACTTATACCTTCCAACATGTTTTCCAAAAAAAAAAAAAAAAATGATACAGAAAGAAAGCAAAATACAAGACAGGCTGAAATTTTATGAAATGTTTATTCCATAGAAATAAAATAAATAAATGTTTGACTGTGGAAGGGTACATCTTTTGTTGACCAGAGAACCCGCATGTCTATATTTTGAAACAAGAAAAATACTACTTACATGACCAACTATTGGGAAGCATTTTCAGTGAGGAAAAGAGAGAGTTTCTTTTGAAAGTATAAGTTTTGTGAAGCAAAATCAAAAATAAACACCAAGACTTTTAATCATCAAATAACAAAAAAATGGTTTCTCAGTTAGAGGATCTGTGCATACTTTCAGTTAAATTAATCCTTTGAAAATAAATACTTAAGGATACATGGCACAGTGGATAAAGGCGTTGGTTAGATCCAGTGACAGAACCCAAAGAGCTGTGAGTTCAATACCTGGTTAAGGCAGTGAATTAACAGGAGATAACTGATAACTGACATCCATTAGACATGGTTACATGGAACTAGAACAGTCCACCCCAGCGAGCGAAAAATATGGTTCAGTTCGACATTCCAACCGCCTGAAGAAGACCTGAGCGTACAATGGCCGAAATGTTGAGATAAATATGGCAACAAAGATAAGGACAGTAGTCCAAATAATGTAAATAGTGTACATAATACCTCACCTCAGAAATATAGACAGATATTGAAAATAAATATTTAACACTTTTCAACCAAAGCGTTGTGTTCATTCCTGCTTTCATTAACAAACATACTTTGTGATCACTTTGAAGTGTATTTAAGTAAAGTCTCTAGACAAAATCAGTAAGGAGATAGAGATGGATACATGTGAAATCAGTTCATGGTGCTGCTTCAAAGAAATTCCCTTAATAATTCACCCGTCTTCCTCACCGAGCTATGTGACACTTACATTCTTTCTCACCAGGCTAAGAGACATGTACACTCTTCCTCACCAAGCTATGTGGCATTTACCATCTTCTTTACCAAGCTACATGACACTTACACTCTTCCTCACTAAGCTAGGTGAGACATACAGTCTTCCTGAGAAAGCTATGTGACATTTACACTCTTCATCACCAAGCTATGTGACACGTTTTCCTCCTCACTTTCTTCCTTGCCTCTTTTTTGACACATACAGGTGGAAAAATCACATTTCTTTTCATCTTAATGAACAGTTACAAACAAGGAATTAAAAAAACTAAAAATTAGTTGTAAAACACAAAAATAAAGATATTTTATATTTTTATATTTAAAAACCTTTCTTACCTTTTTTCTTAGTGTGGGTTGATGCAAATCTGCAATAGTTTATAATGACACCAGTCAACTGCTTCTGCTAGTAGATTGCTGGTTGCTGTTACTAGACACTAAGTCTACAATCAGCAATCTGTGTCCAGAACTAAATTCACTACATATTAGATTTATATTTAATATTACAGGCTTATGAAGTTAGGCTAAAAGTATATGTAGTCTATAGTAAGTAGGTGAATAGGCTACCAGATATCTTCATTTTGTGTATAAAACAAAAGAAATACTTTTAAATTTTTTTTCTCGGTTAAAAGGGAATTCTTATTTGCTATCAAATACCATAATTATATTTAAGAAAAGTTAAGGAGAAATCTAAACTATATTTTGTCATTTACATTTACAAAAAAAAAAATTCTTATTCGCTAAATATATACATACATATATATATATATATATATATATATATATATATACATACCCAAATATAGGATTGATGTATACGGAATAGATTCCAATAACTGATAAATACTATTCTTAAAAGAGTGCTCATATATATATATATATATATATTATAAAATTTCTTAGTAGTAATAAATAAAATTAAATGTTCATTTATCTTATTCCTACTCTGAGGTTCATAAAGATTGCATCTGCTCATCAGTGGAGTTGATTATAAAATTTTACACTCTTGATGAAACACAAAAGAGGTAAGTAAAGATTTAATTATAAACTTGGGTGTGTGGGTGGTGTAATAGATAATGGCTTAGAATGAGAAGCTGAAAAGCCAAGTTCAAAGTTCAGTCAGGCTCATTACATTCACATATGTACAAATTCTCTTGTGAAATGTATGAACCCATCTCTTACTTACAGCTGTGGTTTAAATAGTAGAACATGTATTTGGAAAAACACGTGTTATTCTAAAAATAAATCATGAACTGAAAAGAGACACAATCACCCAAGCATGTCACATCTGCCCCTAATAACACAGATGGGACTAATGTGGTAGAGTAATGCCTTATTCCTCCTCATGAATCTGGGAAAGGTCTATGTCAGACAAATGACCTTCACATGCTGAGGAGAAGTAGAAGAAATATTTAATTATATATATTACTATTAATGCTCTATTTCATGATATTGAACACTAATTACAGACACTGCTTGCTTTAAAAATGTTTTTTTTATTTTTTCATGTGCCATGCATGATACACACTTAGGGGATCATGTATCTTTCAATACATGACTGAAGAGGCAGATTTTTTTCTGCAGTGGGTTGCCATTTCTTTCTGCGGTAGACCAGTTGCCATCCAAGGTTATAGATCCCGGTCTGTCCTGCTATTTACCCACAGCTGGGAGGAGAAGAAGAGGATTCATACCTTTCCCAAGTGAATGTAATAGGTTTGACTGGAATTCAAACTTGGCTCTCCGATTTCTCAATCTGAACCGCTATCCAGTACTCCACCATTTTTTATGGTAAAACACAATTTTTGTTATTGGCATAAAATTTCTTAAGTATAAAGTTTAGAGCTGCTAGATCAGAAATGGGGAGAATCTTCACATAAAAAAGGACATATTTAAGCTAAACTCAGTAAAATTTTACATTGTGATTATAATCATTGGTATAAAAAATTGTGTCTCTTGCAAGTATTGTGACCCTCACCAGATATCTAACATGAGGACACACATCTTTTGGATAAATTTAACAGAATATCAGCTCAAATATTGTTGTGTCAGAAACCTACCACCCCTCTTTACGATGAACTTGTCTGCGTCTGTGAACAAAGACTTTAAATAGTGGCATGTCAGTTGACATGAGGAAGATAGATAGACAGAGAAGTTCTTAGCTGAGCTAGTTATTGACTACTCAGGTGATTTCTGTACCTTTTTACCAACCTATTAAAACCCTTTTTATTGTTACGTGTTATTTGGTGTTTGTCTCTACTAACCCCAAATCAACATCATAACAAATATATATGTCAAACTCCTTAATTTTCTAATTTTTGTTTATAATCATTTCACCCCAAAAAAGGCACTAAAACCATTAAAATGAAAGGGTTTATTGAGTGTGAGAGAATATGAGAAAAGAAAATTATTAAGCAGAGAGAACAATAAAAGAACAGGAATTAAGAAGCCAGAAAACAATAATTGACATTGGATTTAAATTTTTGAAGATCAAAGTTGATGAATAAAAGAGGCTGGCAGAGAGTTCCACAAGCAAGTGCAAAAGAAGACACTTAGCATAGAACTTATGATTACATCTAACCATTTCAACTGTAAAATAATGAGATCTTGCTACCAGCCTACTACTGCACTTAAATTCATAGTAATATTTATTTTGTAAGTATACAAATATGTGGCATAAGGCCAAAAAATGGGATTGGGGGGGGGAAGTCTGGTTTTATTTTGTCTTATAATTAAACTTAGCTTGCCACAATTACTGACCCAAACATACCACAACATTTCTTACAACAAAACAACACATTCTTACTTATCATTCTTACTACAGTCACCGTAATACCTCAAGTCTCTATGAAGTTCTAACTAGTGCCCATATGTAAAATTTAAACTTACTGTTTATTTACAATGTATTTACAAGAAACTAAACAAAATAATTTAGTAATAAAAAAGGAGGAGGCACTGTGGAGTAATGGATAGCGGCTCGGATTGAGAAATTGAAGAGCTGAGTTCAAATTCCAGTCAAATCCATTGCATTCACTTACATGTTAATACCCTTCAATCCTCTTCTTCTCCTCCTCGCTATGGGTAAACAGCAGGACAGAGTGGGTTCTATAGCCTTGGATGGCAACTGGTGTACTGCAGAAAAAAATGGCAATATACAGCAGAAAAAAATCTGCCTCGTCAGTCATGTATCGAAAGATACATGATTGCCTAAGCGTGTCTCATGCATGGCGCATAACTGACTGAATAAAAAAACACACTCCTTAATTGTGACAGAAGCAGCAGTTCATTGGACGAAATTAATGCAGGACAAATAATTTAAAACAATTATTCATCCAAACAACCACCCACTCAAACACTAAAGAGGAAAGATCATCAAAACAATTTCTATAAAAATATTTATAGAAAAGTTACAGGGTAGCTATGTTATAGTGGTTGGAATGTGACTGAAGTTGAGATGCCAGGTCAAGACTTGCAGATTCTTTGTATATTATCTAGAATCTCTAAATACATAACAGGAACACCAGACCAGATGTGACGACAATATTCAATTCATTAATATATTATAGTGTTACCACTTTTGAAATTGTGCCCCTAACCAGCAATCTAACACAATGAAATTCATATTTTGGATAATTTTACTATAATATCAGCTCAAATATAAGTCATGGTCATTAATATTTAAATTTATTTTTTGGACTAAATGTTCACACAATACAAAGCCTAAAAGCCACTTAAGTTAGAGGATGATTGAACAAGATTGCTGGATAGACATCAGAGGAAAGCTGACAGTCTGCATTTTGACTGAGATAAGAAGGCCTCTTTTTTTTATCTGGATAGAACCAGATAGGAAGTAGCTCTATTTTACAATAAAGCTTACAATTATGATATCTACCATTGAAAATAATATATATAAAATAAGAATTTAAGTTTAGTCAAAACATGGGAACTGGAAAATTCTGACTAATATTAAAAAAAAAAAAAATTAAAATCTTTAGTTTTTTCAGTACGTATCATAAATAAAATTTTTAGCTTGTAAATATGCATCACAAATAAAGTGAAAAAATCCTATTTAATGAACAAGAGTTGAAGTGGTACCTTTTTTATGAAATGGAGTATGGAGATGAGCCTATACCAATTTATGGATTGGATCAGGAACCAGAACCTGAATGGCTTCAAAATCAGTCAGATAATAAAATTGATTGCGACTCAATATTCTAAAAGTAAATATACTAAATTCACTGTACCATAGATTCTAAGGTTCAAAATATCTTTGAATTTTAAAGCAAATACCTTCTCTGGGTGTATAAGATTTTGATAGTGTGTTTATTAAGTTAGCATTGAATAATGTTCTCCATTTTAATGTTTATGAGGGAAAGATAAGAGATAGATCTATAACTGAGCAAACTATAAAAACTGAATTCAATTATAAACATTACTTGCCAAGCTTTCAAAAAAGGCCTTAATTTTGATTTTTTTTTCAAGATGGGGCTTTCAAGTTTTTCTCTACTAGAAATCAAGTAACTCTTGTAAAATAAATCTTTCTATGGTTTTTCACAATGTAAGTCATAAGTTGATTATAATCAATTTTATTTTTTATTCTATCGCTAAGGATTTAGCTTCTATGGGTGACAAAACACACAACAAAATTCACAAAATAGCAGTTTTTCCCATTTTTAGCAGTCTATAACTATTTAATTATCAGAAACAGAAATAAAATAAAATCAGGAGTGTTTTTTCCATATATTTGACTATAAGACTACCAAGTTGGTTATTTCTCATTTGGTAACCTTTTCTAGGTTACAACAGTTATGAAGTGTCAAATTTGGCAATTCATATTATTTTGAAACCAGCAAAAATTCACTCCAAATTTCAAGAGGTCATAATTCCTGAACTAAGAGATTAAGGAAGCTAAAATTTTATGGTTGTTAGTTTCTCATCAGTGGGTACTACATGGTAACATTTCATCAAAATCTGAGATGGTACCCACTGGAATTTCCAAAAATTTGAGTTGATATGGAATTACCTATGTTAGGATCCGTCTACACAGGTTTCTTTTTTATCTGAATATCATAATTTGCAACATTTAACAACAACAACACATCTTTTCAATAAAACATAAAAAAGCTTATTCGCTGAAGGAAAAGTAGAGGCAGAATGTCAGTTGAAATAAGATTTAAATATTCTTTTCAGAAATATACAATAACAATAAAATGTTCATTTTCCCTTGCAGTTAAGTTTCTCTTATGAAGTAATTAAGTGTTCATAGTGCTGTGTGAGATATTTGGACATTTAATTTCTGTTTCTGTCAGTGCATGGACAAGGTCTTAGTTGGTGGCTGCTGGCTAATTTCTTTCATTTTGAGCATGCACGTGGATAAATGTGTATACATGTGTAGATCAAACTGGCCTGTGAAATTGTTTTTGAACCTCAAGAAGCAGTATGCTTCTATTTTGATATCTGCAAGGGAGATCGAAAATCTAATTTCACATAGAAGTGTGAACTTTTCAAATACAAGGTTTTCACTAGTTAGAATATAATTTCTCACTGGCTGGTGAAAACTTTTTTCTCAAATTTGCAGAAGTGGTGAAAGGAGTTTTTAGTTTTATTTTCTAAATGGTACACAAATAGGATATGATAGATCTACAAACACGTCTGCAAATATTTTGGCAGTATTTGTTTTTACCAAACAAATCTTTTGATGAGATTTTATTAGTTGAAAAATAGGATTCAATTTATATATATATATATATATATATATATATATATATATATATATATATATATATATATATATATATATATATATATATATATATATATATATATATATATATATATATATATGTGTGTGTGTAATGAGAGGGATTGAAAGAATAGTTTATTCTCCTATCTATATTTCTCCCATTATGGGCATTGTTATAACAACACTGTAGCTCATGGATTGGACAAAATGGAATGGTTGAAAGAATGACAAACGTGCTTTGTTCCCAGAGTGACATTTTTTGTATTACTAAGACATACACAAAACCATATATATATGTTTCACATGGAGAACTATATATAACATATATCTACAAAGCAAAGCATAGTATAAGGGGGAACAAAAAGGAAAAGGAAATATAATTTGGAGATACTCTTGACCTGGAGAAACCATTTTTAGGACTCCAGATTTAAACGAGCCGGATTCAGCTATGACCCAAAGGGAAACAGCCCCATGTCCTTGTAAGCTGTTGGGGAGGAGGGGCGGTCGCAGATTTGGCCTCGGCCCTTTGTCTTAGGCTAGAAGAGAGCAATCTTGTGTGATTGCTGTGCATGAAATGAAAAATGACAGCCTCTTTGGTCAATGTATGGAGTGACGTTACGAAGCGGCCGTTATGTGACTCAAGTGACTTATCTCCAACAAAGAGAGATAAGCACCTTCTGTATCCTTACACACACACAAACACACAAACACATACCCTATATATATATATATATATATATATATATATATATATATATATATATATATATATATATATATAATAGCCGAATTACCCTCGCTTTGTAGCGTACCACACATGTTTTTTATAAGAAAATGATGATTTTAAATCATTGTTGTAATTTGTGGAGAAAAATGATGCATTTCACTATTACTCAATGATCTTGCTGATCTGGTTTTCATCTTCTGGCTTTCTCCTTCTATATCTTGGATAGGAGTCATTACCTTGTTCAAATTTAAATTTAATTTAAATCAAAGGGAAAAACCCTTTGATCTAAATGAAATATACTTATTCAAGTACCCTGGTTAATGTAGTTTCAGAATATATATGGTTATGGGTGTTCTACCTCCAAAACCATATGAGGAGTTTAATAGCAAATAGACAGACAGAGGCTAGAACAATATATATATATATATATATATATATATATATATATATATATATATATATATGTGTGTGTGTGTGTGTGTGTGTGTGTGTGTGTTTAGAAATATATAGAAAATAGGAAAGAACTCGTTAGGTAAATAATCCAAAGTTCTTTAGTATTTTAGTTATTATTTTTAAAAAATAGTGCTCGATACAAAAGTAGACCATAAATATGATTATTCATTTCAAAATATGATTCCAACACGCTACATAAGAGTTCTCATGTTTCAAAACAAGACCCGAAAACTTCAATATAATTATTTGAATTAAATTGAATTAAAGTACCAAGCTCTGTTCCATCTTCAAGCGAAATTTTTAGGAATCAAAAAAAATTTCGCTTGAAGATGGAACAGAGCTTGGTACTTTTAATTCAATTTAATTCAAATAATTATATTGAAGTTTTCGGCTCTGGTTTTGAAATATGAGAACCTTATATAGCGTTGGAATCATATTTTTAAATAAATAATTATATATATATATATATATATATATATATATATATATATATATAAACTTATATTATAAACTTTATATATTTATATAACTTTTTTAAACCGATAAAATCCCATAAACAGATCCGTCAACTAAGGCCTTGTCTACGCACCTACATGCACACCAGGCTGATTGCCATAAAGTAAGCCTGTCCGCACATCTGGCCCTATAAACACTTCCTAATTACTTAATGAAACGAACTTATTTTCTTCATTGCAAGAAAAACAGAACGTTTTCTTTTAATTCTTTGTTGTATATTTTTAAGAAGAAATCTATAAATGTTGTTTCAAATGACGTTCTACTTTTACTTTTCTTTCAGAAAATAACCTTTTATATGTTTCATTTAAATTAAAATGAATGATTCATTCATTAAAAGACGTGTTGTTTTTGCTAAATGTTTGGAATCCCGATTGTGCCTTCTTCATCTAACGTTTTCCACTGACATAAAATTGAAAGATGATATTGAATCAATTGTTAATTCTCTTGCTAGGAAATTTGGTTAAGTGTGCTGTGCCAAACAGTTTTTCTCTCCAGAATCCATTTTACATGATTTTTTTTTTAAATCGGTATCCCCTCCTCCAAGAAAGGCAGTACAGCCACTAGCACACAACGGGTTACAGGATATGGAAGAATTAGGAACAGAAACATTAGTAATAGGTAGAAAGAGAAAAGAGTAATCAGGAGGACTACAGATTACGATTGACATTGTATTTAAATTTTTGCAGATTAAAGTTGGTGGGATCAGGAGCGAGTTCCATAAGCGTGAAGTGCAGGATAAGACACTGTTAGCATAGAATAGAAGATATGGCCACATCTAGCTAGCACAACTGTAAATTGATGAGACCTCGCGGTCAGTCTAGTATTGCGCTTAAATTCACACAGTATAGGTACCATATTGTAGAACTCATCCGAAAAATTACCATTAAAGTATTTATAAAAAAATGAACAGAGAGAAAACTTTACGACATTGGACTGAGGCCAAGTCGCAAGATCGGGACTAAGTATTTATAAAAAAAGGTGCAGAGAAGCAATATTACGGCGGTGGGCAAGTGACTAAAATCTACCATTTATCTGTGAAGTGATTATTGTTGTCATAACTGGTCTGATGTTCCTACTACATTTCTCAAGATTCTGGAGAAATTCTGAAGAATATGCATTTTTTTCGGTTCTGACTTAGCATCTCGGTTTCAATCATCTCACTGATGTAACATAGCTTTCCTGTATGAATGGCAATTGTTAAAATACGCCTGAATTTAAGAGTAACACTAGATTAGTAGCTTGATGTCATCATTTTACTGTTGAAATAGCCATATGTAATCGTAAGTTCTATTCAAATAGTTTCTTCTCTCGCACTTGTCACCTGTATATCTTTCTTCCGGCTTCTTTTGTCTTGTTATTGTTAAAGATACACCTGTAGACTCGTCCTTTTCTACCTATCACCCCTAGTAACAGAACGCCTACGTGCGGAAAACTTCGACCAATAAAAAACCGTACTAGGCGAATCAACAAATCTCTTTGGTTAACGACACAATAATCTGAAAGTTTCACGTGCAAAACGAAATTGCGCCCAAACTTCTTTGAGCCGATTTTGGACTTTCAAAAACATATAAAATAAAATACCGACTGACCAAAAGAGTCAGAGTCGAACATTCACAGAGAAATTGTCAATATACTCCACGTCACTCGAAATCACGACTTTACCGCGCAAAAGTACATCAACGCTGACTCACTTGCAATTTAAACTCGACTAACTCTGTGGACATCCGATCGCAAACCTAAAACAACTTTGCTTATCCAAAGTGAACTATACTCACTACATTATTAAGTAAAAAAAATCAACATTCGAACGATTCAGAAATATTACAGTCAAAGGTAGACCACTCTATAAGAACTCATTCCTAAAAGCACTTAACATCGACATTTTTAATGTTAATTAACACAATTCTAGAAAGACTGTAACTGAACATATAAATACAAAAAGAGACATACCGAAACCTCACATGTCACACACACTTCGCCATAGTAACATATACCAAAATATCCTGTATATATATTACTTTTAATTGTATATAAATGTTTGGTTGGTTTCTAAATTGAATATGTCTTGTTTTTTATTGTATTTAAAATTCGTTTATTTATTTGTTTGTGGATGCAGAAATTCATGCAACCTACACAAATTCCTTCTGATTCACTCAATTACAATTAATAAATTATGCACACCCCCAACACACCTTTAACTGCCGAATCTAGGTGCGTCGTCAGTGTTGTTGCTCCCATGTCACTAGAAGTTTCGGGTCTAAATACACAACAAACTTCGATGGGCGACCTGACCGAATATGATCAATATTCGGCCCGCACCCAGAATAAAATTTGCTACTAGCTTTAAGGCGTGCTTTATATAAGTTCCCCCAGAAAACGGCAACTAATCAAGACTTCACTTGGGCTATTTGATGTTATAGATCGTGTATGCTTGGTTGTACTGATGCAGCCAAGTCAGGGTGTTTTTTGGAAGAAGAGAAGAAAACAAACCAATATATATATATATATATATACATTAATAAAATAAAAACGATTTATTATATTGGCTCGCCTTACGATTTACTTTTCTTTCTCTTCCTCTCTTTTAACTTCTTTGTCATATCTTATTTCTTTGTTCTTTCTCTTTTTACAGCTTTCCTTTTTATTCTTATTTTTCTTGACTACACTTAACAAAATGTTTACAATAGAGTGATTAAAACGACTTAGACTATTTACAAAAAGAAAACTCCGAAAACACGGTATGAATAATTTGGGATATTGATTGATACTCTAATAAATTCCGTTTAAAAACTAAGAGAAAAATAACATTTAACTAAAATTGCTTAAAAATAAAATTAATCAAGATATTTACATGTTAAATACTAGTTAAAAAAGAAAACATAATAACATGTAAATTGTTTTAAAAATAGCTTACTCCCAAAAAATTATCCTTAACGGAAGAAATTTGTTTAAAAACTAAGAGAAATAACATATAACTCAAATTGTTTAAAATAAATTAATCAAGATATTTATTTACATATTGAATAATAGTTGAAAGAAAAAAATAGCGTGTAAATTTAGTTAAAATAAGTTACTCCTAAAAAAATTATCCTTAAAGGAAACCGATTGAAAAAACGAGTAAATACGACAAAAAAAAAAAAGAAAATCAAAAACGAAAAATGGGTAATTTCGAGAAAAAAAAAAGAAAATTGTGAGTAAAGAAAAGGAAAGATTACGTGTAAGAATATTTTGTAATAAACTAAATCTACTCGAAAGACCAGTAAAACGCAAAAATGAAGTCGTTGGATATGCGACTGAATGCAACTCGAATAAATTGTTTCTCTGAAGCTTCTCGTTATTTCTATATACAATTTTAACATACATATATACAAATCTATATCCAATTTTAAGCTTTAAAAGTGCTTAGTGGTGGTATTTACGACATATGTTCATCTACACTTGGTACGTTCGTATTTTTAGTAGTTTTGGGCCACTCATTAGCCCTATTTATCCACAACCACCTGGTGGCCTTTTCGACGGACTACAGGATCATTTGAATCGCTCGCTTTCTTTTTTGTCCAGTTATCCCTAGGCTAGTAAGGGCTCGTATCAGTGACTGTCCGGCGAACCTCCTACAGCCGATCTCGGCCGGGAAACAATGAGTACACCATCCTTTAGTTCTGCAATCGTCTAAGATTCCTTCATATTTACTGTACTTTCTTTCATTAGCCTCTTGCATATGCTCCTCCCATGGGACAGTTAACTCCAGCAAAATAATCTGTTTTGTGGCGTCCGAATAAATGATTATATCTGGATGGAGTTTGGAGGACGATATATGTGTCGGGAATTTCAACGGGGTCACAGAAAAAAAAGCGTGGCTGACAATGTACAGCCTGTAATAATTCCTCTCTCGAGTCTATGCCAGTCTGAAGAAACCAAACCGGATGAAACTCTTAGATGGAGTTGACTGTAGTAACCCAGGATAAGCTCGCAGTTACTACTTGGGACGTAATGTCTAAGTAAAGCTTCTTCCACGAGTTTATGCAGTATGGACCCATATGCATTGGCCAAATCCAAACACGCAACAGTCAGGTCTCCTTTATTCCTCCTTGCATCCCTTATTAATTGAGAAAAAAACTCCTATATGCTCAACGCAGCCATCCATCCGCCTTTTTGTATCGCTGTATTTATAAAGCTATTTTTTTTAGCAAAAAAGCTGATAGCCGTCGGGAGATCACATTATTTTGCTTTCTGTACTCAGTAACGAGATACATCGAAACTGCTCGATATTTCTTGAGTTCTCTTCTTTTGGAATCCAAACACCTGCGTATTGCCATTGTTCTGCAACTTTATCTCGCTGCAAAATTACTTTAATGATCTTCCATAATTTCATGAGAAGACCTGGGCAACGCTTGTACACGGAGTAAGGCACGCCGCTCGTACCTGGCGACAGAGCTAGCCGCCATTACTATCTGTTTGACTTCACTAAAAATTGGCACCTTCGTATCGAACTCAAATTCTGGGGGTTGGGTTTAATGAGGCGATCATTAAATCCTAATACCTCATCCCTTCTTGGGTTCCTAAAAGAGCTCTTCAAAAAGGAATCCAGCCTGTCTTTTGGGCATACTAATCTGCCGCTCCTCTTATCTCCCAGAAAGCAAACGGGTTGGAGATAAACGAAGCCCTCTTCCGGGCCCGCCCTTTCATACGTCGACAATGTCCTTTTGCTCTTCGCATGTTTTTCAGTTTCTCTCTTAAAATATCTCTCAGTTCCGAAAGGGCTGGTCGCGGCCTTAAATTGTTTCTTGATGGATCTTAATTACTGCCTTGCTTCTCTTATCCTTCCTTCACACCTAGCCTGAGTGTTGACTTTATTTCTCGTTTTATCAATATGGCCAAAAAGCTCTGATCCGGAGCTGACAATGAGTTTACTCAGAGATTGAAGTCGTCGGTCTATGTTACCTGCAGATGTACCTTGGATTATAACGGATACATCTTCATCAAAATCGTGCCAAGCTTTCTTGTTGCTTGCTGGGGGGCCATTTAATCAAGCAAGGTCTGAATCCACACTGGGTGATGCTAGGCGCCGTGGTTTGTCACCGGGACCTGCTCCACCTCTGTCTTACTTGGTGTAACATCTATGCGTTGTGTGTTCTCAGCCACTACTGTACATTTCATCTTGGCCTGGTGATTCTTGCACGTTTTTCCGCAGCAACACGTTGAGTCAGAAGTCCTTTGGGCGTTTGCTGTGGTCGTAACTGTTGTGTCCGTCCTACCGGGGATCTCATGCTCTCCTACCTCGGGATCTCCTGGGGGGGGGGCATGTATTCCGTGATCTACTTATGGCATGAAACGGGAATCTCTTTACAACAAAGAGACATGTCATTAGGGGTGCGAACCCTGCAGACTCTGTATAGCCGTCTTTGCTTGCTTGTAAACTACGATCTTCAAAAATTCAAATACAATGTCAATCGCCATCTGTTCTCTTTTTGAAACCTGTACTTTTATTGTCCTTATCATCACCAACGTTTTCTAATTTTCTTTCATTCTCAGAACCTCTCTTGTGTCATAGTTGCATTAATACCTTTCTTTGGGGTGAAATGATTAAAAACCTTTTTAACGAGTATCGATACAGGATAATAACTCTTTAAAAAGTAACCGCCCTGTATTGTTACTCGTTTAAAAGCCAACCTCAAGTGAAAGATAACTGTTGCAATAAATTAGTTATAACAATATAAACGCATATAAGACAAAACTTTTCAATGTATTGTGTTAAGTGCTTCATTAATGGTTTTGCAACCGTTAACTTTCATTTAAACCAACAAAGAGAAAAATCTTATTATTATAAAAAATCTTAAACGGCTGCAGATTCCGTATTTCGCTTATTTGACAGACAAAATATACTTTAATCTTTTGTATAATTTCCAGTTTTCTTAATCCTCCTGTGTGTCGAGAGAAAGGACATATATATTAATTACGAAGAATTATTTCCATAAATAAATATTTTGCTACTTGATCATCGAAAAAAAGACTCCTGTCAAGGGAAATAACTTAATGAATTTAATGAAAGAGTTATTTCCCTTAGACTACAATTTTATAGGTTGACATATCGGTCTGTCAAAGGAAAATTATTTATTCTTTATTTCACAGGAAAAATATGTAAAACATGTATAAATAAACAGGATACATGTCAACATTTTAATACTAAAAAAGAGGGGAATATCTGAGGAACCTGTCGAGCAACCCTTCGTAGGGTAAAATGGTTGGTAAAATTATTATTAACTATCTTAAAAGCCGTCCTATCAGATGACATTTATGCTAGCTCCTACGGAGGGCGCTCTTAATTGGGCCTCTATCACAATAGGTAAGGAAAAGTAGATGAGATAGGCAACGATAAAATACAGAAGAACTCAAAATTGATCGCTGCATTTAAGTATTTAAGCTTTTAAATGTTCAGCGATAATTCTTCCGCCGCCACTTAAAAGAAAATTTGATGTACGTAATTCCTTACTTTCTGTACAAACAATTATTTTTTATTTCATGGGTGTCTTTCGCTGGATTTCGCAATTAATTTCGATTATTACCAAATTTATTTCCAATTTATAAAAACTGTTATCGTACAAAATTTCATCGCAAAAATTCACGTTAAAAATTTGCTGAAAACAATCACAGTAATGAAAACTTGGGAATTCAAAATTTCAGGATTGCGGGTTCGAATCCAGTCCGGAATGATTTTAATTTAGTCACTGAGTCGGCCTTATTCCAAAATGGTATGATATTGTACAGGACTTTTTTTTTTTTTAATTCTTGTTCCTTTTGAAACGGCGGGGTTAACATTTGTTGAAGCCTGTTAATTGATATGTCTTCTCAATTTATATTTAGCGCAAAATACCACAAAATATGAAACAACAAGGCAGTGGCGTAGCTAGAGTAAACGTCACCCGGGGCGGTCCGCTCAAATGTCACCCCAATGACCCCGATTCACCCTATGCTGAATGGTTAGCTGTAGCTAAATTTTCATACATGCTCTACCTCTACTTTACTCTACTGACCGGTACGTTACTGTTTACATGTATGATCCAAGACAAAATCCAATACCACAAAATAATCAGTTCAAATCAAAAGATTTTTTAAAATGCAACTGTTCACTTTCAGAACAACTAAATACAAAACACGGCAATACATAAAAAAATGTCATTCGATACTATGGTCTTAGAATGAATGTTTTCTTGTTTTCATTGTGGCAAACTGGTCAATGACATCGTCAAAATCTGTGTCTTGTAAGCTCGTTTTCAATGGACAGCACAGCCAGATCTGACAGTCTTGACTGGCTCATGGGTGACGTAATTTTCTGTTGCTAATTTTCCGGTGTCCAACTTTCCGTTGCATCATTTTCTTGGTACCATTTAATTATCAATAATGTTTGAAAGTATTTTTCTTGACAAAAATATTCTATTTAATTTTTAAGCATTTTTCGGAACATTGTAAATCAACTGCATTCTTTTAAAGGTTACCTAGAGAATTTATGCAAAGTTTATTTATTTGTTTTTCTTTATACAAGTAAAATAAATTTACATCGTATTTTGATGTTATTATGATTTTAGTTTTAGTGATAATTTAAAAACAATAAATATTTATCATTAGTACCAATAATGGAAAATTAAGTTAAAAATTTAAAAGAATCGTTTTGGAATCAGAAAATAGGCACAAATTTTCCGATTCCGATACCGTTTCCGATACCCCAAAAAGTTCCGATTTTTCCGATTCTCGATTCCGATTCCGATTAATCGTCCCAACACTAGTAGATATATTCAAAAGTATATCGCTCACTCAATGGAAAATTGTATCTCAGCGAATTGATACACAGGCAAGACTGAAATTGTTGCACTTTTGGCTTCGTATTTCGCTTTGTTGTTATTAATAATGCAGAGTTAAAACACCATATCATTCGATAAAATGTTACAACAATGTCTCTTGTTAGTAATCAAGATTGTAGCAACTGAAACACATGAAAGCTGAAAACATTGCTATTTTTCCTACTGACAAATTTCCCGACAATTTATTAGAAAATTTCTGACGGGGGTACAAAACTGGGGGGTCATAAATTCTTTCTGGGGGGTCATATGCCCGCCTGCGAAACCCTGTTTTCAGACTACTTTTGGCAACTTAGCCTGGTTGAAAAATTTTGTTGGGGGTGACATTGTGTCACCCCTCCTGTGCTGGCACCCGGGGCGGTCCTCCCTCGCCCCCCTTAACTACGCCACAAAACGATGGTTTTATAACAACAACGAGATTTATATTTATATTTGTAGAATGATGTACAAGTATAGGAATTACTATTTTTGTTGGTATTATGTCCCTCTGGCTAAATTAAAGTTTTTACTAATGGAATATTTTTATCCGAGCTCACAAAAGTTGAATGAACTTGCCGCTCAAAATGTTCACTCTTAGAGAGCTGAAAGAATTATAAACCTGAGAAAATGCTGAATAAAGTTTTAGCTTCAGAAGAGTTGAAGAAGTGTATGTTCCGTAATGTTTGTAATTAAGTTTCCATTGCTTGTAGTTGAATATTCGTAGTTTGAAATAAAGTTTGAAAAGTTTCGTATATTTGTAATGTAATTTGGAAAGTTTCGTACGTACGTGTATGTGTGAGTGTGTGAATGTTTTCATAGCGTCTGACCACACGTGGTCAAGGCGCGAATCCTTTTTTACAACTACAGTCTTTCACGTATTTTTATTTTATAGATGTATGCAATAAGTGATCAGTTTAGTTGGAAAAATGCAAAAATTGTCTGGAATTTTCTTACCTCGAATTTTTGTCAAGTGCTAAATGATAATGCCCCGAAAAAGGAAAAAGAGATGAAATTTCCATCAACGCATGTGTTAACGACCTGTCCGTATGAATTGCTTGTCCGATAGTGAGAATGTCACATGATTGTGTCTAGAGAAGAAAAGTGGTGTTGATTATCATTGGTTTAGAATGAGTGATTATAATTGTTATAATTATTTTATTATAATCATTTTTGAGGCTATAATTAATTGTTATTTTTATGGACACGATAAAGCGAACGAACACAGCTTTCCTTTTGTCGACAGAGCTAGCTTTCTCAAATTAATTATAACAGCCTCAACGTTCTTAAGCAAATGCCGAAATCGTACTCTATGTAAAATCTGTAACCAGTTCTCTTCCTATTGGCCAGAACAAGAAGTATTTTTGAATAAATAAATAATGTTTATTACTTTTTCTCAAGTGAATATATTTTAAAATTTCCCCAACATACATAGCCTTTCGATTGCTGGTTACATTTTTGCATTTACACTATTCGATGTATGCATCTGCGACCCGACGAGAACAAAATATGACGCACGTTTTTTTTTTAAGTATCGAGTAATCCGTATACCTGTCTGTTACGACACACAATTAAAGGTTGTAATTTATGGTGTTTAAGCTAAGATAGTTCGATTCCTTCAGACAATTCTCGTAGACATCAAGACGTCGCTTAACACTTCTTTGTATAATGACGACGTATTCTTTAAAGGACAGATTTCTCGTTACAAGATCGAAAACCACTGTGCAAATGTCATATATTGAGGAAAGAAAGCTAGGAAAAATCTGACACTCATAGGACATATAGGGAAACACAAGCAAGTAACCTACCTACGACACGAGCTTGTGTAAATGGATGATAGAACTAAGAATAGGGAGGATTGAGAAAAGGGCAAATGATGAACGGGATTCAAGAAAACAGAAGATGGCGATTGACGTTGCATTTATCATTTTGAAGATTGTAGTTATCAATAAATTTTCTGATACAACACAGTGATGAAACTTTTTTGCAGTAGATGAAGCCATTGATTCAATGTAGTCGCTCCACTTCAAGTCAGTGGAAAACTTGAGGCCAAGAAGGCAAAGTATGCTGTTCTCCTGAAGTCTTTTCTAGCAGAAAAGATTCTTTATGGTGGTGAAATGAAAGTAGTTTTCTTTTGGAGGTGTTAAATTTAGAAAATATTTTTCCCCCCAGTTAACCAATTGTGGCACCATTTGCCGAGGCAGAAAAAGAAAAGAAAGAAAAGAAGGCAAAAGAGAGGCGAGACCCAAAACGGGGGTGATAAGCAGAACACCACGGCTAAGAGACAATGGATAAAGGATATTTTGATAAGTAACAAATGGCGAAAGAGTGTCATTACAATGACAGGGAAATTCTGATTGGATAAAGGAATCGGGTGTGTTTTGGCGACGGCTGTGTTATCTGGGATGCGTAAACAAACTGCTGGTACGGGAAGGCATCTGATTATCAACCACAGACCGACTGGCCAAAGAAAAATCCAAATGAAAATGTTATTTCGATAAGTGACGAAAAACAGGTGGACTAAAGGGCTTTGGATAGATATGAAAAATTAATTGTGTCAAAAGCCGCACACGATGTGTCCACTGACCGATTTCTTTCGACGGAACATCTTTAGCCTGCGATAATAAAATTATGTTATCAGAAATATGTACCGAAAGGAAATGAATGGGAACTTAGAAATGTTTCTTTTCGGGGCGACGTCTGGCCGTGTTAAAGAGACCACCCATTCTGATAATTAGCGATAAGATGACTGACGAAGCCCAGGTGAAGAACAAGAGTTATGACCACCGTCGTTCGTATTGTCCTGTTTGCGGCTAGAGAAAATGATAACTGCGATTAAGAGGAAGAAAAGGAAAAGAAAGATAATTTTTTTAGTTAAGCAAGATATTTTTTTTCCTGAAACAAAGCCGCGGATTCGTCCACGCCCGACTAAGACACCATTGGTCGAGTGGTGATCACGTGACGCACGAAGGAGGCTGTCGCCGCCCATCCAGAGGATAGGTTTGAGAAGCTGCTACGAAGAAGGGGGGGAGGGCAGCTCACGCCCTCTGAAGTATGGTGAGAAGGTGGGAGAAGAAAAGGCCCCAAAATGGAAAAAAAAGTGGAAATTCCTAACCAGAAATAAAAAGAGGTGGATATGTATTTAGAATTATCGAGGAACCCCCCCGACGCCGACAAACCCACCCCGGTTTTGGTCGGCGTCCATATAAGCGAAGCCGCAGCGAGCAGAAATCAGTTCCAGTTCAGCAGAGTGGAGTTGCAGCAGAGAGTTCGAAGCTCGCAGTGGAAGATGGTTCCGCATCGCAGATAGCTGACTTGAAAGATTCACGCACATTCCGGACTCCTCTTCAATCCAAGAACAATTATTTTGAAGATCGACTTAGATCCAGACCACCAAAATAAGTTTTTTTCGATTTTCGTCCGAAGACACACCGAAAAACCAATTTCTTAAAGAGCAAACAACTTGAAGCGTTAAAACTCGCCTAACGGAAAACAACGTGTCACAATCCATAGAACGGGTCGGGAGATAGACGCAGTCCTATGTATCGAACAACTAGACATAAAGTTTGTTATCTTTTTCTTTGATACTTTGAACTTTTGAGTTTTCATTTTCTTTTCTTTTATGCATATTTGTGTGGTGTCACCCCCGTTGAACCCGATTTGCATTAGGGCCCCAACTACTGATTGATCTCGTCTGCCTAAGATCAATTCACAACGTGGGTGGGCAGACTGGAGATCAAGGCAGTTACTTTGGTAACCAGGCGTTGGAAGCGAGTTGGGACGACGAGGCTGATATCAAATCTAACCAGATTCCCACCCGAATCACCAAAAGGTTAGAACGTCACTTTTGGGTGCCGCGACCGATACCAAGCCAGTTGGTCGTCACAGGACGAGACAACACGACTGACGCGACAGGCGGACGTCACGTTTGGAGCGGCGACACCCGAACGGAGCAGCGAGGAGCGAACAGCTGGCGCCGCGTCGAGGACGTCACAGTTGGCGCTGCGACCAGGGGACGACGTCACAAATGATTGAAGGTCCTTGTCAGTTTATTCTCAAATTTTTTTTTGATAGTTGGTTGAATTGTTTAGTTGCCATATCAACTTCTATGTGTTAATTAATGACGAAATTTAATATTTTGGATACACACGTTTCATTATTGCTCATTCTGCAACAAAATGTATTGTTGTTAATTCTACTATAAATATGTATTTTTAGTAATTTTACTATAAATAGGTATTGTTAGTAATTTCTTTAACATAAAAATGTTTGGTGGTATTTTTACTATAAAAATGTATTTGTATACTTTCATAGTACATTATTTATATTATTCGGACTATTGTCATCATATTTGTCGCCATATTTATCACAACGTTTCAGTCGTTGTACGCTCCGGCCTTCTTCAGGTGGTTGGAATTTCGAACTGAACCCTTTATTTTGCTCACTGGGGTAGACTGCTCTAGTTCCACGTGCCATGTTTGATGGATGTCAGTTATCAGTTATCTCCTGCTAATTTCCCTCTGAAAGTTCTCCACTGCCTTAACCGGGTATTGAACTCAAACTCTTTGGGTCCTGTCACTAGATCTAACCAACGCCTTTATCCACTGTGCCATGTGTCCTTGAGGACACTTTCATAGTGTTTATTTTTCATTTGGGGGTTCATTATTTGCCTATAGTTGGGGCCCTAACAGGTGCTACCACCTCGGATCAGAGTGAACCTGGGAACTACAGCATATAAGATGTAGTTCCACGCTCCTCAAATCTCTAATCTCCTGATCAGCGACCTTGCTACCGGATGTAGTTTATCGTCATACACAGGACTACTCATTTTTATATTATTATATTTTGAAAGTATATATTAAAATAAGAAACAATGTTCATGATTATGTTTTGTAAATGAAGTAAACAAATATTGAATTCATTTATTTAGAGATTGTCCAAATTTTCTACCAAAATCTATTACGACTTGATAAGCATAACAAGGCTTAGATTACTTGGAAAATTAAATATGAAGCGATGTTCAGATATTTTTATGCCATGTCATTCAGCATTAATGACTAAATTTTCTCTCATTCAGCATTTATTTTAAACATGCAAATAAGGCTCAAACTTGTGACTTTTCTATGCATGACTAGGCTCAACTAAAATTAATAAAAGTTAATAAAAAAGTACAAAAAAACAATAACAAAAAAAAAAACAAAACAAAAAAATACAGTGCAGTAACACCTTTAGATACCTTCACCTTTAAATACCCTCCCAAAGAAAGACTTTTTCGACTGCGATAAGCCCTCAACTTAATGTTACCTCACCTTCAACTCATGGCGAATAACTGAAATTTGTGAATTCCATTAGGGTTATATTATAAGCATGAAAATTTGTTAATTTGGCAATTTGCTAAGCATAAACATACTTAAATAAAACAACACTTTAAACACACTGGCAGTTCATCGTAATACATCTGACCATAATTTCGACTTAATAAACGCTGGTTTGATCAGGCGATAAAAGGATTTCCTTAGAACAAAAGCCATTGAATGTGCGCTGTCCCCACAATTCTGGACAAAGACCCTAAGACCTGGACCATACATAATATTTCGATCATCGTAAAAGCAATAATTGCAAAATGCGGTATACTCTAAGTGGCCTGATTTAAAATCCACCAGACAAAAAAAAAATATATATATATATATATATATATATATATATATATATATATATATATATATATATATATATAGATAATATTAGTGGAAAATATACATACATATGCAAAATATATATAAAAAATACCCATACATGTATATTTTCAGAAAAAATTTTTCAAGAGGAAGAATCCAGGTAGAACTCAATGTCTAGGACAGAGTAAGGATATAATAAAAAGGCTTAAACACTAATATTCCATGGTCATAATTTATTCCATTGGAATCGTAAATACGATCCAAATCATCAGACCAAAAATTCAAAAATGAAAACAAAAAAAAAAAACAACTCCGGAAATCAAAAACAGAATTTAGAGAAGGTGTAAGTATGAGGAGGAGGGAGATGAAACCTTAACAGAGAGAATTTTACGAGATGTGGGGGGGGGATTTAAAAAGAGGAGAGAAAGAAAGTCGACGGATGTCTAATGCATAAAGATACATTTCGTGGTGACATATACACACCATAGACAATTAGAAGTTAGGATAGGAGGTAGGAAAAAAAAAAAAAAAAAAAGAAAGAGAAGAGGTGGGGGAGAGAGATGGGAGGAAGGAAAATAAAATTGTGTTTACTTAAAGGGCCGCTTTGTAATTGAGAAAATTTGACAAATTAATATCGACTACAGGTTAGAAATCAAATATAAATATATGAAGATGAATATAACGATTGTCTAATTTCGCAAGGACCAAATATTTCTATGTTCAAAAACACATACTAATACACACAAAAAACATATACAAGTAGGTACATACACTTAGGCATGTACTCACACACACACACACACAGACATACGTGTACACACACATACATATATATATATATATATATATATATATATATATATATATATATAAACCTAAAAATATAAAAATATATTCACATATCCACACATACACATATTCATCTATATTCATATACACACACTTTTCACATACATATACACGCATACACATGCCCCCATACACACACACACACACACACACATATATATATATATATATATTTCATTTATACACGTTTCATTAAATAATATAGACAAGTGTTGTCTATTTATTTTATGTAAAATTTTTTCGTATCTTCTGATAAGTTTGGTAACATTATCATTTACCGAAAAAAGAAATTCACAATATTTATCCATTATTTTTTAATAAAATCTAAGCTTTCGGCTTACTCAAGCCATTATCAAAGATGTAAATAAATACAAACATATCAAACAATATACGGACACGACAGTGATGATATAGTCTGTCATTGTTATGTTTACATAGTGGATCACTAAGCAAATACACATATATATATATATATATATATATATATATATATATATATATATATATATATATATATATATATATATGTGTGTGTGTGTGTGTGTGTGTGTATCTAAAGTATTTTTTATATAGAGTGTATCTGCGAAGGAAGAAATTGAATAAAAGACAAGAGAAAAAACTGTTCTTAACCGATGCGTTACGTCCTCTGAAGGCAATTGCAACTGTCTTTTTTCTTGTTCGGTATTTTTTCTTGTCTAAGGTGTTAGAACTTTTGGCAACTTGCCTGTTGATCATACCAACATAGCTGTTTTTTCTTTAATAGTAATAAAAGCAATAGTAATAGCAAGGAAAGTTAGCTCACTGTGCCGCGTCAGGAAATTTTTCTCCCCGGAATCGATCCTTCAGATCTACAAATCAACCATTCGCCCTTGCATGGAGTATTACTGCCGTATATTGAGCCCCTTCTGTTTGCTTCGGGGTTCTTGATAAGATGCAGAGAGGGATATGCAATATAATTGGCCCTGTTCTGGCATCTCGTCTGCAGTCGCTCTCTCACAGATGTGCCCTCGCCTCTCTCTGTCTTTTTTTTACAAATACTTTCATGGTAATTGCTCCGATGAGCTGCTTTCGCTGGTTCCCAGACTTCGCGAATTCAAGCGCCCTACGAGTCTGGCATCCTGCTCTCACCCTTTCACTGTTGAAGCTGTCAAATGTAGTCGCCTCTTCTACTCCAGTAGCTTCCCTATTCCTGTTTCCCTGATAGCTATAATCTCCAACTATTCAAATGTAATGTCAATAGACATCTTTATTTGCCTTGATCTATCCACTGTCCTTCTCTTCATCCTTTCCTCTGTCATTCCTATCTGCTCTCGCTCCAAATCCTCTGTAACCCCTTGCGTGCTAGTGGCTCCCCGCCTTTCTAGGGGTGAAATCCTTAAAAAAATAATAATAGTAGTAGTAGTAGTAGTAATAGTGTATATATATATATATATATATATATATATATATATAAAGAAAGAAGCAAACTAACCCTTTCTTGTGTCTGGTCGTCCAATCTGATAAGGTAACTTAATTTATTGGCGCGCTTATCCTCAAAATTACAACGCATTTTCCTTTCGTTTTTCATTCAGACTTGAAGAAGCCGAACTCAAAACATTTCAGGTTCGGCGAAACGTGTCGTCTATACGTTTTCCACTTTTCTCACCATCCCTACGTTTGTTTCGGATGCTATTATATATCCCCCCCCCCACACACACGTACACGTATTTGCAGTTGGTTGGTATTCAATCGGATTAGCCTAATATACCTTAAGACACATATTTTTGTGTTGCAACAAATTGTTTTCTGAATGCCGGGACGTCTTGTCTACCATGACCTTTAATACCAGCTTAATCATGAACAAAATCTTCTGGCATCGAAGAAAATCTTACTTCCCGACATCTCTGGATGTTACATTTAAAAAAAAAATTCTCCCCGCGTTTAAATCAATTCTTGAAAAACGAACGAACGTCTCTATGAAATGAGCCACATCTTGGTTAACGTCCGCTTTGCATTGATTCTATAAAGATTTATCCTTTGTATGTTTTATAACCGTTTATTCTGTCTGTATTGACTCTTTCTGTGCACTTTGATTTTTCTTTCATCTTTGATGAACGCCCCCAGTGAGAAAAAGACACGCTGTTCATAAATATTTACTCCTGTATCCGATCATCATATATTTTCCCCCTTCACTCTTACATCCTTTTTGACTTACTCAAATGACATTGTCCAATTCTATCAGTTGGCATTTGAAGGTACACATTGATTCTTCAGTCTGGCCTTTGTTGGTTAGCTTGTTTGTTTAAGCCGTTCAAGACTGGAATTTCAAGCTCGAGGCCAAAGAAATCTCAAACGTACTTTGCCTTCTGCCAAAAAAAAAAAAAAAAAAAAAAAAAATACACCTGCGTCTTCATAAATCCTTTGTTGAAGAATCTCGCTTTTTTTTTTTCTTTTTCTCTCTTTCAATTCCAACAGTTTCAGTTTTCCCGGCTATTTCCGTAACAAGGGGCGCAGTCATTGCTTTTCAAGTAAAAAAAAAAAAAAAAAATCTGGCAGCTATTTTCAGACAGAGATGGAAATCTGAACCTATGCCAAGTAATATTTATCTGCAACCTGAACATCAGCACATACTCGTAAAATTGAACCTGCTTAGTGACTCGGATAGCTATGTGTTAACCACCAGAATTTTTAACTTTCTTTTCAGATTAAGTAGGAGTCAAAATTTCGGAAGCTGATTTCCAAGACAACTAGGCTTTCCTTTATAGTAGCTGCACTAATTCGCTGAAAAAACAGTATAGCATGATGAAAAAAAGTCTCTAAACTTAATAAAAACAAAGTTTTATCGTCAAATGTTTATGTTATTATTAAGAGGAAACAGCAAAGTATTATTTGTATTATTTTATTACATGTTTTAATACTTTCTATTACATTCAAAATCTTTTTTTTTCTCAGCGGTCGATGCAATATTTATGATTAGTGTTTTAGTGCCGGTAAAAAAAAAAAAAAACATTGATTCAGAAATTCTAGCAAAATCAAATAATTGTCGGATTTTTATGAAACTTCCAGGACTTATTCACTAATGAATTAAATTATTTTTGAAGTTTTTTTAGAAAATTCTGGTAAAAATTTTTTCATGAAATTTATTAACAATACTATTGTCTTAAGAAAAAATAATTTCGATGAATAATGAATTTTTACAAGAACTGTTTTCAATTTTTAAAATTTTAATTAGGATAATTTATTATATTAAGTTATATATAAATCTTTTAAAATTCTGCATTACTTTAATTGCGTTAGGTGAAAACTATATTTACTAATCAAAAATTGAAAAGCTTAATACATATAATTTTTCACCAAGATTTTAAAAATAATTTTATTTGCTTGAAATTAAAATTAAAATAAAAGCTTCGAGAAAGATTTTTCATTTTTAAAAATCCATTTTAAACCTTAGGTATCACGTTTTTTTTTGTGTGGCTGTCCCTGCTTTATAGGAAGATTAGAGTAGCGTAATCCCCCCCTCTCTCTCTCTCTCCTATATAATTTGAAACTGTTCTAGACTAAGGGTTACATTAAAATGTCCAGAAATCCATTTTCTTCTTTTATATGTTGTGCCTCTTCAGGACATATGCGATACTGACTGTCTACGATTTCTGACTATCGGTGACTAAATTGGCTCCCTCATCTCTCTTTAAATAGAGCGAAGATGGTGTATAGCAAACGGAACAACGGCCAGCGAAGGAGGGGTGGTGTCTCGATATAGTCACCCTGAAGGAAAGCGAGAGAAACCGCTTCACTATTCCTCTCAAGAAAAATCACAGCGATAAACGAATAAAAATAAACAGAAAACAGTGTAGACTGTGCCAACTATCTTGGGGCTTAATCCTCATCCGGTAAAAAAAAAACGTGTGACTGAAGTTACCTGTCATTCAACGACGCTATATTAATTTAGGAAGTTAGACAATGTCAAATTGGAGCTGGAACGGATAAACATCAACATTCTTAAGGGATGTGGAACTAGATAGATAAAAGATGGGATACTATACAATCGATGAACACAGAATCATATATGCGAGGGAATAAGTTGTAAAATTCATGCTTTGAACATCTACGCAGGCTATATGATGTACAATATCGAGCAATTGCGAGTGCATACGTTATTTGAATGCCAATTATTAGGTATGTGCAAATATTCTTAGCACTTTTCTGAAGACAAGAAAGTGAATATACAGTTGAATACCGATTATTCTCTGGAACATTTTGCATTGATTAAGATTAGCTTCACCCCCTCTCCAAAATATGGAAACAAAGATTGTATTGCGTCAATCTTCCAAATGAAGTAGATCTATTAAACTTGAAGTATTAGCATTCTTGGCGTTTACCTAGGTTCGATCTCCGACCACAGTGAAAAATGCCCAACCATTTAAACTAGCAAAAAATGTAAGACGATTATTGTAGTCTGGCACAAGATCGGAAGAATGGGGTGCTTAGGGAAGGTAAAACTCTCAACAGAAGTTATGATCTGCAAAATTAGCTTGCTAACAACACGTTTTTCAGACTTTATTTTTCTAATTACAGAATTCGCGACATAGTTAACTTTGTGACAAATGTAATGTGATTATAGATATTTATAATGTTTAATCTGGGACATGATTATACAAATGAGACTGTCAATTAGAATCGAAACCCTGACATAGTAGTTCGCTTGACTAATTCACTAATTCACTAGACACTGAGTAACTTCAGTGTATTTGTGAAAGAACTAAATGAATAAAAAGACAAAAAGAAAAACGTTAAAAATCAACAGAAACCTTATGTTTTGGAAGATGTAGAGCACACACGCCCCTCCCAAACCATAGCAATCTGATAACAATTTAAACAGTATTCATTTATTAGAAAAAATTATAGAATATTACTTGCTTACTTTTGTTTTACTAGAATTTGAATTATGGTACTTTGTGCCCTCCACATGTTTTGACTAAGCTTTCAACCACCTGATAAATAATCAAATCTCAAATTTAAAATATTTGATAAACCAATGACATCCTTGCTTTTGTATATAAACAATAGCAAAAAATAAATCGTTTCATTTGCCTCTCGGAGCATGAAACGCATCGGCTAAGAATAGTTCATCTTTTTTTTCTCTCTCTCTCTCTATCTATCTATCTATCTATCTATCTATATATATATATATATATATATATATATATATATAAACATACGGGGAGAGAGGACATGAGAAGTAACACTTAATTATGTCATTTTCATGACTCAAAATGACCATTGTTCCAAGTAAAGTTGGTCTTGGCCTGAAGATCGTATTGAGACTTAAACTGAAAGTCCTATATATATATATATATATATATATATATATATATATATATATATATATATATATATATAGTTAAATTAAATAAGTTTGTGACCCTGGGTTTCACGGCCTCTGACAATAGTCAGACAGAGTTTGTCTGACGATCGCAAAGGGTGTGAAACCCAGGGAATCAAACTCGCATTAATCCAACTAAATATATTAGCTCTATCCAATAATATATTAGCTCTATCCAATAAGTACCGCGCATATATAATATATAAATAATATACATAAAAATATATATATATATATATATATATATATATATATATATATATATATATACAGGGGTTGGACAATATAATTGGAACACTTGTTAAATTCAAAGAAAATTTATTTAATATGGAGTTAGTCCTCCTTTAACCTCACAGACAGCTTTAATACGTCTAGGAATGGAGTCATACAGCTTCCTGACTTCATCCAGAGGAATTTTCAGTCATTCTTCCATTAAAACCTTCTCCAGCTCTTTACGACACGACGGTGGAGGATAGAGGCGCCTAACTTGTTGCTCCAAAATGCATCACAAATGTTCAATAATATTGCTATCTTGAGATTGGGGAGGCCACTCCATGTGTTCTAGCTCACTTTCATGCTCTTCATACCAATTCTTAACCACTCGAGCGGTATGTATTGGAGCATTATTGTCTTGGAAGATGCAGTCACCATCAGGGAATAAAGTCTTGGCCATTGGATGAACATGATCTCCCAAAATGTTCAGGTAATCTTTGCTGTTGATTCTACTATCCAGAGCAACTATTGGACTGAGTCATTTCCATGATATGGCGGCCCAAACTATCACTGATCCACTTACATGCTTCACTGTTGGAAGAAGGCAATCAGGGTTGTAAGTTTCTTTGGGCTGCCTCCACACATAAACTCACCCTGAAGTTGGGAAAAGCGAAAAACAGAACTTGTTTGAGAATATGACTTCAGACCAGGCATTGTGATCTCTGCACCACTTCAACCTCTTTTGAATGTTGCGAGTGTTTCCTCACAGCGGCTCTTCCATGATATGCAGTTATGGAGCTCACAATGAACAGTTTTAGTAGAAACTGAACTATTCAGATGGTTATTCAACTCAGCAGTCACTTTGGCCGCATTTGTCCGATGAGTTTTTGCCATATTGCGTTTCACTGCCCGTCAGTCCCTGTCGGTAAGTTTGCAAGCCCGGCCCGAATTGCTACGATTGCTAGAGGTCTTGCCCTGTTTCTCAAATTGCATCAGTGTTCTTGATATGGTAACTCTTGAAAAACCAAACAGTTCTGCAACCTTAGTGGTCGAGGCTCCTACCATGCGAGTTCCAACAATTTGCTCTTTTTCAAACTCGGAGAGGTCACGCATTTCGCTTAAATTTTACTAAATTCTAAAAATAAATATAACAAAGACAGTAAATTAGATGAATAAATGTATTTACAATAGATATAACCTGCAGTTACGAAGTTTTAGTTAAGGTTCTTAATATAATAGGTCTTTGAAATATAGGAGTGGATTTTGCAACTGTTCCAATTATTTTGTCCTACCCCTGTATTTATATACATACACATATATATATATATATATATATATATATATATATATATATATATATATATATATATATATATATACACACACACACACACACACACACACACACATATATATATATATATATATATATATATATATATATATATATATACAATTAAAATTGGCAAAGAATAAATGCAAAAAAGAGCTAGAAAACAAAGAAGCAAAAATAAAACAAAAAAAACAAAAAACAAAAGAAATGTTCTCAAGGCGTCAGAGAAAAGTGAAAATACAAAAATAAGAACCATTATTAAAGACCCCTATCCTAACATAATATGATACAAAAACTTAGTAAGCTACAATTTATAATTTCTTGAAGGTAAATCAACCTCCCCACCCCCCAAAAAAAACTTGAAAGAGTTGTGATTTTATTTCATACCAGTAAACACTCCTGTACCGCGTAGCGTCACTAATAGTGAAGATATAGACATTTGTATTTAGAACTACATTTGGAAAATAGAATAATCCAAAACTTATACTGAGAGCAAACCACCTGCATACGTATTGAAAATAAATTTAGTAAATAAACAAAAAAAGATAGGGGCGTTAAACAATGATATCTCTTCTCAGTTTATTCAACCTTTATAGGGAAGCGATCGTAAGAGAATTAGAAGTCCTACCAGGATTCATTATTGGCGGCCAAAATCTTTACATAAGAAATGCAGATGTTGATAAAAGACATAGTAAGCTAACTAAAGTAATGTCTACAGAGTGTAGTAATGAAAAGCGAGAAGAAAGTACTAAACATCAATTTTAAGAAGACAGAATGTATGGTTGTCAGCAAAAGGAACTACTCAAATAGACAAATTTGTTTATAAAAGGGGAATGGAAATGCAACATCGAAATCCGGAGGCCCATTGGAATAACGGAAATATTAGGAAACAGGAAAAATTCTTTAGAAACAAAGAGTACTAAACTGTTATGTAAGATCCTATATGGACAATCCCCTCACAGGTGAAGAAGAGTCTTGAAGCACTAAAAATGCAGTTCTACAGAAGAATACTGAGAATATCATTGACAGAACATGTGAGTAACTAGGAAGTTTTGGGAAAAATGGAAACTAAAACGAAATTTTTATTTCTAATCAAAAAGAGTCAATTGAAATTTCTAGCGCATATAATAAGGAAAAAGGGCTTGGAGAATTTAAAACTCACAGGGCATGTTGAAAGTAAGAAAGACAGAGAAAAGCACCGAATAAGCTACCTACCTACCGAGCTTGTGTAGACTGTGGACAGAACAAGGATTGCGATAGATAACAAAAAGAAAAAAAAAACTTATTTAGTGCTACAAAATAAATGAAGTAGTGGAGAGCCATGATCGCCGACATCTTCAAACGACACGGTTCGTTGAAGAAGAAGAGTACATAAAAACCTGATCAGACACATTAGTTTCACTTCGCTGTGTGTATGCATTGAGTAATATATTTCGTTAGACATATGTACGACGTCCGAATTATGTATAAAACAGTGAATTTTTGGCATGAGAAGTTTACGTGCCAATCAAACTACAGTGATGTATGAAAGCCATGAAAAGTTGTGAGCACTCAAACAACACATCCAGAGAACAAGTCTTAAAAGAAACTTTTTCATACCGGAAATTCACAGTTGTTCCACGCCCTCCATACAGCAATAATTTGACACCGTCTGACTCTTTTGGTTTTTCCCGCAAATAAAAAAGGTGTTGAAAGATCAACATTTTTCATCCGATGCCAGAGTTGAAGTTGCCGTGCGAAATTGAATCAAGAGTGAACCAGAAACTTTCTTCATGAATGGAATAAATAAAGTAGATAGAAAATTTGGAAAAATATCTAACACTGAATAGAAAGTATGTTGAAAAATAAACTTATAATTTTGAATCGAAATAAATTTACTTTTGATATCAGTTTTAATATTCACTTTGGTATTTTTATAACCGAACTATTTACAACTGTTTTAGCGGAATAGAAAAACAAAACAGACAGATATCTAGGTAACAAGTCTTTATTTACATATGTAGCACTAATGTTTCAACTAGGAAAACCCACTACCGTCATAGCTTATAAAACACCGGCAATAAAAGCAAACGCATACTTAACATTAAGAAGAGACAGTTGAAATTTCTAGGGCACGTAATGAGAAAAGAAAGCTTGGAAAATCTGATACTCACAGGACAGATTGAAGGCAAGAGGGACAGAGGAAAACAACGCATACTATTTTTAGTGAGCTTGAGTAAATGTATGGCGGAACAAAGTTTAGGAGAAGTAAAATGACAAAATTTATTAAGAGCTACAAAGGATAGGAAAATGTGGAGAGCCATGATCACCAACGCCATGAGGGGACATAGCAATAAAGAGAAATACATTATATGTATATCAATAAATCATGAAGTGTTTAATTATGTGAGATGCGGTTTATTCCCCATCCACCCATATTCCTTTATTAAGAGCTACAAAGGATAGGAAAATGTGGAGAGCCATGATCGCCAACGCCATGAGGGGACATAGCAATAAAGAGAAATACATTATATGTATATCAATAATCACTCCCCAATTGGATTATCCGCAGCTGGTGAAATCTATAGTGTTTTTGTTTTAGGGCCATAGTTTCTGCACGCCAAGTCAAACAATTTTTGTCCAGGATGTTTGAAAAGTCACTATGCCGTTATATTTTTTTAACAGAAATGTTTCAATATAGAAGACAGAAGGAGAATATGAATGAAAATTATAAACAATGTTGAAAGTGACGCCCGTTAGCATCAAGACAGGCTTATATCCTTCATATTTTGTTTCTGAACACCGCTATCAGTTGCTCGCTTGAAGAATTGTGAAGAGTTTTAATTTTTGTCTCACGGCAATATGCAGTTCCAAGACCAATATCTTGGTTCTGCGCTAACTTTCGTAATGATTTTATTGGACTCTGCTGCATACTGTCAGAAATACTCAACAGTCTCCCATCCGATAGCTTTGCTGGGCTTCCACAACATTTGGCGGCTTCCACTAATCCTTTTTACTGAAATTTATCAACAAGTTTACGAACTGTACTGCGATGTGAAACAGGTGTATCTGAAAATTTATCAGCAAAACACTGTCACACCAAATCTGTGTAAACTACCACCTTCTTGAAATAAATGTTCGACCCGAAATATATGTGCTTCTGTATTTAAAACCATGTTGGGGTGATATCTGAAGTATAAAAATATGATTAGAATAGTTCACAGTAACTTTCTGGACACACTGTACATCTTGAGGTGAGGGAGTTTTTAATTCAGAGCTTTCTTTCTCATAATGTTGTCAGACAATGATAAAGAGCCCAGTCTGTCCTGTTATTTAACCCATAGATGAGTGGGGGAGAAGATGTAGATTTTTACACCATTCCCAAAAGGACTGAACGATTATACTTTAACTAATTTTGTGTCGACAGACACTGGATATTTGTTGCTGTTGTTCACCTAATACAAAGCCCAAAAGGTAGACGGTCACTAAATGAGGTTTTTGTAAGGGCGTACAGCGAGGGAGCAATATGTGCATATTATAAGTAAATGTAGGACAGGTATCAGTTGACCCTCGACTTGAAGAGGACAAGATTGTAGTGATTGGGGAGGCATACTCCCGGAAGTCTGTTTCACAATGTAGCGGTTCTCGGGGAAAAAAAGATGAGTGGAAAGGGAATGAGGAGGATTCGACATTGTGTGCGTGGCCTGGCGGGTCCTAGCTGTAATGGCCTGAACTGGTGGGAGTAAAGACTATTCTATGAATGGAAATAGATTTCTCTCATCTTTTTTTATAAAAAGTACTTGTGTTTATATCCAGTTTACCTTTTTTTTGTCTACATACAAATCATGATATCTGAGCAAGTTAATTCCTTTGACGAACAATGCAAATAATTTACAAGTCTCAATTTGGCCACATCTGTTCTTACATCTGGCAGGTGAGGTTACTCGCCAGTGAAAGTCAATATATTATTCTTGGTAGTTTGCTTTTTTTCTTTAGTAATCTTCGTTTTCTGACCATGAGATTCGGATTAGAATCTTACCATGGTCGATTTGTCAGAAAGGTGACTTTTTAATGTTATCGGCTCGGGGACGTGATTCCAGCAGTGTGCGGCACCTGAAAAAAACAAAACAAAACAAAAAAACATATTACGGTTGACATAGTCTTTGTGAGTAAAAAACTGGGTAGATGTAATTGTTCGTTGATGGTTGTGATAACACGAAATCACAAGTCATCGTGACTGAGCGTTTGAGCATGCTTGTCTTGTTTAAACAGTTGATCACGCCAGCTTATGCGTTATCTACCAGAAACTGTAGCCCGCTCAGAATAGTTTCAGTATAAACCACAGGTTAGCACTGAGCAGGTGTCTGCGACAGGGATTGGCTAGTTACTGTAGCTGATAGGAAAACGAGGAATCAATTAATATTTTAAAAGTAAATAGAATAATAATTTATAAGCATAGAATATTTTGTAATACGGCAGCCTTTAAGTGGGTTCCTTTTTGAGGCCATACAGATAACCAAGCATAGCACTATGACAGGCGTCCAATTGTTATTGTATCAAGATTAATATTCAAATACTGATAGATACGATTGTTAAAATATTATTCTAATAATTTCAAAGAGCAGTAGTAATTCTTACAATAATACTCATCACTTTGATGACGACGATGATTTTTGTTATTTAGTTGCTATTCGTTAGGTTGTCCGTGTCAACAATAAAGCGAAACGAATTTGTTACAAAAGAATAAGACATCATTGATTCTCTTGCGGCACCACCATAATTAACACTGAGCTGGCAACAGTCAATGTTGCCAAAAACGTTGATCGCCATTTTGGCCTTGCAAGAACTCCAGACAAAATTGAACAAAGGAGGAAATACACAGTGTTAGGCTTTTAAAAAAATGGTATTCGTAGTGTTATACGCATAGTGTGCACGTTGAGTCAGATATCTAAGAAGACAACTTTAACTGGTCATAAACAGAAGACAACCTAAAGGGATGTTACCCAGCATGCGCTAAATTTTAACTTTCTCATTTTAGACATATCCAATACATTAACATGGCAGTTTATCGCCAGACAAAGGAAATGAAAAGGTATACAGTTCTTATGATATTAGCTACTCACCACGACTATTCAGAAGTAGCGAGCTTCATGGAAATGGCCCAAAAAAGAAGAAAAAAAAATAAATAAGAAGAATAGGGGAATCTGCACTGACCCCAGTGAAGTAACCACGGTGATACTGTGTTCACGTCGGCTTGAGCTACGGAGGCCATATATCACATCAACTTCAGCGCTAACATCAACACCTAAATTGTGGTGCTGAAGGCGGTGGTCAGGCTCTGGATTGAAGAGTGGTTGTACGTGTTCCTATAGGATTCCGATTCTTCCTAAATTAGTCACATGATATAGGAATGTCTATTCGAGTATTTTTACGATCATGTGGCTCCTTACATGTGACACCTAACTCTTCTGATTTGAATCTACTGGACAACTACGACTATGGCGTTTTTGTGATGGAGGCCAACCAGTAACTCCATAATACTAAAAAGTCGTTGAAGTATGTAATCGTGGAAGTGATGGTGAGCATTAAGAGCCACATCGGCCATGCAATCATGCATCGAAACCATTCTCGAGACTGAAGGCGTTTTAATAACCGTTTTCTGGTTCTTCTAAGTTAAACATCTTTTAGAAAGGATACTAATTTTTTTCTTTTGAATATGTTTTCCTTATATTTTAATTTGTTTTCAATTATCTAGCGCACGCTGTATTTCACATCTATAAACAAGACGATCGCGCGAAAAGAAAATGATATAATCCCCGTTTTCTTTCGATCAGATTCAAAATAAAATAAACTGTCATTTTTATGGTTGGTAAAGTTTGTTTGAGGAGGGGGCTGAGATGAGACTACGGATTCAGCTTTTCGGTAGAGTTTTGTGTCACTCGTGGGCGGCTTTGTAATACCATGAGTTGTGTTCTGTTGGATGTCACAAGGGCCATTACTGGAACTGAAGTCTGTCATGACGTGTAACGTATGCAGATCTGTTGCCGACCATTTATACATTTTTAGGTTCAACATTGCCCCGGCGGATATGGTTTGATCTAGCAAGGTAACGCAATCTTTATCCTGTACATCTGACATGAAATTGGTTCCATGTAATTACTTACTTCATTGATACCTCTCTTATTCACCAGATTTAAACATCATTGAGCATATATGGATATGTTGCAGACTTTGCTAAATTCCCTGCAGCCACTCCGAACAAAAAAGTTATGAACATTCTCTGACTCCAACATCTTGAATATACCGTACCATGTAGTCACCGTTATTCAAGTGCAAGGGGTGAATATAGATATTATTAGGGCAGTCAGTTATGTGCCATACGTGATAAAAGCTTAGGCGATCATGTATCTTTCGATATGTGACTGAAGAGGCAGATTTTTCCCGCAGTAGGTTGCTGTTTCTTTCTGTGGTAGACCAGTTGCCATCCAACGCTATAGAACCCGGTCTGACTTACCCATAGCTGGGGTGGAGGGAGAGAAGAAGGGGAGGTTATTAGCATGTAAGTGAATGTAATGGATTCGATTGGAATTCGAACTCGGCTTTCCGATTCCTTAATCCGAGTCGCTATCAATTACTCCACCGTTATTCTCTGAAAATATCGATGCAGATCCAGTTTGTTTAAGTAAACTTACATGTCACATTATGCAAGTTTAATTAAACAAATATATACCAGGTGTGACAGCAAAATTGTCAAAATCGTGTAGGAGGATAATTATCCACCACACAAAAGATTTAATATCTAAAAAAAAAAAATTAATTGAGTTTCTTTTTCATATGTTTTCAGATAAGACGTTTAACCGTCTGACTCCATTTTTCATAAGAATCACAGAAAAACCCTTTGAGTTACTCAGTTAGAAAGAGGACAGTGTAAAATCCTTTTGTATCATCTCCACTGACTTACCAACTGAACAATGGTGAGAGGAAAACATCATTCCGGCCTTCAGTAATGGTAACAACATTCATACTCTGGCTTCTATCTTCAAATTCATATAAGAACTATCAAGAGATAGGTGAATAAGTTTTAAAAACAAGGAACAGTAGAGAGGAAAACTGGATTAGGAGGTTACGAGAGGAAGAGTGATCATCACTTCAACTTAGAGCTAAAGAGATCAATTAAAAAAGATCCAACTCAATCCGTGAGACGTTTGACACGTGAGAGATGAGTTTCAGCTATGACAGTCCAAAGAGCAGTGAAAACAGACTTGAAAATGAAATCTTACGTGAAACCAGTGAGGCAACTTGTTACTCCAAAACAAAGCTAGAAGGTAAGAGAGGGCGAGGATCATCTTTGAAAATGAAGTTTGAAAATGATCCTGGATATATATATATATATATATATATATATATATATATATATATATATATATATATTAATGTCTCACATTATGAAATGGACAAAGTCCGACAATTATTTCAAGACATTTTTATGTTTAACATTCTTTTTATAGATACAAATATTTAAGTAAATGCTCTGTTTATACTAAACAGTATTAAACAACATTTACCGGTCTGAATGTAAAAATTTATCGGACATTCAGGCCGGTAAATGTTGTTTAATACTGTTTATTATAAACAAAGCATTTACTTAAATATTTGTATCTATAAAAAGAATGTTAAACATAAAAATGTCTTAAAATATATATATATGTATTTGAACTTAATTTCAATCCTTCATGAGTTTCAGATCCTTAGCAATGATTATAAATGATAAACATGCCGTTTTCGTTCATCATCGATTACATCACGATTATTCTGTTAAGCTTGGTGAGTAATTAAACATTCTTAAATTCAAGTAAGATATCTTTAATGATTTCTAAGATACAACGTTTCAAACCGTAATCTAACAAATGGACAATTTTGCTTTTACCGGTATATATATATATATATATATATATATATATATATATATATATATATATATATATATATATTAAAAAGAAGAGAGAAGCCGAAAAAAAGTTTTTTTGGTTGTAATGTGTTTTTTTTAAAAAAAATAATGTTTTATTTTCCATTATGGAACCAAAAACGTTTGAGGCTTCTTCTTCTTTTTAATATACACACTTTTTCTCTCGTTGGAACCACTATAACCTGTTTCTTTCATATATATATATATATATATATATATATATATATATATATATATATATATATATATATAACAAAGTATGCATAATGCATTCATGCGTGTGTATTAAAGGTTTCCTTTCGTAAAACATGGATTCCGATATTTTCTGAAAGGACTGTATGGATCGCTGAAAGGAGTGTATGGATAGTCAATACATCATCGCCGAATTCAAAACGTTATTCCCTCTCTCTCTTGGCCTCTCTCTCTTGGTATCCCTCTCTCACTTGCTCTCTCTTGGTCTCCCTCTCTCCCCCCCTCTCTCTCTCTCTCTCTCTTTACCTATACATCTACATCTATGTCTTTCATTGAATAGTATAGACATAGTAGTTGTTTCCTACACAAGTACTTTCGATCTCCTCCGAGATCATCCTCAGGGGTGAATTACAAGGAAAAACATATTGTAACTGTGACCGTGGTGATGGTGATTTTTAAAAACACAAGTGAATGCGCTCTGTTATAATTATTTGAAAAAAATTAAATTTATCCGTTTTAACATAAGGATTTTTTGCAAAACAAGCGTCCCAATATACGGGAGTTAACCAGAAATTTGTAGAAATGCAAAATGACATCTTCACGCATATATATATATATATATATATAAGCACTGCCAGTGTGGTTAGAACGTTTGAATCTCACCATGGTCGGTTTGTCAGGAAATCGGAAAACCATACCACGGTTTGACCCAAAACTTGTGAGTGAAATTGGGAAAACCGAATTTACAATGTTACAAGTCATCGTGTCCGAGGGTTTGTATGTACTGACCTGTTTTCGACTGTAAGATAACGCGGTCTCTTCCAGAAAGTGTAGCTAAGGTCTGCTGAGCATAGTTGCAGTTTAAACCACAGACGGGCTCTGTGGGTTTTGAACAAAGACAAATATGCATAGCCGCCCTAGTAGACAGCCATCCTCGGATACAAGTGACCAGCGATTTCAGTATATATATATATATATATATATATATATATATATATATATATATATATATATACACACGATGAAATATAGATTTAAGGTATAATATACTTATGGATTAAAGTGATCAATATATCAGGGATAGAGCGTATGTAATTATAAAACTGGATATGAAAGTTAACACCCATATTTATATCATACAATAGATTGTCCACAATGCATCACTGACATATATATATATATATATATATATATATATATATATATATATATATATATATATATATGAAATTTATTATATATATTATTTCTATATTATATATGCGCAGCGGTATTTTATTGAAAAGCGCTCAATATCAGTGATAGAGCTAACATATTTAGTTGGATTGAAGTGAATTTGTGACCCTGGGTTTCACGCCTTTGCGATCGTCAGGAGTTTATCTGACGATCGGAAAAGCGTGAAACCCAGGTTCACAAACTCATATCAATCAAGTAATATATATATATATATATATATATATATATATATATATATATATATATATAACACCACACATGCTCTGATGATAGCGTTTAGCATGAAGCAAACAGTTACTTCTTGGTGTTGACTTCAATGTTCACTTAAAAGAATGCTCAATACAGAGTAGAGCAATATAATTTATTCGAAAATTATAACATAGATATATTATAAAATCACTACAAAAATAGCCATTGGGTTTCAATACTTCTGGTGTCTTATCAAGTGATGTTGAAATTTATATATATATATATATATATATATATATATATATATATATATATATATAATAGTAAACCTTAGAATCCAAAATTACTTCATAAGGGGTATAGACCTATTTCAATCGAAGAAAACTTCATCAGTCTTATTCAATCCCGGTATACAGACTGAGTTTGTGTCGGAATTAGAAATTTAACTGTGACATCATTCGAAATATTGTGACAGAATTTATCCATTTCAATGTTTCAGTCAGACGAAAGGCACGAGAGAGTAGTCATGGCCGGGTAGAAGCTACTAGCCTTAAAGAGAAAAGGTTTTATAAAATTAAACACATGTGACGTCCCCCCGCCGGTGTCGCCGCTCCAAACGTGACGTCCGCCTGTCTCACAGTGGCATCTCACACCTATCCCCTCAATGGGTGCCAGCAGGCCTCCCCTCCTGCCTCACATGATCACCTCTGCACAATACTCCTGCCACCACTCAGCCAATGGGCATTCAGCAGCGTGGGTGTGGCTAGACTAGCCTCGGTTTAAAAAAATCTTGCTCAAAGAAAAAAATTATCTTCCTTTCTCTTTTTTCCCCTTTTCTTTTCTTTCTTTCCTTCTGCCCGACAGCGAACCCTTGGTCTCTTATCTTAGCCAAATGTCATTTGGACTTTATCACCTGGGGCCTTCGCCAAACAAGTGGGTGGTCAATTAGACGTATTTTCATTCTTGGTGCCAATTTCTGATCCGATAGAATAGTTTCGCTGTCATAGCCGAATTTCAACACAAAACAGATGCTTTTTTCAAACGACTTTCCCTTAGATAACCAATGGTTTGGTCTTTTGTTTTGGCAACCCTTGTGTGGTCAACGGACATTTTTGTTTCTCGGTCAGCGGATGACCTATTTAATTTTTATCTCTTTAGAATTCTGTAGGAGGTCTCAAATGGGCATTCCTGCGACACAGTTAAATGTTTGTCTATTTAGAATTCTGTCTCTGAGGTTATTTGGCCAACCTGGAATTTCCATCCGCCCCGTGACCTAAATCAGATTAATTCCAGTATCTTCTTTTTACCTTCTCGACAATAGGAAATAAAAAAATTTTACCACTTTTCCTTGTCAGAAAAAATAACACCGCTTAGTGTCCTTTTTCGTGATGGTGTCTTATCACCTAATTTTAATTCTCGCCTTCCTTTTTTTCTTTTCTTTCCTTCTTCTTTTCTCCTTCTAGCAACCCTAAATGGTGCCACACACAGATATTAACCTTATGACATTAAATTGGGTTTATACGAAGAATGAAGTATTAATTTGAAACTAAGAGAGGAACGAAAAGGTTTTTTTTTTTAAATTTATATAAAGTTTTAAAAATACAAGTTCCTACTTAAAAACACTCTTCCAAAGATAAATTATACTTAAAATTAAAATACATTTTATTAATTAAAAATAAGTTAAATTTAGAAAATTTATTTTAAAATTAAGTAAGATTATATTTAAAATTTTTAAAATATATATATATATATATATATATATATATATATATATATATATATATAAAATATATAAAGTGATAAAGGAAAGAGGGTTATTAGAACAGTGGATAATTAGAAGATATAATTAATGTGGTGTAAAAACTAGAATTAGTTATACATTCGACATTTGTATAGTTAGAGAAATATAGTAGCTAATAAAGTAAAATCTATATTATGGAAATTTGAATCTATTTTTATGTCGATATTTTAACACTAATTCATTCCTGTAATTCAATAGTTTACTTTGATTATCTTATTTTATTATCCCGGTTTTTCTTGTAAACATAAGTTACACGTATCTCTAAAACTATTGAGCGTATGTGCGGGATCATTAATCTTCCAATCTATCTGTGGATTCAGACATTTCTCCTTCAATTTCCCAAATTGTCTGGCGTTTTAATTTAGGATTGCCGATGGGTATAACAATTCTGTTTCCATTCCCTATGGAAATTCTAATGTGAACATTAATATTTTCCATATTTTCTTTGGGGGGAAATGGTTGCTTGGTATATTACCCTAGTAGATCTGCATTTGCTCAACTGGACAACTTTCTTTATATCTACAATTACAGGAGGGCTCAATACCAGGTTTGTTGTTTACCCTATAGAAATTATTTAAAACATTGTTATTATGAGAGTTGATAATTTTGTACATGTTACTGGTACAGGAGTCGCTAATTTTAATCGCTTTCCTATTGAAAATCTTATATAGAGGGTTGTTTTTATGAAAGTGTTTATATATTAATTTTAGAAAATACTGTCTGATATTAATATTTGACCGTTTGCAGAAGTTGGGGTTGAACCATATAATTTTTATTTTTCTATTTTCTGTGTCAAACATTAGATATTTCCTTGTTACTTTTGGCGGTTAGATAAGATAATTTATTTTTAAAAACACGTTTATGGGGAACATTTTCATACAACTTTTTATTTTTATTAAAGATGTTTACGTTGGACAATAATCGACTAATCCGATTATATACCAACTGATTTATTACCTTTAATATATATGTATATATACATATACATACATATATATATATATATATATATATATATATATATATATATATAAAAGTGTGGATGGTCCTGCACGAAGCCTTCACCACTATAATCAAATCTCATGTGCCGGTGTCGGGCTGTCGGCTTCCTGGAAACTGATCTGCTTGACGTCGTATCTCGAAGGGAGAGTCGACTATATATATATATATATATATATATATATATATATATTCTCTATACTCAGATAAAGATGGTGAGACGGAATGAGAGAAATACCTTTTTAGAGCAAGTGTACGTATCTGAATGAATTCTGAACACTCTTGAGGAGCACGATATGACATATTACACTTACAAATAGGTATAAAGCTAAGTATAGAAAAGAATGAAAAAGACAGTTTTGAACTGACTGAAACAGTCTGGTACAGATAAGTATGAACAAATTCAAAGAGGTATAAAGAAAGATTCGACTGACAAGGATAGGGCATAATACTTGCTAGATATAAAGAGTTTGTGAAAGAAGAAGAATGAATAGAAGATAGTAAGATCGAGAGAAAGAGGGGAGAATAAGTGCGTATGAGACTTTTCTCAAGTATGCGTAGAGATGTGCTTTTTATTTCATAAAGATCCAATTTTCACTATAGATGATGTAATAAGCCTTTTTTTCTCGAATATTAGATATTATTCCCACACCTCGTCTAACTGTATGAACGTCAAAACGAATTATTATGGCCGTTGACGCTCGAATGTCCAGAGGCTTGCTCCTTAGCTTGAATTAAAGGAGGCTTGTTAATCTTGCTAACCTTATAAATTCAACATTTATTAAAAAAACAGCGCGATTTATCTTCATTTCGTAAACCGCATTACAGTAACAAATGAAATCATGAGTATCTTCAATGGGCATAGATGGATAATGATCGATTCAGATTTCATCACTACAGCTATTGTTCTCAAAATGAATAATCTCTATTTCGCTCACAGTTTCTAGTAAGATTCGGATTGATAGAATTAAAGCTGTTAATCAAGGTAAACACTAGCAACGCATATCCTGATAAGAATTGCTATAAGAATACGTAATCTGTCGGAAAAGTATCCAGCTATTTTAGAGTGGATAAGAATTCTTGATGTAACTTGGTGACCAATCAGAGGAGAGGTTACATTATTATTATTATTATTATTATATTCGTAATTTCTCGAAAATAAAACGCACACTAACAAATGATCCAAAATTTAAGAAATATATCTAACCCTATGTATAATACACATCTATAAATTTTGTCAAAAAAAACGCCCAAAAAAACAAAACAAAAAAAACAAAACAAAAAAAACTAAACAAAAAAAACAAAAAAAAAAAAAAACAAAACAAAAAAATAATTACGAAGACATTTTGTCGACTTTAACAATAAGAATAAAATCGAGCATAAGCGGCTAAAATAATGTTGAAAACTACCATGTGGTTTTCTCGATAAATATAACATTTTATTTTGCCGCCAAAATGTCGTCAAAACGTGCGAATTATGGTGCAAATTTTAAACAAAATGTAATAGAATTAGCAAAAAGAACAGGAAGAAGAGCTGCAGCCAGAGAATATGAGTTGAATGAGGTTAACATACGTTTATGGAGAAAAATAAAAATGAACTAAAAATATCCAGATATGGAACAAGTTGAAGTTGTGAAAGAAAGACGATCAAGTGGATGTTCCATAAGTACTGTGGAAATAAGGATGAAGGTAAAAGAACATAGGAAAACTATGTATCTTGGAAAAAACATTTAAAGCTTCAACAAAGTGGTGTATTCTTTTTATGAAGAGGTTTGATATATCTATTAGAAGAAGAACATCCATAGCCCAGTGTTTGCCTGATGACTACGAAGAAAAGCTTTTGAATTTTCAGCGTTTTGTTATTCAGCTAAGAAAAAAGCACAACTATCCTTTAGGTTGTATTGCAAATGCAGACCAAACACCTTTGACTTTTGATGTGCCTTGTTTTCAAACTCTAGAATTCAAAGGGGTGAAGTCTGTTCCAATAATATTTTTCTTATTTTAGAAAATGTATTTATTAGTATAAATCAATAACGAAAAAATATTTTTGTTTAAACCTATTTAAAATAAGCAACCCTACAATCACCTGAAATTTATAGTAAAAATTGTTCGTGAAATTTGTTTGCAGCTAAAGAAAATTCCCTGAAGATGTTATTACAATTCATACAATATCAAGTGTGAACATACTGAAAATTAGTTCGGAATAAAATAGTCCAATAAAAAGGAAAAATTGATTTTTTGGGAATTGATACTTGCATAATTTAATAACACAAATTATTTTCCTTCAGAATGGATAGAAATCTACTCATAATATTTATTTTACAAAAACAATGACATGTAATTTTTCTGTGTGATTTTGAAATTCATCCTTTTGCTCTTTGCCAGAATAGTTTCTTTTCTTAAATGAAAAATGTTTGAAGAATAAAAATTGTAAAGTTTTATATTATTTTCGGGTATGAATCTTTAAATCTTTTACTTTTGCTGTTAGATTATTTATGTATGGATGTACAAAAGGAGAATAATTCTGATTTCTTGACATTGATTATTCTATTAAGTTTCATAAAAGTTTTTACAATAAAATATTATTTTCTTAAACTATTGGTTATATAGGATTATAATAATTTTACGAAAAAAATAAAAGCATCACTTGGATGCTAGTGAATAAACAATGACCTAATAGGGACCATAATCAGTTAACATTATCAATTCAATAAATATTTACCAATTTTACTAAATTTTCGTTCTTAGCAAATCCGTTATTCCAATACATTTTATGAATTTCAGAATAATTTAAAAAACACATTGGGTGCAATTGTATATTTTATGTAAGAAAATGAGGAAAAAATCAAATAAATTAAACGCCAAAGTATCCTTTTACTAAAAGCGAATAGCTACTTCTAATGTATAAAAATAAAATGATTAATTCTACAAATTTTTATAAAAACGTATAGAATATAAAATTATAAGTATTGGTTATATAAGCTTAAAGATAAATTATTTTTATCATAAATACCAATTTCTGCTGTCCTTCTGTAATTCTTTTTCAATTTTTGCGCGCTTTTTAAGTCAGGGGTGTAATTATAAAGTTTTTGACCCCATAGGCTACCGTTATTTTGATTAAGTTTTAAGTAAAAAGTAAATATTAATTGTATAAAATCGAGTTAATTAATCATTAAATTTACTAAATGACTTTGAAACACATTAATAGGACAAATATTGGATTTTTAATTCATTTTTAAATTTGTTTACATTTTTCGTCTATAATCGCGATTCGATAAGTCGATAAGTGACGATTGAACGTGCCAATGATTTAAAAATGCCTAGAACATTTAATTACATAAGAAAATTAATTTTTCTTTTAATTCGGATTAGCCTTAGGCTGTTATCTTTCAAATCAGAACCAAAATTTAACATCACAGAAGATATTAACATTATTTAAAAAGCGCTTTTCAGTTTTTTTTTTTTTAGAAAGGAAAGTCCATGGCGGTATCTAATTAACAACCAAACAATATTCTAATTGATATGTAAAGAAAAGCATCAATTCGTATCAGTACAGCAAACACATGAAACTTAAAGTAGTGGTCAGTCATTGTCTACCTGGTTATTGAATTCATATTCAAATGCTCTGTCATTTTATGGCATAGAGCACTTTTTTATACTGAACACACATACATATATATATATATATATATATATATATATATATATATATATATATATATATATATATATATATATATATATATATATATTATACCTTGTTTTTATAGATACAATTATATAAGTAAATACTTTTTATAATAAGCAGTATTAACTACATTTACCGCCATGAATGTCCGAGAAATTTCATAGAAATTATGTGTCCTCCGACAGGAATCGAACCTGTATCGTACACGGAACTGTTATATAGCTTGACGTGATATACTATTTAACTAAAGAGGAAGCGTCTTGTAAACAGCAATTTGGGGTTTGCTAACATGACAAATCTATGCTCGTACAAATATCTAAATATATATATATTTTAATTCACTTTAAAAAACGTCACGTACTTCATTCCGACTCAATATATACAGAAATTATCTTAACCGGACACAGGGTTATAATAGCAGGCACTTAGCATTGAGGAATGTTACTACACCAGCGAATGATTTGTTTGTTAATGTTACATATGTGGCAGTGATAATTTTACTTAATAATTAGGCTATTAAAGAAGATCGAACTCACAGCGAGAGTGAGATTAACTTACTAATCATCGCGATATGTAAGCCACCTGCGAAATATATATTATATGTATCTCTAAAAGGGGTCTGTAGAACTTACTCTTTCGTCATCGTTTAGGAAAGGCTGCTTTGCCAACAGAAGACACCAATTACGATAGATTTATTTGTTGGAGGTCCTTTTCACCTTATTCCTACTTTTCTTTTTGGCTGATTGATTTTGTTTAGCGGCATATTAACCTCTATGTGTTAGTCCCGAAATCTAAATATTTTGTACATAGTTTATATATACTAATAAATATAAAAGTTATGTTTTTTAGATATATAATTTGTAGATCATACAACGTATTTTTGGAAATTTTACTATAAAAATGTATATTTTATATCTTTTTTAGTGTTGCATTGATTGCCATTTTTGCTATACATATATATTGTTGGTTATTTTGTTATAAAAATGTAACGTCAATTTTTGTTTGAGGGTTCACTATTTGCTCATAGCTGGGAAGCTATCAGGTGCTACCACCTCGGATCAGGGTGGATCTGAGAACAACAGCAATTAAGTAGTGGTTCCACGTTTCTCAAAATCTACAATCTCTTGATCAGGGGTCTTGCTGCTGGATGTTGTTTATCCTCATAACCGGGACAACGATAGATTTAGAGTAATAAATATCGTATATATAAAGAAAAGGGTACTCAACTGTTACGTGATATATAGCAGTGAATTCTGGCCAGTTTTCTCAAAGATAAAGTAGAAACTGGAAGCAAGAGAAATGTGGTTCTACAGAAGGATGCTGAAAATACCATGGACCGAATATGTGAGCAGCGATGAAGTTTTAAAGAGAATGGAAACAAAAAAAGAGTACTAAAAATAACATGGATAGAACATGTGAGCCGCGAAGACATTGTAAGGAAAATGGGAACGAAAGTAACATTTTAGCTCATGACCATGAGGAGACAGTTGACATTTCTGGGGCACATAATGAGAAAAGAGGGTTTGGAAAATCTGATACTAGCAGGATAGATTGAAAGCAAGAGGGACAAAAGAAAATAACGCATAACATAGTTAGCTTGAGTATATGGATGGCGGAACAAGATTTAGGAGAAATAACAGACAAAATTTATTCAGATGTGGAAAAGAACAGGAAATTGTGGAGAGCTATGATCACCTACATCATCAGGAGACACGGCACATAAGGAATATGCAAAGAAAATATAAAAGGTACGAGAAAGAAGAGAGGCAGACATATCGTGTGGGCTGGAAATTTCAAAGATCGACTATGAAATAGTGATGTTAGAGCTGTGAAATATTGCATATATTAATTTGAAATCTTATTAATAAGTGATTTGCATTTTTCCAGGTAAATTGACATCTGACTGTTCAAAGAAGACAGTTCATCCTGTTGATAAAAAAGTCATGAACAGTAGATATGACGTCATTATAACCGCGATACTGGTTTTTTCATGTTGGAGTAGATGGTAGTTAAATCAGGAGAATAGGGAAGGTGTTAAAATCAGCAGTCACGCACAGCAGCCATTGAAACCAAAGATTTGCGTGCTGAAGAGCATTGTCCCCATGAAGCAAGACCACTTTTGTCAGCTTTTGTAACTGCTTCAGCAAGTTGCCATAGTACTCGCCATTGATGGTGTGGCACTTTTGATTATAGTCAATTAGCACAATGCCATTTGCATCCTAAAAAACTATCGCCATCACCTTCGCGGCAGATGAAACGACCTTGGCCTTCTTTGGAACAGGTGAGGAGTGGGAATTTACGCTGTCTGAATTGTTTCTTTATCTCTGGCTCAAAGTGATGAACCTCACACTCGTCTTGTTTAAGGAAACATTCAAGGAAACAGCTGCGCCTGTCAATATCACATTTTTGCGTGACGTGATCAGCCTGTTCGCTTTTGATCAGGTGTCGCAAGACGTGGCACCCACCGAGAAGAAACCTTCATCGTGCCACGTTCATTGCGCAGAATATTCTCAGCTCTCTCACAAGATATGCTCATAGCATTGGCTATTTGGTTTATAGTCAATCGCCTGTCATCTATTGCCATGTGGTGAACATGATCAATGTTTTTCTCGGTGGCGCCGTCTACATCTTGGTCATCTTCATGTCTCTCCTGTTCCCTCCTAAATTCAGTGGCCCACTTCTGCGCAGTTGATAAAGTTGGAGCGTCATCCCATAATGTAGCAAGCATGTCAGAGTGTCCTTGGGGGTTAAACTCTTTTTCTGTACTTTTCGGTACTTAATAACACCACGATGCCAAATTTTGTCCATTTTTCAAGAGAAGTCGCTACTAGTTACATTTGAATTTTTTTTTGAACAGTCAGAAGTCAGTTTAAATCGAATGATACAAGGCAGTTATTAATAAGAAGGGCTGGAATTAGTGCACACAAGATTTCATAACTCTAGCATTACTCCTTCATAGTCAACCTATAAACTTTTCAGCCTACCTGCGTAGAGATTCATACTTAATTACTGACAGTAAGCTCAAAGTAATAAAAGAAAGATGAAAGTAGCAAATGTATTGAGAAATGACATGAAACTATAGCCAATATTCTAAGGATTCTTCTTTAATCAATTCACTCCAAGCAAGGCGATAATGTCACTAAGACGCAAGAGGCTAATGGGAGTAAAGAAGAGTGAAAAGACTTTAGAAGGAACGGGGAACCTGATGTTAAACAGGGAAATAAGGATAAGCCTCAAATCCAGTTCAAAAGACCGGGGAGTTTATGTATATTATGAAAATAAATCTTGAAAAAATGAAGAGAAGAGAAATATTTTCTCATGAAATAGATAGAATCGAAATATAGCATAGGAATGTTAACTAAATGCAGATTGGCAGTCCAGCATTTAGAGAGGCGCATAGCTGTCAAAAAATGTCAGGGCGCCAAATGAAAATAAATAAGTAAAATAAAGGAAAAAAAATTAAAATAAAATCAAATCATTCGACATTAATGGGAAACAATAATACGAGAAAGGATGACAACGTTGTCCCAAAACATTGATGAGATAACTGTCATGGCGTCATATGTTGTCATAAAAAAGGAACAACAAAAATATAAGTCGGTTTTATCAGCATTGATTTTTGTTTTCTGATTGAACAATTCTTCAGAAATTCGAGTCATTCTGATCTCACCTTCCGAAACACGTGACAGTCATATGGTGTAAATAATAATTATTGTGAAACGATTTTGCAAGCATATAAAATTTTGCAAGCATATATAAATACTTTTCAAGTTGTAAACTATATTATAATTAATCTAGTAGCAACATACATTTTTTAATCATTTCACCTCAAGTAAGGCAATAAAGTCACTAAGACACAAGTAGGTACTACGTGTGAGTGAATATAAGAAAAAAATTATTAAGGAGAGAGAACAATAAAAGAATAGGAATTAAGAAGATAGAAGATAACGATTGACATTGCATTTAACATTTTTGAAGATCAAAGTTGACTGGAAAGCAAGAAGGCGGAAAAGAGTTCCACAAGCAAGAAGTATGACGGAAGAAACTGTTAGCATAGAACTTACGGTTACATATAGCCATTTCAACTGTAAATGGATGAGACCTTGCCGCTAATCCATACTGCGCTTAAATTCATAAAGTCTGGGTGCTAAAGTGGAATTTTCATGAGAACAATTACCATAAAAGTATTTATACAAAAGGCAGAGGGAAGCTACGTAAAGGCGGTGGGAATGTAACTGAAGCCGATATGTGACACAGCGAATAGAAGGCGCATCGGAATTGCGAAAGAGACATTCCTGAATATAAATAATGTATTATAAAATAAAATTTCGTTACAAACAATGAAATGAGTACTAAACTGCGATATCAAATCTATTCTCCTGTATTGTAGTAAATGATGTATAATTTACCCAAAGATGAAGAAAAGACTTGAAGTGACAGTGATGTGGTAATTCTATAGAACATGGGAACTAGAAAAACCATTATACGTAAAATCAGAAAGAGACAGTTGAAATTTCTGGAATAGATTATGAAGAAAGAAGACCTGAGAAATTGAACACTCATAGGGAATTAAAGGAATGAGGGACAAAGTAAAACAGTGAATAACCTACCTAATGAGTTTTGGGGAACTGATAGCATAATGGGAATAAAGAATGATGGTAAAGAACCAGATGTTGTTTTGAGCTCCAAGATGTAGGAAGATAGAGAAAGCCTATAATTATTCATGTTCTTCAGGAAGTCGACACATAAAAGAAGAAAAAACGTACATCTAGTTACAGCAACGAACTTATTAATAAGATGCAGATGTTCCCAATATCAAAATGTTAATGAAGTTTTAGAAGTGTATCATCTAAAATATAATCACCATTGTTTATGAACTTATTTTCATAAAAATCTCTATTTATTTGTCCCATCAAGACGTTTGTAATTATGGATATCCACAGCATCCTTTTCCTTATTATTTGTAAATTTCTTCATGGAAAATATAGGAGAGTGCTTTCTTTACGGTCATGAATTCAGAGTTATTCTCTTTAACAGACTGCACCTAAGGATGGAGCACCTACACTGCCCTACCATTTAATTCATCTCTCTTTAATTAAATGCCATTCCCCTTCAAGACATATGTGATGATGAATCTCAACAAGTTCATTTCTTTCTCATCTGTGAATTAACCTGATTATTGAGAAATATGGAACGTTCCTTATGCTTTCTTCATGCTTTTGAATTCAGAGCTTTCATTTTCTTAGTCTAATCAGTTATGTAACACATCTTTTTTAATTTAAATGCAATTTCTTTTTAGAACATCGGTAATCATGTCTTTTCACAATTTTTATCACTTTTGTTTATCCAAGAATTACCATATATTGGAGACATATAGTGGCTTATTTTCTATTGTTTTCTTCATGTTTCTGAATTCGCAGTTGTCATTCGTTTCCAACTGAGACTAGAAAACCCAGTTTACGCTTCTAATTAACATATGCGTATGGAGGAAAGAGATGGATTCATACCTTTGCCTAGAACATAGTAGGATAATGATGGCAACAGATAAGGCCGGAATTTGAGCTCGGTTGTTCGATTTCATCTATCTGCAACGGCAACATTAACACTATCTTGATATTTCTAGCATATCGTTTACAAAAACAAGAAACAATTTAGAAACTAGGAAAAAGTTAGTTTCCTATCAACCTTTTTATAAAACTAAATTCCACTCGATACAAGGGTCAAGAGCTCGAATTATTCCGCAAAGTTCTTGATGAATAAAATCTATCTGAATAAAAATTCACGATGAATCTAAAGAATTTGTCATGGAAATAGTGATAGAGTAGCATTAGGCTAATGGGAAAATAGTTGCAGACTTGGTCAATGATTCAGGATGCACAAAACAGAGTAAACGATTTTGAATTCTATCAAAGCAGGAAAGGGAGGACTGAACAAATCCTGTTCATTTATAGCAGCAACACTCCATTCTTCGCTTAATCTGTCTCTTATAAAGATAAAACATGGTAGGAGTCAAATACTTCTTGGAGCGAGATAGGGAACTTTAGCATAGGGAACTTTATACAGTCCAGTATATATGAGTTACACCTGCATTCTCATAGATACAATCCATTGGTAAAGAAGCTTGTGACTTCCTTTACGGAATCAAAGAGGGGGCCGCGTCTTCGCTTTATTGAAAATATATTTTTCGATAAAATGGGCACTAACAATAAGAAATGGATTTATTAAGAGAATCCAAGATGAAAATACTCGTGCCTACACCTAAATAAAACTTTGTCTACAGCCCAGACTCTACTGGGAGTGGGGGAGATGTCTGCGTTTAGTAGCATTCAAAGGAAATTCTTTATTTTGATTGTGTTTGACCTGGGAAAAATGGCTACGGTAACATTTGCAATATATATATATATATATATATATATATATATATATATATATATATATATATATATATATGAGAGAGAGAGAGAGAGAGAGAGAGAGAGAGAGAGAGAGAGGTCTTTTAACCAATACAAGGACTGACAAAATTAACGATAAAAAAACAAATGAAAACTACAGATAAAGTTCATTTTCTTCAGAAACAGTCATTCACACCTGTAGTTCACTGCTACTAAGCAGCAGAAATTTTTTCTTCTTGTATGTTGCCCATTGACTGTGTTTAATCTGGGAAAATGGCGACTGTAACATTTGCAATATATATATATATATATATATATATATATATATATATATATATATAGAGAGAGAGAGAGAGAGAGACCTTTTAACCAATACAAGGATGACCAAAATTAACGATAAAAAACAAATGAAAACTACAAATAAAGTTCATTTTCTTTAGAAACAGTCATTCATTCCTGTAGTTCACTGCTACTAAGCAGCAGAATTTTTTTCTTCTGATGTTGCCCATTCTGAACAAAACTAGTCGAAGAACTTAATTGAAATAATAAAACAAAAAACATATTAATATATAACCCAGTGTGTCAGAAAATTTTAATTTTTTTCAATATTTTTTATTTTTCCAAACATATAGTCTCATCTTCGTAAGGTGTGAGCTGTACTTGTGAGTACAATTTTTTTATATTTCTTTAAGGCTTGAGCCATCAGGAATCTCTTTCATAAGTCTATCGAAACTTTTTTTCCAATCAACTCGAGGGCTCCAGTCACAACTGGAATTGTTGATGTCCTCCTGTGACACATTTTTTGAGATTTCGATTACAAGGTCCTTGTATTTTGATAGTTATTTTTGAATATCTTCAAGGGTACATTACAATCTGCAAGGACTACCAGGTCAATAAGAAGGCACATATTGATTTTGTGGTCTTTGGTCACGATGTCTGAGAGATTAGCATTAGCTATTCTGCCTGTGTGTATTGTAAAGACGTGAAGTGTATTGTAATAATAATAATAATAATAATAATAATAATTATTATTATTATTATTTACTGTCAGTAACACTTGAAGTAATTCGTAATTACTAAGGATCACCTTCTTTCTGATTTCCTCATCTTACATACAGACTGATTGCCGAAATTTTATGCCCAAAAGTGCAAAATTATGAAATGTTACTAAAATTACGAAAATTAACTATTAAATTAATATTTTTAAAATTACATTCACATTTAATTATTATTTTTTATCGTAATTATTATATAAACAAAGGATATTTACCTGTTTGAATGAAACTGAAATCGTGAAATTATAAAACATTCATTTTAAACAATACCAGTTAATATATATGTATATATATATATATATATATTAATGTCCTTTCGGAGGGTAGGTGAAAACGATATTCTCCAAGAAGCGTGTTTTTAATATTATATTTTACTTCTATATCTCTATATGTAGATATTCAAAGATGCGTTGTTTTTAAAGTATATTCCAATGCTCTTTGGTCGCAAGAGGAAAAAAGGCATGCTCTGATACGAGTACACAAAAGTGGTATTGGATTCCCGCAAGATAATGCACTTTGCCACGTATCTGAATCCAATGGAAATTGGCTTGACGTGAAACCAACCAAAATTGGATAATTTTTCTCATTCTCCCAGAACGCAGCGTAATCCCAGGGAGCAACCGTAGGCAGGTATTACGAAAGGTTGTTCAGGGTTATCCGCCTTATTAGTCGAAAGCTGAGATCGACTATAAAGTAAAAATATATATATATATTTCAGCTTGCTAAAAATTAGTTTATTTGCTGTAAAAATGTGTTCAATTTAAATTAAAGAATAATGATAGAATATCCCAACACCACTGTGTTGCATAAATGCCGAGAAAATAAACACGTACCTTATCTAATGTCTGTATTTCTGGAGTTATCATTATTTACATCATTTACACGCGGACTATTCTTGTTATATGGTTTCAACAATTGTGCTCCCCGGGCTTCATCAGTTGATTGTCAATCCAGTTAACCTTCAGGTAATTTCGAACTGAACTCTTTATTTAATCAACGAGGATAGACTGTTCTCGTTGAGATAGACTTTCCAGGGATATCTCATGTAGTTCTTATCTGGTAATGGTCAGTGAATATTAGTTTGCTAACCATTCTTCAACAACAAACGGCCATGCATATACCCTTAAACAAGCTTATCAAGGTTACAGCATTTTTTTTTACTGAATCAATTAAGATCTTCTGGTCTTCAGCATTACTTAGATGAGCAACCGCTTAGAAATGCTTAGTGCTATAAACAACTTGTGACAGACTGAATAACACTTAGGAAGACAACACTGGCATACATTTTTTAAATAGTGAATAGGATGTTTTAGGTAATTATGAAAAAATTGGACGTGCGCCATCTTAAAAATGACACCAATTTTCCATCATCATTATTATTATCTTTTAATCATTTCACCCCAACGAAGGCAATAAGGCCCCTAAGAAGCAAGGGGTTACTGAGTGTGAAAAAAGTTATTGAAGAGAGCGAACAATAAAAGAACGGAAATTAAGAAGAGAGAAGATAAATTAGCTTTAGTTTTCTTGCGGCAAAATATACCCTACGTAAAAAATGGTAATTGTGACGTCGCCCCCCCTGGTCGCAGCGTCGGCTCTGTCGTTCGATCTCGTTCGCGGCTCCAAGTGTGACGTTCTAACCCTTTGGTTAGATGATGATTACCACTCCTTCCAACGCCTGGTTCCCTGCACTGATCTCCGGTCTGCCTACCAACGCCGTTGTGATTAGATCTTAGACAGACGGGATCAAACAGGGATTGGGGCCGTATGCAAGCTGAGTTCGACGGGGTGGTAACACACAAGTAAAAGAAAAACTCACGAGGCCAAAAATTACTGATAAAAAAGGGTAACAACCTTTTATATCTAAATGTTCGTTACATAAAAATTATTCCTACTTCCCGACCCGTTTTGTGGACTGTGGCACCAAGCTTCTACCATACAACTTAAAGACTTGAGTTGCCTACTCTCTAGAAATTTGCATGTCGGGGTGTGGTTTGGTTTCGACACTGGGCGCTGATCTCTACCTGTCGTTCACGGCTGGTTCTTCTCGCCGTCAGTGCGCGAATCGACTTCTTCTCTTCAGCTTGAGTTGGACGAGCTTATTCACTTCGGCTTGAGTTGGACGAATTTCTTCACTTCGATTTGGGTTGGACGAATTTCTATTCTTAGGTTTGGTTTGGACGAATTTCTTCACTTCGACTTGTCTTGGACGAATTTCTCTTCATAGGCTTGGTGTGATTCCAACTCCAACTGCAACTTCTTCTCGCCAAGGTCCGAACTCTTCTCTCTGCCGTCCGGGCTGAACTCTTTTCTCTGCCGTCCGGGGCTGAACTCTTCTCTCTGCCGTCCGGGGCTGAACTCTTCTGCCTGTTTGGCCTGCAACTCCAACTTAACTTCTCATCGACTTTCGGGCTGTAGCTCCAACTCTTCTTAGGCTTTCGGGCAATTTTCTTCACTTCGACTTGGGCTGGACGAATTTCTTCACTCCGGATTCTCTTGCCCGCAAAGGGGCGAATGAACCGGGCCCGACGCCCGCGTTCAAGCTCCCTCGCTGTCCGCGGTCCAGCTGCAACTGATTTCTGTCTATTGGGGTCCTGCTTTTATTGACGCCGCAACAAACTGGGGTGGGTCTGTCGGCGCCAGGGTTTTCTTGATAATTCCAAAAGTCGCATTATTTCTGATTTCCCATTATCGCTCTTACTTTCACTCCTACTTCCTCACAGTGCCTCTGGGGGGAGGCGCACACCCATTCCCCTGGTCTCTCGTATGTCAGGTGACCGCTCTCGAGCGTCTTTCCTCCTCCCTCATGTATCATGTGACTGCCCTCGGCCAATGAGACCCTGGTCGAGCGTCCCTCCTCCTCTCTCGCACATCATGTGACCGCTCTCGGCTAATGAGACTCTGGTCGGGCGTCTCTCCCTCCTTCGTGACGTCTCCAATCGGGCGTGGTCAATCCGGGGCTTTGTTCTGGGGAAGAAACACCTTGCTAAAAAAAAACAAAATCCAAATTGTCCTTTTCGTACGCGGTATTTGTCAAACTAGCCCGCCGCTAATTAGATGTGACTTCAGGAAGAATTTTTCTCGCCCTGCTGGCGCTCTCTGTGAGCTAAAACAATTGCTTTCACCTCTTTTCTTTCACTCAGGCCTGTTAATAAAATTTTAATCATCTGAATTGAAAATATCTTCCACTCATCATTTTTGGGTGGTCCTTACCTTCAACTCTAGAGCTGGTCAGGATTTGTATACTAATGTATACAATTCCAGCGGTCACTTATCAACTCATTGACACCCTTTTCGATTGTCACTTATTAATATTTTTTTCCATTGTTCAAAAAATCCCATTTCCTCAACCAAATTGATAATGAACTCCCATACTCCGCGGACACGAAAGTAGGTCAGGTGCTTTGACCGATATCTGGTATTTATCAATCGTACGTGTGCCTATCCGCTTGCGGCCCGTCTTGATGTCATGTCTTTTCCCTTTCTTTCTTTTTATTATTTCTAAACTCTATTCTTTCAAATAACAATTTCTATTTCCCTGGATTTCGGTCAGGTACTTTGACCTGGATATCTTTTGACACCCGTCTTGTCTTAGTTTTTCTTATGACCGGGTTTTGTACTATCTATTTCTCCTTCTCTTTTTCTTTCTTTCTTTCTTTTTTTCTTCCTTCTTCTTCCCTTCGGATCGCCTAAATACAGTTAGAGAATTATTCTCAAAACTCAATTATTCTTCATCTCTAAATAAATATTAACTGGTTAATAAACCGAATAAAAATTAAATCATATTTCTATGATTATCTCTTTTTAGTTTTCTAATAATGCAGGGTGCCACAAATTGTTGGATTAAATGTGTACATGAAACAAATGCTCATTTGTAACTTAAAAAAATCTTAGTGTAAAATAAAACACAACTTTTTAATTCGAAAGAAATACAGAACAATAAGCAATTAAAATTCAAATATTGAGAGCAATTCGTAGTTATGGCAATAAGTTTCGCTTGTCTGATTTTCGTAAATGTTTAGCAGATTTGACCCGTTCAGCCGTGAATTGCAAATTTCAAAATGAAATAAGCGTGGACATTTAAATATCTGGGAAGTGTTTTACCAGAGGACAGAAATTGTGACGCTGAAATCCGAAGGCCAAAAATGCATTCCCAAAACTAAGCAGAGTACTAAAAAAAAAAAAAAAAAAAACTTCACTAGAAACAAAGAAAAGAGTACTAAACTGTTACGTGATATCTGTCTTCCAGTATGGCAGTGAGTGCTGGGCAGAATAAGAGATACGAAGCAACAGAAATGTGGTTCTACAGAAGGATGCTGAGGATAACATCGACCGAACATGTGAGCAATGACGTTTTAGAGAAATGGAAACAAAAAGGAATCATCAGAAGGAGAGAGTTGAGATTTCTAGGGCATATATTGAAGAAAGAGGCTTGGGAAATCTGATACTCACAGGACATATTGAAAGCAAGAGAAACGCGGGAAAACAATGAATAATAATATACTTAGTGAGCTCGGGTAAATAGAATTGGCGGAACAGGGTTTATGGGAAATTGCAGAAAGACAAAATTAATTAAGAGCTGAAAGGGGCAGGAAATTTTGGAGAGCTATGATCGCCTATGTCCTTAGCGGTCACGGTACATAGAGATGTCAGCCATCATTCTTTTTGTCATCTTCCTTATTAACATTCTTCCATAACTTTAATGTTGTGCTAGAATCTTCTAACCTGTTTATCATTAACATCGCCGAAATTAAATTATATCACAAATGTTTAAGGTAAACAGTTGTTATACCAGAACATTACCTATAGACTCTCCCACACATAATAAGTAGTAGTAGTAGTAGCGGTCGCCAGTTGAGCTCAGTGGAGTTGAGTGAGTCAGTCGATGTCGGACATTGAAGTATCAACCATCATAACTAGATTGCTGCGTCATTAACTTTTATTTCAAGTTCCTAACGTTTTGTAAGACGGACCCTTTTAGGACCGACTTAGCGAAATACAAACCTCCATTGTGAAAACTACTCTACAACAAAAATATAAGGTGATTGTATCTTAGGACTTTGTAGTATTTCCATTCATAACAGTTATTATAATCATACATTCACGATCGTAAGTCCCGTAACTCATTAGAGTTGTAGGGGGCGCCACATGTACTACAACAGCAGTATCTCGGGCAAGATAGCCTGACGGAACATAACCCTCGCCAGGAAAGTTTGAATTCAGAATTTTCCTTCTCTTAGACTGATTGCCACCCAAAGCAACAGAACCCAGTCTATCGTGCTAATTAGCAAGGGGGGTTTGAAGAAATGGAATCACACCTTTTTCAAGGGTATTATTGCAGGCCGTTGTACGCACTGTGAGATAAACGCGTGTGTCACCTGAAATGCCCACAACCAATGTAGACTCGGGATATAAATCCACGTAAAAACAGTAAAGAAACAAGAAGGACCAGTATATATGTACAAACAAAAATGATAATGTATTAACATTGAAGGGTTACATATACAATGGAATAATGTTGCGTGTTGCTGAACAATGAACATGAATGATGAAAACATTTAAACTTGTGAATTTTTTGTGTATGTGTAGTTTGGTGTAGGAGAATGTCATAGAAAATAAAAACTAAATGAAAGGAGCGTACGTACGTGTGCGTGTATTGTTCATGCGTTTTCCAAAAGAAAACGCGTTCTTCCGCGAGACACTTACATGTTGACGTGTAAGCGGAAAATTGAGAAAAAGAGGTCGAGAAAAGATATCGCCGAGTATTTATAGTCCGGAAAGCGTCCCTTAGTAGCGGTTTCGAAAATTAGTAACCCGACAGCTATTATCACCTAATCGAATGTAATGAATTCGATTCCTTAATCCAAGCTGCAATCCATCGCTCCCCTGTGACCTCCATCATAAATTATCATAATATAAAAAAATAACAGGTGTTTGAGAAATCAACACTTCAATAACATTCATGGTTTTTTGCAGGAGTTATTCGGAATTTATTTGAACATTATGGAAAATTTGACTGTAAATAGTCATTTTAAAAAAGTTCTGTATAGCAAAATGCGGAGCTAACCAGTAAAAGATGGACTTAATTTTTGGACCTAGCGTAAAAAAAATTAGCTTGCACCAAACATGTGCAAAACATGTCTATACATGTACAATCAGTTGTAAACAATAAATGCTATTAGCGCATGATGGCTTTGTGCCAGATTAGATAATGCTTAGTAAATAACAACTTACTTGTCCTTTTCCATATGTACTTATTTCTGTAACCTTAATAAGATCATACTTGTAATATGTATCGAGTCAATTGTCCACCAAAAATTCACAGTGCATTATATATGCAAAATTTCATGAAATCACCACATATCAACAGAACGCAAAATAACCCTATAATGTCCTTAGAGGAAGGAAAGATAAGCACATCATTACTTAAACACAGAAAACTAAAATTGGTAAGTCAACAGAGACCCAACGCTGCTGCAACTGTTATGTTAGAAATGCTAGACATATGAAAATACTCTGCACATAAATTTGCCGTTTTTGTTAACATCGATGCATAGCTCGAATTGAGGTTCACAAGTCTATATTGGAGAATCAATATCTGGACAAATAATATAGAATAGAGGAGAAGCTCGATACGCCAATACCTAGAAATATGAAGAATAAGTAAATGACCGGAAGCATATGATGAGAGATTATAGGACACTGAATTATCGTTCCTTCTGTATTACATCATTGAAAAGCTCAATCGGCGGAAGAAAAAAAAACTGCAATATTTCTCTGAGATTGGATATTCAGTAGGCTTGAATCATTTGGGAGCTGAAGAAGTCACAAACAGTGAGACAAACATTTTAAGGTGATAAATTATTATTATTATATGCCTTTCGATTCGAACCAGCATCATAGTTATTATACTCACAACATTTCCTGTGATGTATTAACCAGCCTTCTCCAGTAGTTTGTCGAAGCCTGTAACCATCTCTGAAGATTGAACCTAGCCCTTCATTCCATCCAAGTGTATAGACTGATCTCATTCTGCTTTATATTCTTAAGAGCTATCCGTTAAGACTCGAGAATCTATCCTAGCCGAGGTCTACTGAGGAATACCAGACTGGGACCAGATGCCACCTAAGGCTAATGGTGGAGGAACATCGAAAGGTAGTCCGTGGGGAAGACGTTAAAATCAGGCATGCCTGATATTGTAAGAATGGAAAAAGATGGTCATCAAACCATGTAAAATGAAGTCAAAATATTAAAGAACAACACTGGAGGAAATGACGATTGAATAAATCAATGCATGTGTTAGTCTTGGAAAACCTCTTCAGTTAACATAGCATGGAGATGAGCACCATCTAGTGGATATTAAAAAAAAAAAACACCACCCGAATACAGATTAGGTCAATTTTTAAAATCACATAACTGGATTACCCAAGCTTTGGCTAAAGATTATCTGGTTTCCTATCCGTCACTTCTCGACTCAAGTAATAACGAAAAGTGATATAATCTGGTTCAGTGGAAGAAACAGAAATGACGCAAAAGGTGAATAGAGAGAATTACCTGATTTGTATTATCTCCTAAGAATGGGGAGAGTGTTCTCATTCCGTTTAAAATGAGAATAATTTACCCCTGTGGATTGAAGAAAGGATTTTATTTAAAATCCCAATAAGTGAGTATATCAGACATTTGAAGAAGCCTGTACAGCATAACCGATGAATTGTTTTGACTCTAATAATCAATATAAATATTTTGGTCTGATGTAAAAAGCATACAGGCCAACGAGATAAAGAGAAACACATCTGATGTCCTCGTTAGATATTTTAGCTGAAATACTTTTAATCTACAAGTGTCTGGTTTCAGTAAACATGTATGTAAATTAAAAAATAGGATGTACATTTCATTTCGAAGACAATATCAAAGAGGACCCTGAAAAAAAATACAAATATTTCAAATGCGAATATGAATGTTGTCTTCGATTTGTAACTAAGTCAAACTCGACATTTTTGAAATTTCCCAGGATGAATAATTCAATCAAAACAAAACTTTAGGTTGTACGAAAAATATTTTCGTATTTATAGACCTTTACTACAAAACTGATTACATTTACATATTCAAAAATTCTATAACTCCATTTTTTCTTCTCTAGATTATTTTCATTTGTTATAATAGTCCATAAAACTACTGAGATTTTGGCAAATTTGAGGTATTTTAAACAAAGTGGAAGTGGAAGGAGATAAAACAATACCCAATTGTATGGCCCCGAATTGGTTTATGTTTTTAACGATTGTGACATGGCAATTGAAATAAAGCTCAGAAGTGAACCAACATCGCTTGAAATGGTTTAAGTTGAAAGGACAGGTGTATAATCTTTCTTTTTCTGCACACCATCATCAGTTATTTTGACTCTGGTATTGTCACTAGCGTGCTACAATTTTAGACAATGAAAAGAAGGGTTTAGTGTGTGCATAGTTTACCACTATAGCATAATTAACTTAGCTACCGAGTTAGTATTTAGGATTCACATGTTTTCTAGATGGAATACGCAAAAAACAATGTCATCTATCTATAGGCGTTAAATCTTTGCAATTACATATCTCAACTTCAAGATAAAATAATAATAATAATAATAACACTACTACTACTATTACTACCGCTACAACTACTACTTATAATAGATATAATAATAAGATATATAATAATAACTAATTGTTTGGTTTGTTTGTATAACGGCATATCAACCTTTATGGGTCATTTAATGTCGAAATTTAATTTTCTTGGGAGATTTGAAGTAATAAAAACATAATATTTGTTATTCTGCTTTCACAGTTGAATACATGGTAGATAATATTCAGCTTCTGTGCATATTCATGTTTGTGGGAACAAGATTACAAGAAGCGGTGTTTTTCTTGTAGTCTTTTCGAAGTAATATTTTGGAATACAGTTTGATTATTTTAAGAAATTTTCGTATATTATATTGACTAATATCATAAAAAACTTCCTTCATGGTGTTTGGCTGATTTTGTTCAATTGTATATCAACGCATCTATGGGTTATTTAAAGCCGAAATCTAAATATTTTGAACACAATTTTATGGCTTCAACGAAATATATTTTGAACACAATTGTATGCCTTCGACTACAGATAAAATGTATTGTTGGTCATTTTGGTATAAACTATATTATTGGCAGTTCTACTATAAATAGTTATTGTTGGTTATTTTACTATACATGTGTATTGTTGGTACTATTATTATATAAAAAGTATTGCTGGTATTTTTACTATAAAAACATTTTAATACTTTCATAGTGTTTTGTTTTTGTTTGGGAGTTCACTATTTGCGCATAGCTGGGACCCTAACAGGTGCTACCACCTCGGGTCAGGGTGGACCTGGGAACAATAGCAATTAAGAGGTGGTTCCACGCTCCTCAAAACCTCCAATCTCCAGATTAGAGGCATTGCTGCTGGATGTAGTTTATCGTCATACTCATGACTATATATTCATAATAATAATAATAATAATAATAATAATAATAATTTTTTTTTGTCAGTGAAAAGTGTCATGATGCCATTTTTAACCTTAGGTCACTGGGCGGGACCCGGAAAGAAGTGTGTAAACGCCAGAAATCAAAGAAAATAATAATAATAATAATGATAGTAATAATAATAATAATAATAATAATAATAATAATGAGAATAATAATAGGACTTATGACAAATATAATAATGATAGATTTAATAATAATAATAACAATAAATTCACTAATAATAGATGAAATAATAGATATAGTGATAATAGATATAATAATAATAATATTAATAATAATAATAATAATAATAATAATAAGAAGAAGAAGAATAAGGATAGAAAGTAAAAGAAATAATAATAAAAATAAACAAAATGATTGACGTAACTCTTTTAATATTTTTCGACACTTAGAGAAGAGCGCGATTTAAGAAAAGAAAAGAAACGACACGGTATTTGAGAATGTACAACAATTTTTCGACATTGTGCCTGTCTTCTTCAAGCTATGTTTAAAAACTGTATAGAAGTATAAATTATGTTTATATTTTTAAACATAGTCTGAAGCAGACAGACTTACGGTCGAAATATTGTTGAACATTGTTAACACCGTGTTTTTCTTGTTCTTTTCTTTAGTCCCAATTTTAATAGATATATAATGATAGCAGTAGAAATAATAATAATCATAATAATAATAATAATAATAATAATTCAAGGAGATACAAAAAAATTGTTCTGACAAGTACAGCCCACACTTTACGAAGGGCTTTATCTATGTAAATTTTTTTTTTGTCAGTGGAAAGTGTCATGATGCCATTTCTAACCTTAGGCCTCTGGGCGGGACCCGGAAAGAAATGTGTAAACGCCAGAAAATAAAAGATAATAATAATAATAATAATAATAATAATAATAATAATAATAATGTTTACATATCTCTACACGGAATTAAGCAGATTCTGAAATTCATTTATCAAGAGACACACACACACACACACACACATATATATATATATATATATATATATATATATATATATATATATATATATATATATATATGTAATGGATTTATTTCTATATATCATGTTTTCTTAAAAATGCGAAGGTACCCTGTAAAATTATTTTATTTTTTTAATAATTTCTCCCTGACCACGGCCAGAAAAGCCATTAAGTTGCAAGAGGTTGCTGAGAGTGAAAGAAAAAGAGAAGACAATAATAGAACAGGATTCAATGAGACAGAAGAGGACGATTGATATTGCATTTACATTTTTGAAGATCGTAGCTGACAGGAAAGCAAGAAACCAGAAGATAACTGAACAAGCGGGAAGTGCGGGAGAAAATAAAAATCTATTAGCACAGAACTTACATTTACATCAAGCAATTTCAACATTGAAATTATGAGCTGCCTATCTACAGGGTGATTGAAAAATAACTACCCATTTTAAAATATTTATAATTTAATTTATTTATTAACTTTAATTTTTACAAGAAATGGATATGAGAGGAAAGCGTTTAGCATGAGGTTTTATTTAAAATCCGACATGAGCACCAGATTTCGCTACTAGTTTCTGGAACCGTTTAGGAATTTTATCAAGTGATTTCATTAGGAACTGTTGTGGCATGGAAGACAAGTCCTTCGAAAGTCACGGAACTTGCTCCTTTAACCAACCCCAAAGAAAAAAGTCACAGAGCGTTACGCTAGGGCTCCTGCCTGGTCACTCGTACATAAAATAGGGAGTTACTGTTCAATCAGCCTGTAGTACTACCCCTTAAATTCATATAGTCAAGGTACGGAAGAGAAACATTCTTAAGGACAATTACCATTAACATATTTAAAGAAAAGGCACTTGGAAGCCGAGATGCCAAGTCAGGAACGCTGACGTTGCAGATTTTTCTTTGGAATTTGTAAAGAATCTCTAGATATAAAACCGAAGCAGATGAGGTAGCAATATACGATGCACGGACGGATGGTAGACCTATAAAGATTGATTCTGCCGAGAGAAATTGTCTTGCAGGAAATATGTAACCAACTACCTTAGACCTAACAATTGATTCAATATGATAGTTCCACTTCATGTCAGTGGAAAACTGAAGAACGAGAAGAGACAATGAGTTGCTTTTCTAAAGGTTAGCATCAGCCATACTGATGAAAGGCAAAAAACGTTCTATAAGATGATTAAGAGTTTCATTTTAGAAGCGTTAACATTAACAAGCCATTTATAACCCCAGTCAACAACAGTATATCTGTTGTCATTTTGATTTTATCGAACATATCAAATCTCACAAGTTAGTTTATGACGAATGTTTATTTAATTTTATTCGTAAATTTCATATAAATATGACTTTCGAGTTGTTATATAGTTATATATTTATATATATATATATATATATATATATATATATATATATATATATATATATATATATATATACAGTAGAATCCCTGACAACCGGACTAAGAAGTCCTTCCGTATATGAAGAATTGGTTGGAAAGTCCGGATATGAGGGGTTATATTTAGATTAAAATAAAACAACTGAAATCAGGTTTAACGTTTACTTTCAATGTTTTATAGTAAACAAAATAAGCTAATAGTGAGTGAAATGTAACGGAATTGAATTTGAGGAAAAAGAAATAAATTATATAATGTTAATGAAAATTCATTAAATTAAATATGCCACGTATGCAAAACAAATAATGTGACGAGGATTTTTTAATCGCTGTTGTATGATGATTCTTTCTCTTCTAATGTCATTCTCAACATTTTCCGCATTCCGTTTTGCTTTTGTTCTTGAAATTTTTTAAACGAAAGACACTGAAATCTGCGTGTGTTATTGCAATCGTCATAGCTGAATGCTGGCTTTCTTTCCATAAAACGGACAACCATTTCAATAGCTTTTTCAATTTCAGTCCAGGTTTCATCACAATCATGTTTTGTATTTCCTTGTTCATTGTGACAGTGCGAACGCTGGAGAATAGTTTCTTTGGAAAATTTTATATCATACAATGTTGAATTTCTTATGTTGAATTCAGCCATTACATACAAAATCACAGGTGGATGTTTCTCTGATCACTATAATCTTAACCTGTTCAAATCTAGCGTTAACTATTATCTCCACCTCCTCTCTGTATAAATTGACCTTAACGTAAACCTCTATCTCGTGTGGCCGAAGGCTCTTCACAGAGTGAAGCAGAAAAAAAGATTAACTTTAGCAATTAGATATTTCCTTGGTGAAATAGTTGCATTGTTTTTGTTATTAATAGAAGTAATTGTTCAAGAACCATAAACTGGAGCTTTGATTTTACAGTAAGCAGATCTTCGCAACGAAACAAACTTGCTAGCACCATCTGCTATATTTGACATTGTGACATATTATGCCAGCGTTATTAAATATCGGTAAGAAAGATTGAGTAAAAATGGATCGAATTTTTGGAAATCCATAGAAAAAATCGAATAATAATAAAAAAAAATCTGTCTAAGTTTGTTTTCGTTGATGAACGACGGACGAATATTTTATTGAAGATTATTGATAGTTTATTTTGTTTTTCTCCTTCAAGTAAAACGCGAGTTGAAAAGACCAAAAACTAGTAAATATGAGTTTTTTGTAACGTTTTTGCTTGATCGTGACCCAAATCGGAAAGACAAAATTAACGATGGAAGGTGAACATTATCAAAACTACGACCCCCAGCGCGGATTAAATATCTAAAGAATCTAAAGCAAATATTAAACTATTTAGAAGGATTTTATTATTTCATGTACACACACACACACGCACACACACAATCAACCGATATATAAGAAGCATTTTTTTAGTTTTGGGGGTGTGGTGTTTTTTCTGATATTATCCATTGCATTGGGATGCTTGATTTGTTTGCTTAGACACACACACACATGTAATTCTATTGTGGGAGAATAAATCAAGCCAATAGAAACTAAAATAAGGATCTACTTTTGTTTTGTGAAGAAAGGATTTAGAACTGTGATCTCCAAGCGCTCATAAATTCAAGAGAGATAGAATGAGAAAAAGAAGATGAGCAGAGTAGAAGAAAGCGACGGAGAGGCATAAAAAAATGGAGAGATGCAAAAAAGAGGCGTTGAAAGAAGAGGAGGATAAGAACAAAAGCGATTTAGAAGAAAAGCGAGGGAATGATGGCAAAAAAGGAAAGAGTGAAAGAAAGCGAGAAGGAAAGAAAAAAAGAGAAACATGAATAGATAGGAAAGGAGCGAAAGCCGGAGAGATAATAAAGAGGGAATAACTGAGTTAAGGCGAGAGACAGACAATGAGATAGAAAGAGGTGGAGAGAGAATACTGAGCGACATAGCTGGATGATTGGAAGGAAAAACGCAGAGAGAGAGAGAGAGAGAGAGAGATCGAAAGAAAGCGATTAGGAGAGAGAAGGAATGAAAGTAGGAGTTAGGAAGAAGTGAAGAGAGAGAATAAGTAGAGAGAGACATACACAGAGAGGGAGATGGAAAGAGTCAAAGACAGAGAGCATGAAAGAATGACTTAGGGAGAGGCAAGGACAAAGAAAGAAAGAAAGAAAGAAAGAAAGAAAAAAGAAAGAAAGAAAGAAGAGAGATAGGTAAGAAGAATTATACAGATAGGAAGTAAGGAAAAGTGGACAAGACAAATTGGATGGAAGAAGATATATATATATATATATATATATATATATATATATATATATAGATAGATAGATAGATAGATAGATAGATAGATAGATAAAGAAAAAATAGAGGGACAAGGAGAGGGAAAAACACAAATAAAATAATTTTCACTGTAGAAAACATACAAGAAGCGAAATGTTAAATTTGAAATGGCACTAGGTAAATCAATAAAGGTCTGGAGATAACGACAAAACAAAACAGTAAAATTTATGTATGTTTTGAGACTTTGAAAATATAACAAAGACATAGAAATTCCCCAAATAGCCAGAATACAATTAAATTTCGCGCAACCCTAAAGTTACTTTTTGGGAATCTGCGTTTATTTTTTTTTCTGTCGTCAGGGTCATTTTAGTTTTCGAAATATAACATTTAACAAGAAACAATAGAAGCATTAGGTCATTAGGTCCTGAACTGTCTTTTCACATTGTAATGTATTTATTGCGTTGTCGGCATAGAATTACGTCATTATTCTTTTAAAAAGGTTATTATTTGTTATCTGTTTTTCCAAAGACGAATTAGCTGGTCGTACACTTTGTGGCGCTAGATTTTAACCTGTTGGTTAGTTGTCATAGAAAAGAAAAGAATGAAGATTAAAAAAAAAAATATGGGGAATAATTAAAATACGTAATCTCCGAAACTTTGGCAACAATTTTTGTCTTTCAAAAAGCGGTATAAATAAATAAAAGCGAAGACAAGAGATGTAACTAGTGGGTTAATAATTTATGTGAATCTTGCAGTTTTCACCACCAAATTACACTAGCATGCAAAACGTTTAGGCAACCTTAATAAGTTAATTAATTTTGTTAATTTTAACCCCAAATCGAGGGTAATTTAGCAATATGCTTTTGTTAGTACGTTTTATGATCGTTGAGAGCCAGGAAAAAAGTTACTGCATTTTTGTTAACGTTGTATATTGGACGATAAAGCTTTTTAAGCATAGGGATGTTGAAAAAAAGATCATGCAAAATATTAGGCCACCATTGAAAATTTTACCTTTCAGCACTTTTCTTAAATAATAATTACTTTTTTGACAAAAGCGATTATTATGACAATAAGTACAAAACATCAAATTATAGAATTAGTAATTAGTGTTGGTGCCTTTGGCTCGAATAACTGCCTCAATTCGATGTGGCATTGGATGGAAAATTATCCAGATTTTCTCATTTTTCTTGGCAGTAATCCCAAACCTCTTGTAGAATTAATGGTTTTCATTGGATAACTTATATATATAGTTCCTACCACTATGGTTCAATTATATTGATATCAGGACTTTATGCTGGCCAGTCTTTCAAAAGTTGAACATTTTCAACGACAAGGAACTTCTTTGCTACACGCAATGGGTGACAATGAAAACCATCTCTCTGAAAATTTTCTTCATCTTCGTAGTTTAGTAGATTACTATCAACAGTTACCAATTTTCTTCTAGCATTGCTTTTGATGCAAACACGCACCATTACATATATTAAGTGTCCAACAAATTTTACCATCTTTGTGGTGTATCTCGAATTGTTTCTTTCTTCCACTGATCTTCTTCTATGTTCGGTTGCATTAGAATATAACTATATTGCGTTCATCGCTAGCATTACATTTTGTCACTTTCCAGCATCCCATATTAGATGTTCTATCTTCTTTTCTGATGTTTGTTTGGTTAGTTATAGGTTTTTGCTGCTATACTTCTGTTTAAGTTGTTTTTTCATAATACTCTGAGGAATGTGTCAAGTGAAAACTCACTGTTAAACTGCACTTACTCCTTGCGTGCCTAGTCATTAAATTTCAAATTGTCTATCCATACTCTCACAAGCTTTTTTCATCTCTGTTGCCTAACAGAGATGAAAAATGAAAGATCTGGTTTTCCAGTTTTCTTTGCAGACTACCAGAAAACGTCTTTTGAGTGATTTGAACGAGGTTTCTGGAAACCCCAACCCGCTTGGCTGACTCTCCTAAAGTCATCTTTCCTTTCAAATCACAACCTTCATCTCTGTTTCAGCAGACATTTCAGTCATGATTTCATGGTACAAAAACAATGTAATGTTCAACTACAATAAACTGCCAAGGTACCTAACACTCATGTTAATAAGATGGAACAATTCTTACTTAGAAATTTGCATATTATCATTACATTATCACCTATGATCTTTCATTGGCCCAATAGTTTGGGATGTCTTTTTATCTTTTTTCAGCATGGCTTTTTTCCAATTATCTTTTGTTACAAGGCACCTACGAAAACGCAATATCTTATCGTCAAATCTTCAAAGTCCACTGACACTGCCGATAAAAAGCATACGGCCAAACAATTTTCTCAATAAAATAAAGGTGCATAACCATTTTATGTAGTTGGCATGGTACTTTTGCACGTTAGTGTATTATATATGATAGCGTAAGTGTTTGTTCTTTTTCTGTTGTTAGATAGCATTATCAGTGTTTAGTAATGGTAACAGCAAAATTGACCGTTTTCATGCAGGAAAAATTCGGTATTTATTGTCAAAAAATTATAATCGGTTGAAATAAATCAAATCTTTTTTTTTTTATTAAAAATGTTTCAGGAAATTACTTCTGCTATAGTTTCCTTCCCATCTTTTTGTTTTTGGTAGTATGTTAAAAGCTTGATTATATCTTCTATTTAAATGTGCTACTTATTTAAAATTAGGTTAGTTAAATTGCTAACTATTTTAAATCAAAAAGTAATGGGGAGATATGCCGTTACAGGAAAATGTCTGCTGACTATAAGGTATTATTGTAAAGTTCCGGGTAGAAATCGTGAACAAAGTAAGCCTGTGCATCTACCAACAAAGCTATACAGAATCTCACAAGGCCAAAACGGTTGAGTTACAATCCCCAAGAACACGCCACCCCAAACATATGGCACCTTTAGCTCTCCAGACCTGAATCAGTTTGGCTATAATGTATGATGCGTAGTCGAGACGGAAATCAATTAACGCCTCCATATGACTATAAAATCTCCCAAATTTGGCCATAACTAGTACAATGTACAAATTAGATAAAGATCGTTTGATTTAGGCATGTCAGTATTTCAAACCTCGTCATGAAGTAGTCATTCAGCGAATTCTTTAAGTAGATGCTTTAAGAAGAATCGCAAGATCATTCATTCCAATTTTTTATCAAATAAAACTCTGTTACATAACGTCCGTCTTTTACTAAATTCATGCAAATGTCCTCAAAGAACTGAGTAACCCTGCATATATTTATTTGTGTAATGTTTTTTGTGCTATAATTTCTCATAATTAATTTTCTCTTAACATAGAAATCATAATAATAATTCAACATTGAAGAGAAAATTGTTTAGTTTATTATACATAGTTTATAGAACTCAAAAAAGAAAATGAAAGAGGAGTATTTTAACATTTTAAAAACCTGGACTTGTATTATTCCAAATTATTAGATGAAATATAACATAACGTCCTTGAGGACACATGACCCAACCACTGGAAGAAGGTTGGTGCGTACAACGGCCGAAACGTCGTGGATATGGCAACAAAGATGAGAAAAATAGTCCGAACAATGTAAATAATGTAAATGATTACAGTACCTCATCTCAATGATTACAGTACCTCATCTTAAATGAATACGGTACCTCGTCTCAAAATAACAGACACAAAATGTTTTTTTAAGGATAAATGAAGCGAGTTCGCATCTCATCAAAAGCTTAATCTTTATTTCTGATTCTAGGTATATACCAACGATCATAGAATGATACTGTAGTTACGATAAAAAGCAACTAAAATTAAGATGAAAGGAACATTAGTGAAACATGAGCTTTGGGTTAATTCTATGGTAACCATTTGTAGTAACTGTGATCAGAAGCGAGAGACATACGAGACAGTTTGCGTCTGAAAAGTAATTTCTTTTTGTTTCATTCGCTGCTTTTTGTCTTTAAATAACATTGTTCTTTTTTTGTTGTTGTAAAATTTTACCTTGTGTCTTAACTCAGTTCTAGATGATGTCCTTTGAGCAATGTTGTCGCCCATTGAAGCTTTTCAGAATGCTAAACATGTTCTGCACCTTTTCTCCATGATTTATTCTTGAAGAGAAAATATTTTCCTTGGATAGAAATTTGGTTGCGGCCATTTTGGAAGGATTCTATTTTTTCTTCCCTTTTTTTTTAGATCACAGAAGAGCTTGCTCGAGGAAGAATATGAATATGAAAGGAAACGGAAATAGCAAGAATATTTTTTGCTAATGTTTTATGTTTTTAAAGTCAATCTTTGATGAATTTAAAAAATCATTTCGCCCAGAGCAAGGAAATAAAGCGACTAAACCGCCTGAGTTTAGTGAGCGTGCGAGAATATGAGAAAAAGAAAACATTATTAAAGAGAGATAAGAATAAAAGAACAGGATAATAGATCTAAGGCAGAAGATAACAATTGACATTGCATTTATATTTCTGAATGTCAAAGTTGACTGGAAAACAAGAAGCCGGAAGAGAGTTCCACAAGCGAGAACTGCGAGAGAAGAAACTTTTTAGCATAGAACTTACGGTTACATTTATAAATTTTAACTGCAAAATTATAAGACCTTGCTGCCAATGTAGTAGGGTGCTTAAATTTATAAAGTCTTGGTACAAAAGAGTAAAACGCATAAGAACAATTACAATGAAAATATTTATAGAAAAGGCAAAGGGAAGCTACGTCACCAGATGTGGCAGCTGTATTTTACGCATCCTGTCATCTATGTAGCATCTGTAACGAAAGATTTTTATTTCTCTTATCCCCTTTTTTATTTTTATCATGTCTGATGTCCATTCTAAAATAGTTAAAAACTAACTTTTTCTTAATCTATTTTCCTTCTGTATCGGTATAGTTCCTTCTTATAGCAAGCGTAGTCATACGTAAAAAAGAAATGGGGAAAAAGAAGCTAAAGAGATAAAAGTCATTGAATGAAATCTGAACAGACAAGGGCACTTTTGAAAAGCTGCATCAAATCCATCTTTCTTTTTGTTAACAAAACTCGTTTCTCTGCGAAGCGCGAAGAATGTAAATTATGGTAATGAAATGCAAGTGAACGTTGCTGCATGTAGACAGCCTAGCCACGACAAACGTTGTTATATAGATCAATTATGTTGTCAGGTCATGCACTGATCTCTTGGCTATTGCGACGAAGAATAACCTGAACGTATCTAGTCACGGCCACACCCATCTTTTAATCGACCGAAAAAAGAGAACAGTCGTCAAAAAAGCAGGAGAAAAAAAAGAAGATTACCAACAATAACCCCGGAAAAGTAACCGACAAGTCGACAGGCCTGAAAATTGCCATCATGCTCAAACGACCATTTAGATTATGGGTTATAGTTTTGATGAGTAATGCCTGACTGCACGTTTCTGAGAATTCTCGTCTGCTAATCCCTGTTGCAGACGCCAGCTCAGACACGTTTAAACCACAGTTTGACTCTGTAGATGTTGAAATCTACAGAGTCAAACTGTGGTTTATACTGCAACTAATATGACCGGACCTGGAGTTATATTCTGGGAGAGGGCGAGGGAACAGGCTTGAGCAAACGTACTGGCCTTGTTCTAAACACAAGGCCAGTACGTTTGAACCTTAAGTCCCAATGACTTATAAATTCGTGCTACCACTGCCACCTACCAACTTTCATTCCCAAAACTTGGTATAACCCAGGGTTTTCCAATTTGGACGATATCGCCCAGCGGTAGGCGACTTCAACTGTTGGATGAGTGAGCAGAAAATGGTGGGCGATTGGAATTTTTGGTGAGCGATATAGGATTTTGAGTATTAAATTTGTTTAAATTATTAAATTTTTTAAATTATTTAATTTTTTCTTAACGCATGCAACACTAATCCTAACCATAAAACTAACCTCGACTATAAGGCAAATTATATATATAGTTTTCATTGATCAAGTTTGCTTTCGTTTATTTTTTTTAATACGGTAGTAGTGCCAGCAGTAACAACATAAATGAGCGTTATTTGTCACCTCTTTTAGTTTTGTTTTTACTAAATCTTGAAGTCAATTTACGAACCCGTAACAAACTTTTACCAAACAATTTTGGTATGCTTTTGAATATTTGATATACAGGTGGGTGATTCCAAAGTTTTTCGTTATGAAAGTGAGCCATAACACAAAAAGTTTGGGAAACTGTTTTCTAACCCATACGATGGTTTTCAAGCAGTTCTCAAAGATGCCAGTAAGCTGAAATTGCCACTGATATTATGAATGTATTATTTGTCACTTCCCGGACAAAATCGACAATGGTGATATTCAAACCCAGGCTTTATGGACGGAATATTAACATTCTAACTACTCAGCCATGTGCACATATGATACGGGTTCTTTAAGGTGCAAAAATTTGATCAGATTGATCAGTCAAGCCCATCAGTATTTATCGGGTCTCGCTAAAAATTCAATACAGCTTCTAAAATCAATCCACTTGTAAACAAAGAAAATCATTTTGTATGGATTTTATCTTTTTGTGTCTTGATAAAGTTACAATATCCTAATAGATGAAGAAGACACATCAAATTACGGAGACGTCATTCTACGACGAATGGTGAGATTACTATGGACAGAACACTGGAGTAAAAATGTTTTAAGAAAAATAAGAACAACAAAGAAATTTGTGCATGCAACCAAAAAGAGATAAATTAAATTTTTGGGACCCAAGAGGACTTGGGGAATTTAACACTCATAGGGCATATTGATAAGAGAAAGTAACCTATTTAACTAATTTGTGTTAATTGATGGCATTGGTTAAAGAGGCAGAACAAGAATGTCGGAAGTCATAGAGAGTCATGATCGCCCATATCCTAGAAGAATATGACGCATAAATGAAATTTTCTTGTCTAAGCTTTACTTAATTTTCGATTATCACTTCGTATACGTCTTGAGAATATAGCGAGCGAATTAAGAGAATGTATTGCTTTTTTTTCTGGTGTAAAATCGTAAAATCATTGCATTGGTTCAAATTGCAGACAAAGTTTACACGAAAAAAAGGTGTTAGAAGATGGTTATCTTTTTGCTACAAGAGCAACTCTTATTATCTCGCGACACATGTGGACCAAGAGTTAAACCTCCGCAGCAGACTTAAATTATGATGATTGAAAATAGAAAAACATGTATACCTTTTATGATTTATTTATTAACACAAACAAAAAGATTTATTATAATTTCGAATGAAAAGATAATAATTAAAATTCTTAAAAAATCTTATATATATTTATTTTTCTGTTTATTATAATTTAACTTTTAATGAGATATCTGAGTTTGACTTTTTTTTTAAGAATATCATCTTTGCAAGATAAAATCTGGGACAGGAATAATCCTAAATCTTCTTGCAAAGATTATAGTTTTTTTTTTAATATTATTTACTACAGGAAAGACTTGCTTTTATATTATTGTATATAACTGTAAAATTAATTAACAAATTAAATGTTCCTATAGATGAGGCCCTGACTGTGGGTCCAAACCGATTGCAATCACACCCCTCCCTGGGAGAATGTACTAACATTCCAATAAATAATCTTATGTAGATGCTGAAGTTCTGTGTACACACAGGTTTCTTCCAACTAGAGTCTTACATATACCAACAGGTGGAAGGTTTGGTGATGGGTTCACTGTTGTCACTAAACGCAAAACAATTTAAATTCTCCTTATTGAAGTCTTCTCATTCGCTTTCACTCTCAGTAACCCTTGTTTGGTGTGAAATGATTGAAATAAAGCTTACGAGATAATAGTTTTGAAAAACTAATTCATTTTGCATGTTAAGTTGGCTTTACACAAGGCGTTATCAGTTCTATGAAGAGTCCCATATCAAATTATATGAAGAATAATATTAACAATAACTTAAGAGTACTTTAATTTTCATCCTACTTCTGTTAGGTTTTATCGCAACATTCAGGTCGTTTTACATTCTACGTCCATAATGTATTTAGTATGCATCAGAAATAGCTTCCGACGACATCTTTGTTTTCGATCCTGTTAACGGTAGTAGAATGCAAAGAGAACCTAAGCCTTGTAATAAAAATCGATAGAATTACTCGAACGTTATACTAGTTGGAAGTTTATCATAATGATGCTTAATTTAAGAAATTCAGACAGCTTACTACGATTATGTATGTTACTACTTGGTTGGTTGCTTAGTTGCTTCGATGATTTTACATGTTTTTTGCCTAGTTTTCCTACACTCTTCCACTTTCTCGTTTTGCATTGCTCTTAAAGGCATTGAATTCACCAACAAAACATCAATTCAACTGAAAACTTAGATTTAACCGAGGTTTTCAATACTAGAAAAGATTTTCCAACTCTATGATTATCATCCGCGTTACCATAAAATACAATGTAAACGTTTCTTTTCAATGTTTTCTTGCAATCACAAAGGTGATATCAAAATCATAATTGTATTGTAAACTACCAACTTCGCTATAAAATGATACAATTTCCTAAAAAGTTAACTTGTGATATATATATGTATGTATATATATTATATACAACATTCTCTTTCATGTGTATTTATGCATCGTGAGTAAAATGAATGGTTCTTTTTTCAACCTTTATTTTTTATGTCGAATTTTTTGCATGGCTTAGCAAGTGAAACCCGCTACTAATGGTCAACAAGACTAGTCTCGCAAGCCATTAGCCAAAGCCGAAGCGTCTTCTATTACAAGGTGTATACAAACGATAAAGTTTCTTTTCAGGACAACTAATATATTTGAAAACAGCGTTGGTTTTGAATCGAAATATTGTCACTAATTCTTTTTTCATCATCCGACTGCAACAGCACCAAAGTAATATTTTTTTCAAAACAGTATCTTTAATGTTAATTTGAAATAAATGCTTTTCAATTTTATATTTAGTATAGTTTTTAACCAGAGGAAATATGAATGAATACGTTTGTCACACGGTTAAATTTTATGAAGAGTCTTTGTCGAAAAGCGACGATTAGAAAGTAAACCAAACAAGTCATTTATCAGTGCAGGGCGTTTGAATTTCACTGGCTGCTCCATTGCTGAACCAGCTCACGTTTAAATGTATGATTCGCAAAGCAAATAAGAATTTAAAATATTTTCTCTTCTTGCAAAAAATATCAGCTACGTTCTGACATTCTTGCCATTGGAATTCATTTTTGGCTTTATTAATATCATCACTAGAAAACCATTAATATATATCTTCGATATTCTTAACAAATTAATTTAGATAATTTTGCCTTTTTATTTCTAAAAAATGTTTATATACACGATTTTTATAAACCTACAGTATATTTAAAATCAATAATTGAAGCTATTTATTTTCACTTTTAACTATGAGTGATTTAATTTAGTAATAGTTTTAGTACAATAAACGTATTTAACAGATTGGACTAGAACTCAAAGACACAATTAAACTGAATGGTTTCGCTCTATTCGTATTTTTAAAATCAACTCATCGGGATAAAAGTGCGCTGTTACAGTGATTTACTAATCCTAGCTTAGACGTGACACTGCGAGGCAAGTAGCAAGGATCGAATTCACGATTCAGTCGTAATTGATCTCACGAGATAAGCTTGATAAACCACTCCAAATCGAAGTCTTGTAATTTTACTGTAATAGGCAAGAGGTAGTGCAAATGGGTAGACATTTGCGTTGAGGAGATAGCACAAGGCTATGGATCTAAACTGTCATATACAGTATATAGTAAAAGCGAACGGTGGCCCTGCAATGGTGTATGGTATGAGATCTTATCTGTTAATTCACTACAAATAATGCGGGGGTTACTTATCGCAAATATTAATTCACCACAATAGATTTAAAATCGAAGTTTTTTTTTTAAATTTTAGCACTCATTTGAAATTTTAAATCAAAATTTGTTTCGCCTGCCTCGCAACAACTTCAAACCTAAGAAGAAAAAAATTACCAAAAATCAGGAACTTATTCGCATTTCATAAGTACGAATGGTATTCGAGGTACTTACAAGAAATTTTTGATAATTTGAAAAAAAAAAAATAAAAACATCTATTTTTGACTTGTTTATCAGGGTGAGCGTGAACGTAGCCACTACACTTAGTTAGGGTCACCCATATTTAGGGCGATCGTAAAAGTCAATCCAGTCACGCTCTAGGAGAATTTGCTGTGAATTTTAGTAAATATAAGTTCTTTTTATTTTGGAGTGAATTATCAGAAAAGATCCCCCGTAGGTTCTACTGTGGTTCGCAGGGGACAGTTGGGGCGGAACTTTTAACTGACCATTTCCATTCTTTTATGCCCACCATGTTTCCCCGTAGTGAGGGTGTTTTCTAGCAAGATACGCCACTGAATATATATTGAACACGTTGCAGAACTCATTAAACATAATTCAATTATGAACAGTTCCGGGACATTCTTGATTGATGGTTTGGTTTTACGGCTTACCAGTTGTTTGTGGCTCATTTAAAGCCACAATCTATTTTAGATTGTAAGAATAATTCTTTTTTTTTTCTTACTAGTGAATATTGTATTACCAACTTTTGTTGAGAAGAACTATGATTTTTCAGATATAAATCATACTGTTTAACTCATAGCTGGGAGAGGAGCTGGATATATACATTTCCCAAGGGTATTTGCAAGTAAGGGAATGTAACGAAATCTACTGGAATTCAGATTAGGTTCTCGGATTTCTCTTTCCGAACTGCTCCCCAATACGCGGCCGCACATCACTTGGACCATGCAAGGATAGATACAGCTAGACAATGATTCCTGCACCAGATATCTACGCCACTTTGCCTCAATTTTTTAATCGAAAGGAACATATATATTTTTATTAGGAAGCAATATCTTTTTTTTTTTTAAATTTATTCAGATATTAGTAAACGCAGTCTTAGGCAAAGAATGCTTGCTTTGTTCTGGCTTAAATATCTCTGGAGAGAAACACTTTTAAGGCAAAGCATACAAGAAAAAAATAAGAAAAAGAATTTCAGTTTTGTTTGCGTGGGCGGAGATCATTTTGTAGTTCATGTTAAGAAAGAATTGTTGTGTGCCTTAGCCGATTTAGATAAACGTGGTCATTTTTTAAAAATATAGGTGTGAAAAAAGAGATCGTATGATAGCACAATGTTTATTTGGCAACGCTTGCAATACCTAATTTATCAGCTCGATTTTATTGGATGTTTGAATGTTGCACATTTGTTCCGGACGGCGTTAAGCTTCTTAAATAAGGACTAAAACACCAACGCGTATTATAAAACAGGTTGGTAATCTCAAAAAACTATGGTTCATGGTGATTTTCTAAGCGCAAGGCCAAAAGTATGGGGTTCCAAGTAGGATTGAACTCACTACTCAGTCACAATAGTTATAACAAGACAAGCTTTCTACCCATTACACTATGTCAAAACTATGGTTCATGAGATTCATTCTTGTTCGCAGTTTCACTATTCCGGCCTTATGCCGGACAAGACAAGTAAAATATCAGTCTCTGTTTTAGAGTAAAATTTGTCTGGTGGGTTTTGCAACTTATCATTAGCAAGCTTGATTCTAATTTCTTCACTACGGACACTCATCCGTTGTTGAAAGTAAATCAGACCTCGCCTTTTGCATGGCATCACCGATAAATATATTCTTTTATAAATATATTGTTTTATAAATATATTCTTTGTGGCGGCTTCATATAGCTAGATAGTTCAAAGCTGAGTAAAGAGCCTTTCTTCTTCTTCTTCTTCTTGTTTGTGCCGTGAGCGTCTAGGACGTAGACGATCATGACTCTCCACAAATTCTTATCGTTTGTACCTGTGCGTAACATTTGTCTTTTTGCTATCCCTACTCGTGCTTGTTCTGCCAACCATTTACACAAAGTCTGCTTTCTACCTCTTGCCTTCAGTATCTCCTGTGAGTGACAATTTCTCCAAGCCCTCTGTCCTCATTATGTGTCCTAGATATTTCAACAGTCTCTTTCTGAGTCGAAGTGTTTTCATTTGTCTCCATTTTCTTTAGAAATTCGCCGTCGTTCACAGATTTAGTCCACGGTATTCCCAGTATCCTTCTGTATGGCCACATTTCTATTGTGTCAAGTCTTTCTTTCTCATTTGTGAAGAGATTTACTGATATTGCATAACAGTTCAGCACTCATTTCTTTTTTCTAACGTGTTTTTTTTTTTTAATTCTTAAGACTTTAATAATTTAAATATGTGTACCGAATTTATCAGAGACTTATTTTACGTTGACCTTTTTCTGTGAAATCTGTTTGACGATTTTCATGTTAGAAAGAAAAAAGTAAATGTTGAGTTAATGTTTCTAAATTCAGGAATTAAGCATCAACAGTTAATAGAAAAATTGAAATATTAATCTGGATAATGCATGGGAGAATCTTACACTTTCTTCTTCAGAGTGTAGTATGCCAAACCATATGAGCGGGAATCAGTGAGTGAGTCAGTGAATGAGAGAGAGAGAGAGAGAGAGAGAGAGAGGCAGTAGAAAATATTTGTGCAGTCTTTATTTCTTTTTGAATACGAATATCAACGGACGAAGAACGTTGGAAGGAATAAGAGAGAGAATGATGATACAAAGCCAAGTGTAGGAAAGACAAGTCATCACATAATGGTTAATCTCAGTTGCCAACACCCGTGTAAATTTCATGTGCCCAATTTGCATTGTATTATTATTATTATATGATTTTACTACTCAAGCATTTTTCTTGATCTTATTTTTATAACTCTTATCATGCAATTTTTATTCGGTTAGTGGTATAAATTAAACCAAATGATTGACGAGATATCTCATGAGGAATGTCTTTGTCCTGGAGCGGCAGACAAGATATTTCACTGATATGACGTCATACAATAATATTGATAACATATAAGCACCTCAGGGGAAATAACTGACATTTTTAAATACGTTTCAAATGGAAAATATAACAAAAACGAAAAACAAAACAACGATAAAAAAACAAACAAACAAAAAAAAAAACGAAACAAAACAAAAAATAATTCAGTCTGGAAGAAAAAAAAAATCTTTAAAAATATCCCAAGCTGAAAAACTTAAGATTTCGGTCTACAAGAAAAAAATGTCTTCAAATATTTAAAATGAATGCATCTAAATAAATAAATATTTTAAAAGACTTGATTTGTATGTTATCTTTACATTTAAAGTACCTCGTGATAAAGATGTTGACCAGCTATTTTTTAAATTTCTACTAACGAAAACATATCAAACGAAAAAAGAAACCTTTTCCTATAATAGAAAAATACACATCAAGGTAAAGGATATATTCTTCCAACTACTTGCACATATCATAACAAAAGGTCGTGAGTATCACTTTTTTACTGACACCTTTAAGATGCATCAGGGTAGTCAGCATCGGAGGTTGCAAAATCACAAACTTGTTGGTAAAGAAGAGGAACTAGTCAGTCTGAAAAAAAACATGGATGAAACAAGGCATGGCGTGGAGATTAATGCCACAAATACAAAACTCATAACAAACAATGCGAAGGGCCCTTCAAGCAAGATTATAGTCGATAGTGAAGAACTTAAATTAATAAGGCATTTCAAATATCTTGATCCGACTATCAGCGAAGAGGGTTCAAGAATAAAATAATTTCAAGTGCAGCGTAAATTTTGGCAGCTGCTGAGAAACTAAAAACCATCTGGAAAGAAAAGAACAGCGACTCGAAATCAAAGATCAAACTGTTGCGTTCATTGGCCTTCTTGATATTTCTACAGAAATTGCGAATCTTGGATATTATTAAGCAGAATCTCAGCGAAGAATTGAAATATTAGAAATGAGATGTTACAAAACCACCGAGACATCTCCTACGTAGCCCATGTCACCAAATAACGTAGTGCGAGACACCATCAAACAAGAAGCAGGTATTTTGGAAAACTTCATAACAACAGTCAAGAAGAGAAATTTGAATTGGTATGGGTATATCACAACAGCTAACAATCTTTCAACTACCATCCTACAGACATAGAAAACGTCCCCGAGACTAAGATAATAAGAATAACTGAGACGCAACTGAGACATCTGGAAGGAGCTGGTCATGTGCTTACCTTCGTAACGACCCTACCATCACACTGATCATGCGAACAATGGTGGTAGTGAGCATGATGCTTTCACTGATGTTTACTGACAATTTAAGGATTCGTCACATTGCATTGAGAGCACATTCTTCTTCTTCTCCCATGTGTCGTATTTCTTTAGGAGATGAGCTGTCATGGCTCCCCACAACTTCTCATCCTTTGTAGCTCTTAGCAATGTCTATATTTTAACTATCCTTTCCATTCCCTGTCCTGCCAATCATTTACACAATCTCGTTAGGTAAATTATCCGCCGCTTACATCTGTCTCTTTTGCTTTCAATATATCTTGTGAATGTCAATTTTTTAAGAACTCTTTCTTCTTTAGTTGTCTCTCTGGTCTCAGCAACTAAAAAAAAGTACAGCAAATGAGGGTTTTTTATGCGAGAAAAGGAAGGTTGAAGCAAGTTATGAGGACATATACGATAGGTAAAATTTTACGCTGGATACAAAAAGGTTAGGATTTTAATATTTGGAGAAGCATCCTTTCGAAAGTTTGTTCTATAAAGTATCAGCTCTTGAGCTTATTGAAATATTTCACCCCAAGCAAGGCAATAAAGCCACTAAGACAGTTTGCAAACCCGTGATAGTAATTTTCAAATTTTAATCTTTTTTTCATTTGGAAAAGTCTGCTTGAAACTTTCTTAGATTTTCTGGAAAGCAATACTTTTGAGATTAAGTATGTAAATATTTCAGTATGTAAGACGTATTCATTTAACTTAAAAAAGTTTATGTAATTTTAACGGCGACAAACAAGTCTGCAATAGACAATAAAAGAATTAATTTCATCGACGCAAGGAGACCAAAATTCTTCAGCTCAGATAAAAGTTTCAAAATTCAGAAACGAAACTAACTATATTCGCTACATTTTTTCATAAAAGACATACGATCAATATTTATTGATGGATGACTTAGAAAATGTATATACAAAATTCTTTCAATCAAGTTACAGTTAGTCGAACGCTGAGAAGAGTAACTTTGTCATTACTTATCGTAATTTTTTACGCGGTATATTGTCGACCAGAAATAGATATTTATTTGACCACGTAGTTTGGAATTTTCTAAAAGCCAAATGAGCAGACTATAAAGCCTGAATCACTGGGATTAGACATTTCATTTTTTTAGGCGAAAATACACGCCGTACAGAAATTTAAAAAAAAGATTAGAGGATTTTGTTTAAAAGTCAGTCTGGATATTTATTTACATTATTCTTTCACGGTTTTAAATTTTAATATTTATTGTTGATTTTATAACATTTTTTCTTTTATTAAAAACATAATAAACTGATATTAAGTAATTATATAAATTTACAAAAGCAACATTTGTTCTTGACATAATTTGGCTAAGGGTCAATACTATTTGATTGATTTATTGATTCATATTCTACGGCTTATCGACCTTTGCAGGTTATTTAAAGCCATAAAATATTTTCTATCGTAAGAATTCTTTTTGGAGATAGTAATGGTTTAGTAATACAAGTGTTGCTAAACCCATAGCTGGGTTGAAAAGAGGTGGATTCATACCTTTCCCGAGGGGTATTTGCGCCTAAGTGAATATAAAGAACTCAACTGGACTTGGAACACGACTCTTCGATTAACAATTCCGAGCCATTATTTAATTACACCATCAGCACATCCCAGATTAAACTACCTGGTATTCTCAAGCGGCCACTCATCAAGATATTGGCCAGGCCTGACGTTTCTTAACTTTGGTGATCGTACAGGAGCCGACATTTTAATGTGATGTGATCGTAAGCCTTAACACAATGTTGTTGTGTTTTTTACCTTCAAAATATGAATAGCACAATCTGTTACCGAGTTTACTAACTCAAAGATTTTCTACTATGCATCCACGATAGTCTATTTCAGCGCCCCAAGAGGGGGATGTTGCTCTTGCTATCATTTCCAATAGGTTTCGAGTCTGGTGTCAAAGTAGGCAACTTCATTACAGTTTAAAAGTGATCACCGACGTATGAAGCAATTGTCTTTGCAGCAGGGTAATTCGCATTTTCTTACAGAAAGACCAATTTTTCTTCATTTAGCTTTGAAATTAAGTTGAACTGTAGCAACCCTTGAGTGCTGTCAAAGTTCCTTTAACAATGAACAAACAGTCAATAAAGCCATTCCAAAGCACAGTTCATTTCTCCATCAAACCTATGAGTAATCCTTTTCCATAGATCCAAAAAACGTGTGGTAGCCAAGCTTGTTAAGGCTAAAGAGCTTTTAGTCTCTCTGGATCACATTTGAGAGATCAGCTTACACTTTAAAGATCATATTTATTCACTGGTATTTGGCTTTGTTGTGGCGTTTATGTAAATATCTCGGCGTTGCTCGCACTAGTATTTCAAAGGTGATAGCGGCCAAATGATAGATTTAGATACTTGCTGTATGTGACATTTCTTTTGGCAAGTTTCCGAAAATCTTTTGTTGGATTTTCTATTGAATCTTTTAAAAATCTTCGTCTAGCCCGTTCACCAATCTTCTTTTTCTTGATATCTGTGTTTCGCCATTAGCGTTAGGATTCATCAGAGTTGCGGATTTTCGTTGATTTTAAAGAAAGCATTGTCGTATCCTGTAGAATCTTGGCATAGAACCACTTACTTTTGCTCCAAGTAAGAATGATTTTTCCTCTGACACAAATAGGCATCGTTTGACATTTTCAAAGAATCTTTTACAGATTTTTCAGTGTTAGAATAAGAGAAAAGCATTGCATTTCCAAGTGTTTTTAAAGTTTCTGGATACTTACAAATTATGTGAGACGTTTGATTTATAGAAAACTAATATACTTGCAATTTAATTAAACGTTCACTATAGTCTTATGATTATGAAACGTAATAAAAAAAACATCATTTTTGCAGTGTTTATATAATTACTGGCCGAAGTGTACAAACTCTGCTCTGAGATTATTATCCGAACCTTCCGCTTAAAACGAACGAATTATGACAGCTGTCTAGACTTGTATCGACAAGTATCTCGAGCTGTTTTTGTTAAGACGTAAGAGCAATATCCCTTTATGCAAGACAATGGCACACAAACACTAAAATACTTATATACTTATATCTAATCACGGAAATATTTTTTATCAATTAAAGTCTCAGTAAAGAAAACAGCATTCATTACGTACTCGAAAACTTCAGTATAACCATGACGATTAGCAATATGGCTTCCGTGAATGCAAAGATCGAGAAAAACATAACGCATCGGGAATTACTGAACTCTGCATTAGGCAAAAATCTTTTCGGAAAAATGTCTCCAAGCGTTGAGTGCCAATATGCATCATGTACACGAAGAAAAAAGCGATCGATGATTCTGTTTGAATAGTCTTCACCTCTTTTGTCAACGTCGTCATCAAGAGCATTCTAACTCTTTTCCAACGAGTTTTTTCATATTTTTATCCCCTATTTATGAAGTTTTATTTTCCTAGCATAAGCAACGTATCTTTCACACGGTTATCATATACAATTGCCGTAATGCAACTACAGACACCATTAATTTCATGGAGGCGAATGTGGATAGTGTGACAAAATGATAAAATGTCTGAAGGTACATTTTAAGAGAGTACTGATTTAAATATAATTTATTTACCGTATATATTCGTATATAAGCCTATTTCATGCATAGTAAGACCCCTGTTTTTTTTTTTATAAAAATCATGTTTTTTTCATATAGCTCGTAATTCGACCCCAGCTTCTGAGTGACACTAGTAGGCCTACCGTACATAAATATTATAGTATTGGACATCATCCTGGACATATTTTATAGCAAATAAATAGTCATCATTCTTTTTTTGGACAAAGCTACCTCCAAATCGTGAGAAAAACCATTTACCACAAAAAATGCAGCTGTGTATACTGCAACCGGTGCCCAAAAATGCATGTTTTTTAACCTCTTCAAAATTTACTTGTGTATCGTGCGGCCTCCTAATTTTCTGTAAAAAATGATCATAAAACCTCGCACTATACTCGAGTATACGCAGTGTTTAATATTATCAAAAAAAAAAAAAAAATGTCCACACCACCAGTACAAAAAAGAAGCTTTCCTCAATTTCATTCTACTTGAATATTTAGACGATTTGCTTCTGTAGTTAATTTAAAGTAGTATTTTAAATTAGAAAAGGCAAATTGATGATCAGAACACTGTGAAATCCAAGATCAAATCAAGACAAACTGTTTGATAATCAAAAACACTGTAGAATCTAAGGGAATGTAGAAGGAAATGTTGCAATCAAAAATTCTACGTCTAATATCAAGAAATCCCAGCAAACATGACTTTTTTGCTGTCAATCCACTGCCCGTTCAAAACCGTCAGATTCAAAAAACTGCGTCTTGAAAAAAAAAATGACGTGCTCTTATATCAGTTGCCTCCTCGCGCATCCAAAGCCACCAACACGTGCGATATGAGGGAATTACAAATGGGGACCATGACCGTCCCTTTGGTCTTACTTCACTACACTTCTGACACCTGAAACAAAGTTTAGTGTTGGATAAAAATAACACTTTGCCTATTTTGCCAATATCAAGACAAAAAAAATAATTTTTATCGAGCACCATCAAATATTCTTCCTGGAAGTAAAATTTCTTTTCATAACTTTTATAAAATACTTCAATGAATGATTCTTTTACTTTAGAATATTGATCCTGTTTTTCCTCTCAAGGCTAATGGACTGAGGGTGGGGGTTAGCTGATACCATAATTATGATAAGAATGATCTTAAACAGAAAATATATTTTCTTACGGCAAACACAAGTTAAGCAACGTTGACCTTGGTCAGTATTTAGGTGGGATAACGCCTAGGAATACATAGAACATAGTTGGGATGAGTGGGTGATAACAGCTCGGAATTGAGGCCGATTTCCAATTCCAGTCGGGTTTGTTATATTCACCTACACGCAAATACCCATTGGAAAAGGTAAGAATTCATATCTTATACTCTCCGCTAGAGGTTAATTAGTAGGACTTGTATTAATTAGCAACTAATTATTAAAAAAAAATAATCTTACAATCTAAAAAGGATCCTTTCTGGCTTTAAATAACCTGCAGAAGTTTGATAGACAATAAAACACAAATCAATCGATCGTTCAGTCAACATATTCTACCAAGAGTTCCAAGAAATAAGACTTCAGATAAACCTTTACAAAACAGAAACTATGATCTGGAATTAGAATGAAAACAGTGAGGGCAACTACTCTGGATCCATCATAAAAAAATCTTTGAATGGTATTTCTTTTTGCTGCTTCTGTTGCTTAATTAAACATCGTAGCAGAGGCAGGGCACCCCAAGGCGGTGTAATGGTTAGCAAGCTTGTCTCGGTAGAACAATTACGATTGAGTAGTGAGATCGATCCTCACTGGCTGCCCCCCTACTTTCGGCCTTGTGCCACATCTACGCTTGAAAATTCACTATGGGCACCTCGGCGTGGTGTAATGGTTAGAAAGCTTACCTAGCTAAAACAGTTACGTCTGAATAGTGAGTTCTATCCTCACTGGGTGCTCGGTCGTGTGCCACATCTAAGCTCCGCTTAGAAAATCATAGTGTGTGTAAATTACTCCTTGGTGTGGTTTGTGACACATCTATATATCATCTCTCAGTTGTGTCTCTGTGTTTGGTCGGAGTGCACTCTGGGGCGACTCATAGGACAGAGTCGCAACTGAGAAAACTGGGGAACAGCTCATTGCACCAGAGAGAGGGATCGGTGCTCGTACCGAGGCCAGCGCAACCGACGGTTGCGGACAATTTTTCTTCCTGGTCCGGGTGTGCGCTCTCATGTCCCCACCTTAAAAAAAGACCTTGTGTCACAACTCGTCTTAGTAGGAGAGACAGAGTAAATACCTAGTAGCAGAGGCATGACATTTCGATGTGGGATAATGATCATCACTAGCTTGTCATGCTAGATAAATTAAAACTGACTAGTGAGTTCGATCTTCACTGTGTGCTCCACACTTTCGGCTGTGCTCTTCTAAGTTACGCTGAGAAAATCATTCAGCGCTTTACTGGTTATCGGATAAGGGTTTACCAGCAAGAATCATTTCAATTGAACCACATTGTTCTATTGTTATTCCAACGTCCATTACGCAGTAATGTTTATTTGCACTTAAATATTATTTCATACAATAATGTTCACTCTGTAGAAGGCCGAAGAACCACATGATGTAGAGAGTTACAGAATAAGAAGTAAAAGGCAAAGTTTATGAAAACATATGGAGAAGATAACGGTTAACCCTAGATTTTTAACAGGTGAAGATTTTTGGGATCGAGGTATCATCTTCTTGGAGTCGGTCGCACAAAGGAACAGTTCATAATGTAATAGATATTTGAATGTCTTTTATAAAACATTGCCATTAATATTAATTTTGAGTAGTATTTCTATTTCGATCTTTCCATTAATTTCAGCGAATGCATCGTTAAACATCGTGAACAGTATTAGTAAAAATGTAAATTAACATTTTCTTTTGATAAATTTTTAATTATCAGCATCATATACCACACGTGATTAGATATAATAAATGTAATGTTAAAATTAGCTGTCTCCATCATCATCATCATCATCATCATCATCATCATCATCAATGTGCCGTGTCTTTTCAGGACGTTGATGATCATAGTTCATCACAATTTCCTGTTCTTTGTACCTCTTAATAATGTTTCTTCTCTTGTTCCGCCATCTGTTTACACAAGCTCGTTATTTTTTTTACGTTGTTTTCATCGGTCTTTATTGCCTTCAGTCTGTCCAAATAATTGTCAAGCCTTCATTCATCATTATGTGCTTCCAATTCCTCTAAAACTTCGTCATTGCTTACATGCTCCAGGGTATTCTCAGCATCTTTCTGTAAAACCACATCACTGTTGCATAAAATCCCATCCATCTGTCTGGAGATTGTCCAGCATTTACTGTGATATCATAGAACCGACATTATATAATCATTTCACACTCTTTTTTTTTGTTTCTAAATATATTTTTCTGTTTCTTAATAGTCTGCTTAGCTTTTGGAAGGCATATTTCTCTATCTCAATGTGCTTTCGGATTTCAGTGTCATACTTTCTGTCTTCTGTTAAGAACTTCGCAAATTGTTGTACTTATTTGATTTTGGCATCTCTAATTTCTAATTTGCATGTTGGCCTATTCCTTTTACAAGGTGTAAGAGCCACACAATGTTGAGGGTTAAAGAGTAAGCGGTAAAAGACAGAATTTATGAGGACATGTGGGGAAGATAACGGTTAACACTGAACTTGAACAGGTTAAAATTTTATTGGCACCCTGCATTCATTGATCTAACAGTTAGTGTTAATATTACTTGAAATTAAAACAATATTTTAGGAAATTAGACTTCCAAAGTCTATTAATTTCTGTAGCTCTTTCTCATATTGATAGGAATCGCTTTCCAACTGTTTTGTTTTTGGTAATGTGAAATGTTAACAGCTTGATTATTTCATTGTTTACTCTCCTATTTACACGTGCTACCTATTTTTGTTGTTGCTACTGTTGTAAGCGTTCAGGTGATGTGTTTTTTGTTATTTGGTAAAGTTCTTTGCGATTGTGTAGCGCCAGTTTATAGCGTCTGTTAAAGGATTTTCTTTTTTAAATAACTTGAGAATTTTATAACAAAATTTTAGGCTTAAATATAGAGTCGTACTGTGTATGTATAATAATTACGTTATGCTGAAGTTTATGCTCGATGGTAAGTAAGAGTTTTCAGTTTGATGTATGAAAACTATTATCTATTGTTGTCTGTAATAGATTCAAAAAAATTTAGCACAGATTAGCTTGTTATATGAAATACATAACATCACAGGTCCATAGATCTATTGAAAATAATTTAAATCCTTTCGATAGTTTCACACTTAACATTATAATACATGTCAACTTCATTGTTTACATCGTTCCATTATAAATGGATCAATGTAAATCCATCAATAAATGTTGAATAATGTCATTGTTGCCCGTCAATAAATATTGAATAATGGCATTGTTGCCCGTGTTGACCTCCCGTCTCCTTCTGGCAATGCTAAAGAAATCAAACGCATAATGTTTTGTTAATCTAATTTGGTGATTGATTAACCTGAAGAGCTAAAGGCGATTTTGCAAAATACAAATTAATGATTTCTTGGCCAAAAGCCAAGGGAGAAATCATGATCATTGAGAAAATCGTACTCTCAAGGTTTCATTGTAAGCTAATAAGAACATATGTGATATTTATGCTGAAAATGCTGGGTTCGTTTTTTGTGATCAAATAAATATATTAAATATTTTGAAATATAACGTTTTAATTTGCATATTGAGACATAAATTAAACATTTCAAACGTCAATTTTCTATAATTTCTAAACGTTTTTGAAGTGTCCAGGATTATCTATTTCTCACGGTGCGGCAATGTTAAATAACATTGCCCAACCAAAATAAAATTTTCTCAACTGCTTTATAGAATTATTTCTTATAACATGAATTGTTAAAAAAAAGTGTTCTATAATAATTTGAAACATGCTCACGGGGTTAATCGAGAATATGAAGTCATCAAGCTTCGTGTAATGGTGATTTTCTAAGTGTAGCATAGATCGGGCACAAAGCCGAATGTATGGGGGCACCCATTGAAGATCGAACTCACTACTCAGTTCAAGTTTCGTTTAATGACTGAAACTGGAAACTTGTACGTATGATTTATAGTTGACGAAGAATTCGGACATAGTGACCAAGCAACTAATGTGAAACATGTAAGTCCATGAACTCTCCGGATACTGTCAGTAGTTATGCATTAAATTTAATTTTTAAATGAGAACTCATCGATGATCGAAAACCTTCAGACGTTACCTTTGATACGATCTACGCTATCACAGCCAATACATAGTACAAAAAATCATAAAAAATAATATATGTGAATGTGACAAAGCCCACCAAACGTTTGTTGTTGCGAATAAAACATTTAGGACAAAATTTGTCCTATAAAAATTACAAATGCAACATTGAATTTAGTTTTAATTTGCAACTTTTATAAAGGAAACTTGCAAAAACCGACACTTTGTTAGAAAAATAACATACAGTAAATATGCAAAGAAAATTTTGAAGACGTTATTAAAACTTGTTATTTTATGTTTTTTTTTTAGGTTCTAATGGTTATCAGCGGGGAAAGTAAAATCGTCGATTTCTGGCCTAATGGGTTGCGTTCACTTCACATTAATGCTATTGCGAAAAGTTTGAATCTATTTCCATCTTTAGGTAAAATGACAGACTAAGCTGAGATCTCACACCTTGGGTGGCAGCCAATCTAGGAGAAAGATTCTTCTGAATTCAGAAGCAAGGGGTAAGCATCGAAAAACCACTTAAATAAGTTTTACAAGAATTTTCTCTCTATGGATACATTTTACCAATAGATGTAAATAGATTCATTTTTTCAGAGTAAACTCAGATCTCACACCTTAGGTGGCAACCAATCTAGGAGAAAGATTATTCTGAATTCAGAAGTAAGTGGTAGACAGGAAAACCATTCAAATCACTTTCTCAGGAAGTTATGGAAACTGACAGTTAATAAAGAAAAATAATTTGTGGAAAGATATGATCGATTACGTCCTGAAGTGATGTGGCATTTTTTAAATTGTACATTTCATTTTATGGAATTAGCGAATTAATTGAGGAATGGTAAGTCTCAAGTGTTTATTTGTTTTCGACAAGAATGGAATTCGTCTTAATTTAACGGATCTTTTAAACATTGGAGAAACTTTTGAGCGGATAATGGAAGAATGCTACAGTTGGGATTTGATATATTTTTTCGCAAAATTCCCAGAAATCATCATGTAATATGTCAAGTTTTATCTCACACAAACACCACTTTACAAGATTTTTTTGTTGGATTGCCTGTCAACCAATCAACGTTTTGCCAAAAAAGTGAAATTAAAAAGAAATTAAAAATAAAAACACAAACAAATGAGCAGAATTGTGCATCACCAGCTTAGATTTGTATTTTATTTCCATAAAGTCTGTTCTAGCTGAGAAGCATATTTTTGCTGAATAGACTGATTGCTGTTCTTAAATCTTTCTTCCCCAGTGCTCCTTTTCAAATAATTACGATGACTGGCGTACCCTCTTTCTGTTAACATTACGCTGGTAAATGGAGCAGAAGTAATGCAACAAAATGAATGTTACCTGTTTACGTTTTGTTGCTTTAAACCGCGTCAATCACCGATGAAACAGTTTAGCGAAGGTCACCATATCAGATCATAGATGTAACCGGACTTTGGATTACAGCTTTTGCTCCATACAGATACGGTAGCTACAAATAAATGTTCAAAAATATAAATATATACGCAAAAAGATAAACAAAAGCGTATAGAAAGAGTTGTTACGTGTCCCAATCAGGCTAGTGCACACTATAACTCCATTGAACTTTTACTGTCATTCTGAGATTTCAGACTCCACAAGAAGGCGTTACCGGACACATTGAAAATCATTGTTTTAACACATTTGCTGCCTGTCCGGAATCATTATAGTGTATGGTGCCACTAACATTTAAATTTAAAAAAAATATTTTGTTAAAGAATATATTAGTTGTCGATGAAAGTTTTTAGTACTAATAGTTTTTGAGAAAATGGCTGTAAATTTTCTTTTTCCTCACCTCATAAGCCATGTCACCAACAAGTGGTAATGGCTACTTTCTTGTATACATAATATTCTTTTTCAGAATGTTTCAAATGATATATCTAATATAACTTATTTTCTAACAATGAGATGCTTCATAGCAAATAAAGAAACATTAATACGTACTATAAATATGATTTACATCTATTTTATAACTAGCTTAAAAGCCGAAGTCCGATTTGGGCCGAAAGTCCGATTTGGGCCGAAAGTCCGATTTGGGCCGAAAGTCCGATTTGGGCTGAAATCTAATTCAGGCCGAAAATTGAGTTCTTCAAATCACAAACGTCATGAAATCACTCACTTTAACTCTGATTTCTTGGCATTTTGGAGAAGTAAAATTGATTTCCTCAATACTCAAAGTTTTGGAGATATTTTAAACTGAATTCAAAATAAAAAAAAATAATTTCAAAATTTTTGTGTTAATTTAAACTCTATATAAATTAAAAACTTTTAAAAATCATCCATTTTTTTGTTATTTTAAAATTTGAATTTTTAACTGTTCTCTCCTCATCCAAACACAAATCCCAATGCTGGATGTTCAAGCACCAGATGAAGAGCAAATTTTCAATCCTGGTATTATCCTGATTCTCAAAAGGTATAATATGTCTATGTAGAGCAAGTGTGACCCAAGTTAGAGAGGTTTCAAACAGAATTTGCCTTTAATTTATTTAGATTGTGGTCTCGTCACTATATATTGGTGACAAAATTAATTTTAAAAATATTACTTATATTGTAGTTGAATAAATACATATTATCCTTGAGTTTTTTTTTGTATTCCTACTATGCATTTATAAAGATTTCAAGTGAAAGATAAGAGAGACAGGTGGCCATATACAATTTCCCCAAATTTCTTAAGAAGCCGTAGGCATGGCTTCATAGAGAAATATGTATAGGGTGCCTCCAACATTCGGCGAAGCAACTTAAAATAAAAATATAACTGTCACTTGTATTTAGAGACATCGGCATAAACTGAAATGCCATCTTACCAATATCTGGTGATATGGTAGTCAGCGAGTAAGTGGACTGAAAGCCATGAGAATATGGCGTTCAGTTTGAAAAAAATAATTAAATAGAAAATAAAAAAGAAGAACGACGAAATTGGTTAGATGTAATTTTTCATCATAATAGGCGTTCAATGTGCGCAGATCGGGTGTACATGCGCATATATTCACACACGCACGTAACACAAAGACATATACACACGTGTACGCACACACTCATACACAATCACGTGATCATTCGTGCACAGTTGTTAAGGCGTGACAATGTTTCACAAAGGTAGCGCTCAGAAAAATTTTGAATTAATCAACAGGTATGAAATAGCGTATATATAATTACAAATTGCCGATGGAAATTAAGAAGAAAAGAACTATTGACTAGAAGATGACAGAGTGTATAGTTGTTTAGAAAAGGGGTTAACCCAATATTTGATTTAGGTATTTGTGTCATAATCAAGGTACAATATTTTACCTCTCAGAATAGTGTATCATCAGACGAAGAAAATGAGATACAGAAAACTGACGGCGCTTAGGAATATCGAAAGTTGTTCTAGAGAAACTAAGAAAACTATGAAAAAAAATGCCATTAGAAATAAAGTAAAAAGTACTCAATTGCTATGGAATTTCTAATCTGGCAGTGAATATTGGACAATCGTTTCACAGCTAAAGCTTGAAGCAAGTTCTACCTTTGAATACTGAGAGTACTACAGAGAGGAAATCTTTTGGAAAGTAGAAAGAACAAGGAAACTTATACTTACAATCAGAAAGAAACATTTGAAATTTCTCGGACACATCACGAGGAAAGAGCGTCTAGAGAATCTAACAGACGCAAATCAAATTGTAAGCAAGAGAATCTGGGAAAACCAGCGCGTAACCTACTTAACAATTTGGTGTATACAAAATGAGGGATGATAAAAGATCAAAAGTTAATTAGAGCAACGGAAGAAGGGAAACTGTGGGGAGCCACTTACGCCCTGAAAATATAGCATGTACAATTTTCCCCTGTAATGGTATTAAACCCACTTTAAACTTTTTTGTCACATTCGATAGAGACATTGGCGTACTGAAAATACAAATACAGTGTAACCCGGATGTAAGAGAGTTGTCGGGACCAGAGAAGAAGTCTCTTATATCCGGGTTTCTCTTATATCCGGGTTTGGTCTATTTTATATACATTAACACAGGCTCTAATTTGGGACCAGAGAAAATCTCTCTTATATCCGGGTTTCTCTTATATCCGGTTACACTGTATATATATATATATATATATATATATATATATATATGTGTATATATATGTGTATATATATATATATATATATATATGAGTGTGTATATATGAAAACATATATGTAAATGATATATATATATATATATGTGTGTGTGTGCGTGTATGTGTGTATATATATTTGTGCGCATATATACATATACAGCGTAACCCGGATCTAAGAGAGTTGTCGGGACCAGAGAAGAAGTCTCTTATATCCGGGTTTCTCTTATATCAGGGTTTGGTCTATTTTATATACATTAACACAGGCTCTAATTTGGGACCAGAGAAAATCTCTCTTATATCCGGGTTTCTCTTATATCCGGGTCTCTAATATTTATTCGCAAGCATTTTTATTAAACATATACGATTTAAAACACGAACGCACATGGAAATATGTGCAAACGCACACATTTTTGTATTAGATTTTTACAAACACATACACACACACATATATATATATGTGTGTGGGTGTGTATGTGTGTAATTTCTAAATAAGTAATGGATTATTTTCTCTATGAGTCTGAAGAAATAAGAAATCTTATTAAAGAAAAATATGCGATCTCCGGTAGGATTCGAACCTGCATTTCACTTTGCAGGCGAAATCATCTTTAAATCCGACGTGCTTTAGACTGACTCTGCCAAGAAGGATGTCACTGAACCATCACGGTTGACGTGCCCTTAAGTGCAAACACTCTCGTCACACATTCGCGAAAGTTCATATCTGCTCAGTTTCATATCCAAACGTTTAAAGTGATAAAAATCTGTGGGATTAATGAATAGAAAAAAAAAATCATTACGTCTTTAGAAATTGCTTTAAGGACACGAAACTGTGCAAACATGAACTTTCGAGAAGCAGGGAGGGTTGGTATTGCGTTGAAAGGCACTAGTCAGCCTCAATTTCTCGG